>CM029655.1:4758291-5201806 GCA_017311315.1 Dendrocalamus latiflorus | reverse complement strand
AAATTGATTTTTGTTCATTCCTACCCTTTGCATGCAAAAGGATATCTGCATGTAATTGGTTTTGCCGTCAATGAGCTTGTATTTACGTTACTCTGTAAAGAAAATCAAAAGTTTAGGGATTCGAAACATGATGCACGTAGGATCAGTATGGCAACAGAGAGGTGATAAATGGTACCTTCAAATTTTATTCTAATTATTCATTAATTTTTCACTGCAATAACTATGAAAAGTCATAGAGATCAAGAACCCAAAATTTCAAAAAATCTCAGTGCAACAGTAATTTCGCCTATGAAAAGTGTAAAAACAACACTATTTTAAATCCGAAAATCCATAAAATTTTTGATCTATAAATCCAAAGACTTAAATTTGAACCAATCCTAGATCATAATCTTAAAAAGTCGTTTGGTTCATGAAGCTCTGATACATCAAAACCAATCGAGCGGTTGGTTGGTTAACTGCAAGTCTTTATTCTAACTTGTTAAATAGATAGACTAGCTAGTCCTAACCTTTAGTAGATACTATCCACTTAGCACATATAGGAGATACCCGATAACCCTACACGGGTTTTAACTCACACACTACACTTATGTACACTTTTAGTCCTAACCTTTAGTAGATACTATCCACTTAGCACATATAGGAGATACCCGATAACCCTACACGGGTTTTAACTCACACACTACACTTATGTACACTTTTCAAAGCGTATAAGCCGGAATCCACTAAGTCCTTAACTTTAATCCAACTTGATCTTCTTAGCTTCTTCTTGACATAAACCGTTCTTCCAAGCGCCACATTTTTGCTTGAAGATGGTTTCTCGTATTTTGACCAAACTACCAAAATACCCTTTTCTAACCTGGTCTTCTTTTTTCAATGCAAGCAATCCTCATACTTTCACATGTAGGTACACCACTGACTTGCCATGCATCGGTAAGTCTCTCTCGTTTAGGTTCCACCGATCCACATCTTATTTAAACCGACCAAGCCACATGATGTAACCCATCATTTGAACATCTTTTCAACATTTGCTACTTTCCTTATGCCATGCTTAAACTTATCCATCTCACCCGGTATTCTTAATCGTTTTGGGTTTCAGCTCTTCTATGGACGTAGCTTTGATCCTTATCGTTGACCATGATTGACTCCAAACGACCTGCACATTCAAAAAAAAATCGTTTCGAGTACAAGTTCTTCACAACTTGACCCACATTAGCAATAACATGTCTCATGTAACCTATAACCATCTCTCATGGCTCAATTTTTTTCAAAATCATCATTTCTGTAAGCTATCCAGAAAATTTTGCGAATTCTAAATTTCCACTTATTCAAAATGATAATAATTTATCATAACAAAACTATAGGTATTCTCACGTGATCCTTCAATGCCTTTGCTAGGTTGCTCATATTTTCCCTAAAAAAAAGCTGTTCAAATTTTCATACGAAGAGTGTAAGTTTTATTATGCTGTACAATCACTTCATGTGAATTGACACAAGCGTTGAACCAGGGTTGAAAGGGGGAAATACAAGCACACATTCAAGTTACAGTGATGGGTCACAACATGCTTCCATGTTGGTACTAAAGTTCTTTTTTTTTGTACAGCCAGCGGTAGTTGTCGTGCTTGGGAAAAAGACGCCACCCTCCTTTGAAAAAAAGCATGTCAAGAAAATTGTGTCATGGCAAAGGTGGTTTGGACAGAAAAAATTCGGTGGTAATCAGACGGCTGCTAACAATTTTGGATATCTTTGCGACTGTCATGACTAAGGTCATGCTCCAAATAGGTGTGTTTTTTGGTTGATATGGTACTATAGCGAATGTAAGCTTTTTTTGCTATTCAATTAAAGAAAAATAAAGAAAAAAATAAAAACACCGTTATATTCACATACAATGCAAAGAAAAAGGGAAAAAAGAAGAAAAAACTATGTTAAAAAGCCAATACGTTCTAAATAACTTTTGCTTCTGAAAACTAGAAGTCAAAAACCAAAATTTATTTAGAACGAGTCTAAATAAGAAGGGCAAGAATCTATCACATAGTTATCCAAAGGTCATATCGGTTTCCAAATTTCGATTGGCTTCAGTTTTTTTTTTTTTTTCTAGTAAAATTTGTTGTTTATTTCTCTCTATTTTCCCTTTTTATCTTGGAAACTAGCCAAAACTAGTGCTTTTCAATCGGTTACGGTGCTGACATGGTTTATAATGATAGTCTTAAAGACCCTACTGTATGGAAACTGTTAAGGATTGGCATCCACACGCTAAAAACTTCCATGTTTGAAAAGTCTCCAGAAAGATCTGATCATAGCCATGTGACAGATTAGTAAAGTCCCTTAGCTTTCTATCCTGTCCTGATGGAGAACAGTAGGGGGGGGGGGGGGGGCAAAACCACAGCTTACTATTAATCTATGCTGCTTTGCAATAGTGTTTTGTCTGAACTTTCAGCCTTTGCAATGTGTAATCCTGACACTTAGCAGGGACCAAAGGAATGGCTAGGATAGTGAGTTAGTTATGGTCATCATTTCGAAGGCATACTAAATCACCATTCCTTTTGTTGACGGGCACTGAGTCCAAAGGATTCCATCTAATTTGGGTAGGGATAAGAATGAACCGAGGGCTGTTCTTTTTGGCTGAAGTTTTTGGTTGCGGCTTATGGTTTTTGAGCTGTTCGTGCAAGAGATTACAGAGTAACAAAAATTCACGTGTGATTTTTGTCAATATAAATGAAGTTGGTACAGTATGTACCCTATCTTGAAAAGATACTCCGTTTAAAAACTGGTTACTGTAAAAAACCGAAAAACAGCTTTTAGAAACTGAAAAGGACATACCCTGAAACCAGAGTAGATGGTTCAAAGAGAGAAATAAGATAAGCGTTTTTCAGGTGGGCCAGTGCTACAAAAACAAAAACAAAAACTCTCAACCTGATAAACTATGTGCAACTACACCCACTCGATGCTCCTTCACAAGATCCCCAGGTGGACTTTCTGGGAGGAAACAGAGAAAGGTGTGTAAGACGGCAAAGGCAGGAATAGATGCCATTTTAAAGGCTGCCTATGAGGTGAAGCCGTAGCATGCCCCCCCCCCCCCCTCCCCCTATGAGATGTGACGATTTCACTTGGATTGGCAAATGGCATATGCAGCACGAACCTCCAAAGACTCCCAACTTGCATTCACCATTCCCCACGAATGAATGAAAGAAAGAACATAAAAAGGAGCCATCTTTAGTTCTTTACCCACCCACATTGTGGCATTGTGCTGAACAGATGATTGACGAGTGAAATTGCATTTTAGTTTCAATTGTGAATAACAGAGTTATATTTGGAATAGGCCAAAATACTGCTAGTAGTAATATACTTGCATTATCTTGTGGTATGCAATTAAAGAGAGATGCCATATGTACCAATAATATTTATACACACAAGACGGTGCTATGGTACATGCCGAGGATAGCATCGAATTAAGCCTGGTCCCCCGTGGTTATTGGCTTTTCTTCCTAGCACCTAGCTACCAATATTTCCAAGTACAATGTGCGCACTGGTTCGAGAATTCCATGCGATCCCATTCGCTTATTTCCAATTGGACGACCAGGATGTAGTGCAACCGGACGAGAACGGAATCAAACAGCGGAGAGGGAGCCTCACCGAGGGATGAGGAGAGAGAAAGCATGCTACTGTTGGTGATGCTCTCAGTTACCGTCGGTTGGGTTAAAATAAGCTAACTTATAGTTGAAATCAATGACGAAAGCCTTGTCGGTGATCTTAAAATAAGCTACTGTTTTGTGTATGGGTAGTGCGTGGGGTGCTGTGGAGGTGCTGGCGAAAGTCTTGCCGGTGATCTTACCGGTCTCGACATCAATGACGCATTCGGACGCCATTTTCCTTCCTGGAGGTGTGTCGTGGCACTGCGTAGCTCTCATGTTTACTGATCTCCAGGTGAAAACCTTGCCTCGGTGAGGCGGGCGGCTTCGGCGACTCTCGTCGCCTTCTTGGAGACGTCGCCTCGGAGGTCCATCTTCACGCAAAGCAGACCGAAGTTTGGGTGGCTCGGTTGGATGAGGTTAGGGGCTTGGATGTAAGCAAGGATGGAGAAAAAGTGCCGAAGGCCTTTCTAGTTTTTTTTCTTAGTCCTTAAGCTATCTTTCATGTTGTTTTATGTACCTCAGTTTTGAGGCTTTGAGCCTAAGAGCTCGTGTAACATTTGGCTGTGTATATCCTTCGTGGATATAGAGGTCGGATTTTATATCCTTTATCTAAAAACTTATAGTTGAAATTGTACTGTAACTAACTGAAATTACATTGTAACTGATGATGATTTATTTAACGTAACTAAAATTAAAAATTTTAAAAATAAGAAAAATATGTTAGTTCATCGTAAACAATGCAGATATTCAAATCGAAATGAGTAGAATCTCAGCATTTGGCGCGAAGGGGTGGCTTGGCCCATCTTCTCTCCCCTGAGTTGCTGCCATGATGAGAGGTATCAATGTGGTCAAACTTGGAGGCAGGCAGCTGTGGTCTCCCACCCTGCAGCAGAAAATGGGGCAGCAACCTTATCCTGACCCCTGCCCTGTCCTCTTTCCCCATCTGTTGCGCCAGTGCAGCCTGCTGCGATGTGCAAAGCAGTGCAGTACTGCAGTGCATACATGGCCAAAACTTCACTGCCCCTCCCCCCTCTCTCTCTGGTCCTACTCTCTCTCTCTCTCTCTCTCTCTCTCTCTCTCTCTCTAGTTTGCCTTTTGGACCTATAGGTTCTTCATTCCTCGCTCTCGATTTCACATGCACACAACACAGGCGCACGCTCTTGAGCCATTACAGGCACAGGGCCTTCAAGGCTCGCCATCACTCGAAGCACACGGTACAGGAGGCTTACGAGCTGTCACTGGGACGCTGACAGTGTATCAGCTCTACCGACGGACGCGATTCGGCGAGTCCTCTTTGTCAGTGGCTGTTTGTAACGATTCCGTGGAAATTATATGCGTCCGGCCGGCCGCGTATAATTCGGACGCGGAAAGAGTCGTGGCCTGAAACTGAGAGCAGCCGCGGGGCGGCGGGGGCCACCGGCGACAGCGTCCGGGCGCTGTCTACAGGAAGCTGCTGCCTTCCGACGATATGGGGCATGGGCAAAGACAACCGATGTTAAGAGTTAAGACACAACCGTGTGTATTTGCCCCAGACTTCACCAGATCATCAGAGATTCAGAGAAAAAGCTGAGACGCTGCCATGGCTGTGTAATATACGTGATTTAACTCTCGGTGTGGCTGGTTGTGGTTAAGTTTGGCAGTAGATATGTGGCTCTTTCCGGTCAAATTATACCCGCCAGGCCAGGACTATTTTGCTGAGGCAAAAGGTCTATTTTTTTTCTATATATAGCCCTGATCTATGGGGCTATGGCTGGTGGTTTTTTTGCTGTGTTTTTTGATACCCCAACGGACGGTAAAGACACCTACGCAGATGACACATAGGGTTGTAAACGAGTTGAGCTTGAGCGAGCCTGGCCTTTCAGGCGTGAGCTCGGTACAAGCTCAAGCTGAGATCGAGTTGGGATTCGAACCTGAACCTAGGCTCGGCTCGGCTTAAGCTCGAGCTCAACTCGTTGAAACTCAATAACAATTAAAATAATTTATTATACACTAATTTTAATAATAAGAAAAGTTCGAGTCGGGCTTAGCTCGAGTAAGCTTGATAACAGTCAAAATAATTCAAATATACACTAATTTTCAACAATAAGAAAAGTTCGAGCTTGATTTTAGCTCGGGTAAGCTCGGTAACAGTTAATATGTATCATTATTTAAGCTCGAATCGAGATTCACGAACTATTTGAAGTCGGCTCGGTGAAGGTCGTGAGCTCGAGATCAACCTTGAGTTCGGCTCGTTTAAAGTTCGAGCCGAGCTCGAGTAGCTCGTGAGCTTCGAACTTTTTTATAGCCTTAATGACGCATACGATTTTGAACTTATGAAGCCATTTGAAGAATCTGCTTTTAAGAAACCATCTCTTTTATTTTAATTTTTAGATAAGTCAAAATCCAAAAGCTCAAAACTATGGAACCATTAGTACTAATAATAACAAACCATATCGACTTTTTCTTACCTTGAACGACACGCCATCTCACATTAATTAGCTTGCAGTAGCTAGTTTGGAACATATCCTATGCGCACTGGGTGCCTCATGTACACATGCATGCGACGGCTATCGGCCGTCTGATATCCATCCAACAGCACACACAAACTTGCCTCCTATTTCGCGAAAAGCCACCCGCCACTCTAGTTTCATTTGCAAAACACCCCCGTGCAATCCCCTCCCAACTTGCCCTCTCCTCCCCCAAGGAAATCTCCCTCATCGCCCATCCTCCCTCGATCCGTCAGCTACTCCGCCCCTCCTCCCCAATCTCCCGCTGGTCGCCACCGCCCCTCATCCCCCGAGCTGCTGCCTGCCTACGCCTCCTCTCCCCTGAGCTGCCGCCCGCCTACACCCTCCTCCCCTGAGCCTCCGGCAGCCCCCACCCCTCCTCCCTCGAGCTATAGTGAACCGGTCATAACTACAATGAATAGATCGTAAGTTTGACCTATCGGGCCGTGCTTATCCTAATCCCCTAGCTCCCCCGCGACGGCCAGCCAACCCCTCCCCGAGGCACCACCTACGACCGGCTCTCTTGGGTGCTACCTAAGGGCGAGGGCTGGTACGACTAGGGCTAGGGTTCAGTTAGGGGAGGCGCCCTAGGGGATGAAGACTCAGGGAGGAGACAGCTTGGGGGAAGTCAGGTGGGAGGGGCCCTAGAGGAGGAGGGGCGGGGATAGCCGGCGGCTCAGGGGGACGAGGGGCGGGGGCAGATGGCGTCTCAGGGGAGGAGAGGCGCAGGCAGCTCAAGGGGAGGGGTAGAGGCCGGCGGTAGCTCAGGGGAGAGCAGGACGCAGGCGGGCACCAGGTGGGGGCGCAAGCAAGCGGTGGCTCGTGGGAGGAGGGACAGGGGTGGGCGGTGGCTCGGGGGAGAAGGGGTGGAGGCGGCCGATGGCGGATCGGGGGAGGTGGGGCGGCGGCTCGGGGAAGGAGGTGCGACGGTGGCTGGCGGTGGATCAGGGGAGGAGAGGGCAGGTTGGGAAGGGATTTGCATGGGGGTTGTTTGCAACCGAAACTAGAGTGGTGAGCAGCTTTTCGCAAAATAGGAGGCAAGTTTGTGTGTGCCTTCGGATGGACATCGTACAACCAATAGCCGTCACGTGCATGTGTGCACGAGGCACCCTGTGTGCACAAGATACGTTCCCTAGCTAGTTATGGGGTTGCTTCTTTCCTTGAAGGTTGTGTTAACGGAAAAGGTTAACTGCTCCAACTGCTTCCAGCTTTCAACTATCACGGTAGAGTTTTAGCTAAAATTACACTGTAACAATTGTTAGTTTTTCTGAGTCATTCAATAATAAAATAAAACACCATTGTATCTTTATGAACAATACAAAGGAATAAGGGAAAAAACAAAAAAGCAAAAAAAATAAGCCCATGCGTTCCAAGTAGCTTCTGGTTTCTGAGAGCTGGAAGCAAGAAGTTGAAGCCACTTGGAGGGACCCAGCAAGTTTGTCTTCCATTCATGAGAACTATCGACCATTTTAAGATGTGCTTTTAATATCGTTTTAGAATGCATATGATCAACTTTTTAAAATTTTGTTCTCTAAATACACAAAAGTATTTTGATTTATAACGCGAAGGTGATCACTAGATCTATCATAAAAAAATGCTTTTATATCATTATTTTTAATAAATTTTGCTAACATATAATTAGAAAATGTAATGGTTAAATATGTGTATCCGGCCCGCTCGTTTAGGCTTCTAATTTACGATTCCTTGATGTCGTCTTTTTTTTACTTTTGTTTGGCTTTTTTGCCTTTTCTTTTTCTGTATTCGTTTGTATTATCTGTGATGGGCTAACCTTTTCTTTTATTTTTAAATTTAATTAGCTAAAAAGCCATCGACAGCTACAGTGCAAAATAAACCAACTACAACGCAAAAAAAGCTATAAGCTAGTTTATGTAAGCTGAACTGGGCACAGCCAAATGTTCAAAAATAACAACTAAAAAAAGAAGGAAAGTAGTACTATTTAGGTTTTTCCCTTTAATTTGTTGTTGCAGAGTCAGAAAAATAGCGTGTTGGTGTTATCCCATCTTTTGGGCTTGTTTGGGACTGCTCTGCTCCAGTTTTTCCAGCTCTGCTCCACCACTCCACCATGGAGCAGCTCCACTGTGGAGTTCCTGGAGCAGGTGGTCCTGTTTGGCACGCAGCTAGCTCCAGCTCCAAGGAATGTGAGGTTTCCTGAGAAAGATCCAATGTGCCCCTGAATGATGTTTGGTGTATGTTTTGATGTGTGCGGAGCATATGTAACTGAATATTTTTTGTTGCCAACAGAACCCAAGAAAACAGAGAACAGATCTCTGTTTAAAATCTGAACTGCTAAATGATTACAGGCAAAGAACTAAATGATAGTGATCTTAGATGTTCAGGTAATTAGCAGCATAGTGAAAGAACAGATTGTAGTAATATACAAAACCTAATCCAGGACTTAACATAAGATTACTGCACTGACAATATTACCTGACTGGAATAATCAAACCACAACACTACTCACAGTTCAATTGCAGGTACTCAAATCTAATTCTAGAATATGACTAAATCTGTTGGCTAGATCAATTCCAGAATATGACTATGTTCATCACAGAGCAAGTAAGTGCGCCCACAATCATTCACAGCATATAAGCATTCAGATGACAATTGTCTATACCACATCCTCCCTTTTCTTCTTCGCCGGCGGTGCACGCTGGCCACCCGCGGCCAGCCCTGGAAGGCCCTGGCCGGCCGGGTGATAGCCCTGGTGTAAGATCGAGGAGGCCGACTAGAGGGGGGGTGAATAGGAGGTTTTAAAATTTTCGTCTAATTCTAATTAGCAATTTTAAACTTGATGGATAAATAGAGCAAGATAACACTAACACCACTAAACAACTAGTGAGGTTCAAACAATCACTAGCACAAGTAATCGACTAAGAGCAATAACGAATAGTAGAGAATAAACAATTGCTACTCTAACTAATCAAGCAATCAAGTAATATGAATGAAGAGCGTTGCTTGAAAGAAAATGATCACAAGAGAGCAAACCACAATTGACACGATTACTTTTTACCGTGGTGATCGGAGACCTTGCCGGTCTCCCCTAGTCCACGTTGAGGTAAGCCCGAACAAATCGGACCGGCTCCACGAATGAGCCTAAACACCTCGATCACTTTTGGTAGCCCTTTCCCTCTCCGGGTAGGCGAGCTCCGAGCCTTCACAATCTTCCGGGCATTCTCACAATCTTCTTGAGAAGATCACCAAAACTCCGCCAAGCCGTCTAGGTGCCGGCAAGCACCAAGAGAATAGACCACTGCGGCTTGATCTCACTCAAGTGCTCAATGGATCAACTAGAATGCAATGCACTTGAATTTTGGGTCAACTACCTCAAATGAATGCACAAGTGAGTGAATGAGGTGTGAGAGGTTGCACTAGGCTCAAATATATTCAATGGAGGTTCAACAACATGTCCAAGTTCTGGTGGGGGTGTATTTATACCCTCACCAACCTCAAATAGCCGTTACAATAAACAATCCTGAAAATTCAGGAAATCCGGAACTACCGCAGGCAAAACCGCGGTACTTCCGGACTCTCGCTGACCGGACAGAACGGCTATGTCAGAGAGTCAGAAGTAACCGTTGGTCAATGAGTGCGGTACTACCGCCGTTGAAATCGCGGTACTTCCGGACGTCCGGAAGTTCCGCTCCAGGACCCGGTACTTCCGATCTCAACGAGTCTAAGTTTTATTCTCGGCGCTCTCTGGAAATAACGTTCCGCACAGGTATCCGGAACTTCCGCACATGCGGTAGTTCCGCAGGTAAAACTGCGGTACTTCCGTTTTCCGAGAGGCTAAGTTAAATACTCCGGGCGCTCTCTGGAAATAAGTTCCGCTCGGGTGCCCGGTACTAACCGGCCATCCGGTAGTTCCGCATGTCAACCCGCGGTACTTCCATTTTCCGAGAGACTAAGTCTGAGTCCGGGCGCTCTCTGGAAAAAAACGTTCCGCCCGGGCGCCCGGTACTACCGGACCTGCGGTAGTTCCGTCCAATACACACCGGAACTACCGGATTTTCTGACAAAGCACAGTTTTGATTTAATTTTAATTTCTAAGTGCATGCATGATCCTAAATTGATCCAAAGGGCACATTTGAACATGATCAAGCAATCACCATGATCCCTCTTAATAGTACGGCGTCTATCCTATAATCCGGTCTTTCCAACCTAACTCCAAGACCGGTAAAATAAAATAGATACCTAAACTATTTACCTTGTCGCCCTAGAGATCTTGAATCTTCATGGGATATTTTGTGAGCCTCTTTCTTTGCCATTTGAACTTATCCTTTCAAACACTTAATGCACACATTAGTCCCATATTCACATAAATTCATTAATTACCAAAACTAATATTTTTAGGGGTCTAGATGCTTTCACCTGGCCACCTGCAGCCACCTCTGAGTGCCGCCCGCCCTTGGACGCTGGACGACCTCGACTGGGCGCTGGACGGCCGCGCCTGACCGCTGGTCGGTCGGGGGCTGGCCGAAGGCGGTCGCCGGCGCTGTTGAAGGGGTCGGGGTAGCCCAACGCTCGGCACCGGCGCCGGAGCAGATCCACGAGCATCTTCGGATTCATCCTGACCATCATCTTCGGATCTATCCATCCCAGCCATCACGTCGCCGGAGAGTCGCGCGGGTGGGGGGCGGAGAAGAGTCGCGCGGGTGGTGGCCGGAAGAGAAGAGTCGTGCGGGTGGGGGCGGAGGAGAGGGGCGGCGCGGGTGGGGGCGGAGGAGAGGGGCGGCGCGGTTGGGGGGCGGAGGAGAGGGCGGCGCGGGTCTGGGTGGGGAGGAGAGGAGCGGCGCGGGTGGGTGGGGAGGAGAGGGCGGCGCGGGTCTGGGTGGGGAGGAGAAGGAAAAGAAATCGAATCGGTATGGAGGAGAGGAATTGTTAATGGAGTGGTGGGTAATTTTCTCCCAACTCCATGAGGAGATACAAAACTTCAGTTTTTGGAGTATCCCTTGAGGAGCTCCAAAAAAAATGTGGAGTAGGCCTTCAACTCCACTTTTTTCTTGGAGCAGAGTTCTTGGAGTTGGATCCGTTTGGCTAGACAAATTTGAAGCAGAGTTGAAAAAGCTGGAGCGGAGCAATCCGAAACAGGCCCTTTATTTGCCTAGGAGGATGCAATACAAAGACCTTTCCAGGAGAAAATCAAGATGTCATGGAAAACAGAGAGTAGCCCAACCCAAAAGGGTGCATGCCCCTTGTTACTTTCTATCTCAATCAACACAATTATTACTTGTGGTTCACATAAATTGCAGAATGTAACAATCTTATCCAAAGCAACTCCTTATTCATCGACGAGTTGCCATCGACATCTCAACCGATTTGTGATTGGAAACCAGTATTTCCAAGATAGAAACACCTTCATTTGGCCTTACAAATTTTTGTCGACTCGCCGGAAAGTTCTAGAACTATACAATCAATAACTTATCCAAAATTATCGGATTTGAGCCTCATCATCCTTCATCCCAACCAGAACTAACTACTAGAAAGCTATGTATCTTTTCCCAAAGAGGTACTCACGTTCTTATAAAAGTATGGATGATGCAATCTAGCTTTTTAAGAGCTTATGTGCTCCAAAAAAAGAGTAGGGCACAATTTCTAAAAGCAGACTGGAGGCACGACTCATTACGACCAACTACCGATCTTCTACTAACAATATCATTTTGAGACACATCTGATTTCATTTTAGTCCTTATTGTTATGCGCTAGGGACTGAGTTGTATGATATTATTATCTCAGAGTTCCTGTTGTAGTCTTTAGGGTGATTATATATTGTAGCTATCAATCTAATCCAAAGTTAATGGCCCTTCGGGCCATGTTTGCCTTAAAAAAGTCACTTTCAGATATATACAATTCAGAGTACTCAAAAACAAAGCCATGCTTGCCTTAAAGAGATGGGATTGACTTACAGCATCTAGTTACTCTTTAGGCCCTGTTTGGAATGCGAGAATTTTTCCCGATTCCTGCGGGAATTGAACTGTTTTCCTGTAAAATTCCTGCAAAATTCCTGTGAAATTCCTCTGTTCCAAACAGGCCCTTAGTCTTATAGAGCACTCATTTTTTCTTTTATTTTCTAGAATAATCTTACAAACATTTAGTCTTCTGTTCATAACATTATCACTAAATTATATTATGTAACTCAAAAAATTTAAAAATACAACTAAAAAATAAAAGTTATCATCTATATTTTTAATAAAATAGTCTTAGACTAGCAGCACATGTGTACACACGTGTACTAGTACATGTACAGGTGAGCCCCCACTGCAACCTTTCGGATTTGCTTGTCTTGGTGTTGGTACAAGGGAGGGAGGCCCTATACATGCACTGCTTTTGTCCTGTGGTGCTGCTTTAATGCATCGGACGGTCAACGCTTGTGGTGCGCGTGAGCGCTATCACACTGGTAGTATCGCTATGTATTTAGCGTAAAGAAATGTCATTTTGAGATACGTATAATCGAGAAGAACATACACTCCAAACATAGACGCGCTTCTCAAACTAGCATAGTCTCGACTGAAGCCTGCACTCGCCATTGTGATGATGCTACAAAAAGCAACCAAACCCTAACCCCATGATCAGGGGGATCGCAGAGGGCCACGTCGCGGCGTCCCCGCCGCCTGCGATCCGGGCCGTCCGTGTGCCGGGAGACATGGACGACTACGCAGCCTCAGCTCCAAACCAACACCCACAGCGACACCTCACACGGGCTCAACAGTGCGAGTGTGCCGAGCCAGCAGTGTACTTGTTTCATCTCATCTGTCTCACCTGCCATGATCGCCACCTAGCTGCCGAGCTCTCTCCCCTCCCCCTCCCCCTCCCCCTCCCTCAGATTCCCAGCCCCTCCTCTCTCCCCCCTTCTCTCCCTAGACTCCTCTCTCTCTCTCCCTCTCTATCTAGACTTCTTTCTCTCTCTAGTCTCTTCTTGCGTTGTTTGTGTGCACACGCATACACACGACACGCTCAAACAGGAGAGGCCACTTGCCGTTTGCTCTGGCTGAGGTGAGCGGCTCGAATTCCCCCCACCCCTCCCCCCTGAAATCCTATCAAGATCGGATCTTTCGATGGCCCGTGAGGCCAGGAATGGAGGAAGGCGGCATCTTGGAGCCGTCTTCCCCTGCCTTTCTGGATTTCCCGGGTTTCTTTTTTTCCTTTTGCAGTTTTGTTTTGCTTTTCTTGATTCATGATTGCATTTGCGAGTTCGGTTAGATATTGTGTTCGGGGAATTCCATGGGTGGCTGGCTGGGTGGTTAATCTGTACTAGGCTGCCCCTAGTGCCTTGGAAACGGGGGTTCTTGATGTTGCGCGGTAACAGCTAGGTAGGGTTCCTCTTCTTTTGCCTTTACTTTCTTCATCCCCTTTTGAGTTCGATCGTAGCATTGGTAAGCGTGTTGCTGATTGCTGCTAATCCGCTTTAGGTGCCAAATGTATCGGAAAGCGAGCTCTTGGCCTTCTAGAATTGTTATCTTTGAAGTGTTCGATCGCCGCCTTGTTGTGTCTTGTAACTGGCTCTAATTCAGTGTTCGATCCCTAATCCAAATGCCGTGGAGATAGCATCGCTCCAGTAACACGGATTTGGGACTTGCTCTTGGTTAGAACAAGGAGTGCTTGCTGCCTCGGCCCCCAATTTCTCCTCGCCGTGTGGTTTCGTGCCGTTTTGTTCCTGCTTTTCTCTTTCAAGAAAGTACATGATGCCTTTGCCCAACTTCATTTTCAGTGCCGACTACTAAATTTTGTGTAGGTCCTACCTTTTGCTCCAATATGAGACTATCATTGCAAGTAGTTGTCATGTGGATTTATTCAAATTCCTGCGATTAAAGAGAGAACCTGTGACACGCCTTAACCTTCATGGACCTGATTTCACAAATTGGCCGGTCACTGTTGCCTTTCGAGAACAAGGGGTGGAGACTCAGCCCTGGCTTTTTCAGATTCCTCTTATCTGCTTATTTCTATGGCAGATGCGCCATACAGATGGATCATATTCTTCGTACGACGGATTGGTGGAGTATGCCCGTTCTGTCATCTGTGGGAAACACAAAAATTCAAATTGCTTTTGTTTGTGTGGTTCTCCTTGCAATTTGCAGAACCTATTCCCCAAGAATAGCAGGCTGCTCCACAAGTAGTTGTTTGCTCTTGTGTTTATCTTGGATGCTAGCTAGCCTCACTCATTGCCTATTTTGACCATAGATTGCCCTGTCCATTATAAGTCTGCAGTAGATTGGAAACGCATTTGCATGCTTACTGGCTTTCCAGTCTTTTCCTGACATTTCTATCTTGGGTTATTAGCCTTGAAGATCATGTTTTCTGACTCGTTTGTTCTCATTTTTAGGGTCATAGCTTCTCCTATCTTTTATAGGTTTGCTAACTGTTCAGCACAATGAGGCCTTCAGATGACAGGGTGCAGCTCTCAGGTTTGGCGCAATCGGAAGAATCAACCCTTGATGTGGAGGGGTATTGCTACCATCACCAGTCATTTCCTTGTTCTCCATCAATGCAACCAATTGCTTCTGGGTGCACACACACAGAGAACAGCGCGGCATACTTCTTATGGCCGACATCAAACCTACAGCATTGTGCGGCTGAGGGACGGGCGAACTACTTTGGGAACCTTCAGAAAGGGCTACTACCGGTGCACCCTGGCAAGTTGCCCAAGGGCCAGCAAGCTAATAGCTTGCTTGACTTGATGACTATAAGAGCTTTCCACAGCAAGATATTGCGCCGTTTTAGCCTTGGGACAGCAGTGGGCTTCCGCATCAGGAAAGGGGCTCTGACAGATATCCCTGCGATTCTTGTCTTTGTTGCTCGAAAGGTTCACAGGAAGTGGCTTAATCCGACCCAATGCCTTCCTGCTATTCTTGAGGTAGGAAAACCTTATTTCATCTGTCTTTTAGATTATTGGATCTAGAATTGGTTTTGTCATGTACTAAATATCTCACTTAGTTGGATCATTAACAGGGTCCAGGAGGTGTTTGGTGTGATGTTGATGTTGTTGAATTTTCATACTATGGTGCACCGGCTCAAACACCTAAAGAACAAATGTTTAGTGAGCTTGTTGATAGGCTGTGTGGCAGTGATGAATGTATCGGTTCAGGCTCTCAGGTAGATCTGTGCTCTTATCTGTATTTGTTGATTTCCCTAAAATACCATGTGCTTTAAGCAGGGCATGCTACCATGCGGACAAATTGAACTGGACAAAAACATGTACTATCAATTGTATTATTCATCTTGTGAGGGGACCGTTCAAATTTGTCAAGATTATTCTCAGTATTTTACTTGTACAAAGCGAATAAAATTGCATGACACTTATAAGGTTATCCCAGGGACCGACAGTTACTTTGTCAGTTAGTCCTGTACTCCTATTATGTACGACACCACGTTAAGACAGCTACTATAAATCCTGTCAATGTTCACTTCATCCTACTGGATGTTCTGATAACCCTCTTTGGTGATCAGCGGTGAGAAGTAATTTTCCCTGTGAAAGTCTCTAGCGCATCATGTCATTTGAGATAATGCATAATGTAAGTTGTTGCATATGCAGCTTAAGAATTAGGGATCCCACACAAATCTAGTTGCGCTGGGCTTCGCTAGTTAGGCCTATTTTTTTGTGTTGGTGTGTTTCTTTTGTCTAAATTTCCAACCTAGCCATCACTTCTCTTTAAAACACACGGACTACTTTTGAGTGACAATTCTTTTGCAAAATATACTTGAATTACGTAATCTAGATGTTAGAGCAGCAGATAGTGCTTGTCATGATGATGAAATTGATGATTCAAGAGGGCATGCTTCTGAAAAGTTTCTCCTCACAGTTCTCATTCGGTGTTTCAGGTTGCAAGCCAGGAAACTTTTGGGACTTTGGGTGCAATTGTGAAACGCCGTACCAGCAACAAGCAGGTTGGTTTCCTCACAAACCGACATGTCGCCGTTGACTTGGACTATCCTAACCAGAAGATGTTTCACCCGTTGCCACCCAATCTTGGACCTGGTGTTTATCTTGGAGCTGTCGAAAGGGCAACATCTTTCATCACCGATGATGTTTGGTATGGAATTTATGCTGGAACAAACCCAGGTAGAGCAGTTACAAATTATCTGGTTGATATAGGGAATTTATGCATTATTTGCAGCACTTAATTGCAAAGTATATGGTCATAGAGCATATGCTTAGTTCATGTTTCATCTATTTAAACAATAGTATCCTAAATACACCAAAAAATAAAACACATTAATTCATTGCACAAACTCAAAAATAAATTTGTACGATACATCATTAATGATTGATCTGTTCATACTTTATCAAGCAGGATTTGTCTTTCTGATTTTACCAATTTTGTTAGTCAAATTAATACCAACTTGCACTTTAGACTACTTAGGAACAAAACAATATTTAGTTTTTTATGTGAAAAATAATACATAGTTTTGTGTTATGTTTGTAAACTAATACAATTCTCTTTTTATTTATTGTTCCAAGTGATGTATATACTGTTCTAATTCCCAAACATATATGTTACCCCGTTATGGACCTGCAGAGACATTTGTACGAGCTGACGGGGCATTCATCCCATTTGCTGATGACTTTGATATTTCCAGAGTCACAACTTTAGTTAGGGGAGTCGGTGAGATTGGGGATGTAAAGGTTATAGATCTGCAGTGTCCTATCAATAGCCTTATAGGGAGGCAAGTTTGCAAAGTCGGCAGAAGCTCTGGTCACACAACTGGGACTGTGATGGCTTATGCGCTCGAGTATAACGATGAGAAAGGAATATGCTTCCTTACTGACCTCCTTGTTGTTGGTGAGAACCGCCAAACATTTGATTTGGAAGGTGATAGCGGAAGCCTTATTATCCTGACCAGCCAGGATGGTGAGAAGTCACGTCCTATTGGCATAATATGGGGTGGCACAGCAAACCGTGGGAGGCTAAAGCTTACAAGTGACCACGGCCCTGAAAATTGGACTAGCGGAGTTGATCTTGGCCGTCTCCTTGATCGTTTGGAACTTGATCTTATCATAACCAACGAATCGCTCCAAGGTCAATTCTTTTTCTCCGTGTTTTCAGTTATCTATGTTTTATTAGTTTGCAGTCTAGTCCAGATATTCAAAATACATTGAGCTGTATAAAATTATCATCACATGCCCTACCAAAAAAATTTGCTATTCATTAAAAAAGAAGGCTTTGTTGGTGGCAGTGCGATGTTATTGGTATTTTCATACTTGCACATTGAGTTATTTTTCCTTCATGATACAAGACTGACAGAATTTATCCACAATAAAGATGCCGTGCAGCAGCAAAGGATTGCTTTGGTGGCTGCAGTTAACTCTGCTGTCAGGGAGTATTCCACAGTGGCTGTTGCCGTCGCAGAAGAAAAGGTCGAAGAGATCTTTGAGCCTTTAGGGATCAAAATTCAGCAGCTGCCTCGCCATGACTTGCCAGTATCTGGAACTGAAGGGGAGGAGTCAGCCAACACATTGGTCAATGTGGAAGAGCATCAATTCATCTCAAACTTTGTTGGTATGTCTCCCGTGCGCCGCGACCAAGATGCTCCAAGGAACATCACCAATCTGAATAATACTTCAGAGGAAGAGCTCGCCATGTCGCTGCACCTAGGCGACCGGGAGCCCAAGCGGCTCCGTTCTGACCGAGCATCAAGCCTAGACCTGGAGAAGTGAAGCGCTCATGTCCGGCTTTTGGGAATCAAAACAAGTAGGTGAAAGATATCCTGCAGTTCAGCAAATTGAACCTGCAATATTAGCTTAAATTAGTAGCTTCTTGGGAAGCATATCATGTACTACGACACTTGATTCAGCCCTTGTAGGATGATAGGTGCTAGCCCTGCAGTTTTGATGTGCTCATGAGATTGATATACACAATGCTGAATCCCTTATCTTGGAGAACAATGTGCAGGGAGTGATGAGAATCTGAGATGATCTTGATCTCATTTTTCCTATTATGCTCATAAAGTCTCGATATCCATCTCTTGAAATCGTCTGCTTTTGTTAAATATCATTTGGATGTGTTCTTTCTAATTATCATCCAGATTTAGGACTGTTGTATTAGAGATCCAATGGTCATGAATTCTCTCTCCTCCCCTTTGAACTCTACCTCATCCTCTTTGAAAAAAATCTTCCTCTTTAAAAAACAAGGGTCCTTTGATCTTTAATCCAAGGGTCATAAATTTGGATGATAGTTAGGAAGAAAATATTTGGATGATGTCTAGACACTCTCTATTAAAAAACCTGCTGCTTTTGTTGGTGTCTACATATAGTAGCCCATGGAGTGGGAGTAGCAACAATTGGCAGGCTAAACTAAGTACGAATCTTAGCTCACATTCCCGGAAACCGGATATACCGAACCGACGGTGCAGATCTAACCACGACATCATCCGAGAAAAGCCTCTTCTACTATTGTCGCGTCAGAACCATCCTCACTGACATGTGGGGTCGAGGCACGTGTTGTTGCGAGTCATCATATACTAGAATTATAGCTTATGGTTTAAATATTTGAATTTTGGTTATTTGTGAGAGGTAGTACACATAGAAAATAGTCATATATGATTTTGGTCGGTACAGTTGAATTCAGTATACCTTTTATTACAATATTTCTAATAACCTCATTTAAAAAAATATTATTATAGACAGTATGAATACAAGTTAATTTTAAGCTGAAAAGAACCGAACCTTACCTGTAATAAACTAGGGTGGTGATCGGTTCGGCTGAAAAGCTCATGGTTTATGGCTGAAAATACTGTACCTGGCTGAAAAAGCACTGTAGCTGACAGATGCTTATTTAGCATAATTAAATTTAAAAAAATTTAAAAATATAAAAAATATGTTAGCACATTACGTATAATACAAACAAATACGGGAAAAAAAGAACCGGCAAAAAAGCTCAACAAAAAGCCAAAAGTTCAGAAAAAGACGAAACTTATGAATAGTGAAAAATAAGCCAGAAGCCGAAGCCGAGTTGATCAGGACTTGCCATTTTTCACAAAAGAACATCCTACTTGCACTCACTGACAATGTGACCAAGAGTGCTAGGTACACCTGTCAGTGAGAGTAATAAATTCAAGTAGGGACGAAGCCGCGTAATCATCGCTCGCTTCGTGTTAGTGTTGCTTCCTCCCTCGGATTTGGCGATTAGAATACGGAAGGGGACTGCGAAACCCTCGCGCCTCCGGAATCCCACTCCCGCCCAATTCCGGAAAGAAGCATATAACGCCACGAAAGATCCCGCGATCCATCCACCGGAGCCGTACTCCGACGTCGTCACTCCCCAACTGCTCCCATTCGTTCCTGCGATCGGAGTGGATTTGGCGGGAAATCATCTCACCCTCTCGGTGCTCCAATTGGAGCAGTTGGGGATTTATCTTATCGATATGGATCAGCCTTGGAAAAATTCAATCTTTTGGTGCCCATGGGCATGGCTGTGCTGGAGGATTTGATCCGGGCAATAGAGCCGTGGCTGCGGATCGCCATGGAGCAGGTGCCCCTGGTGGATCCCACCCTCGACCCGGTGCTGCTTGTCCCTGGCATCGGCTGCTCGATTCTAGAAGCTGCTGATGGAAAAATTCTAATATGCAACGGTGACACAAATGAGTTGGTGTAACAAGCCAATAATATGGTGACATGTGGCAATATGTACTGTAGCAGGTATTAAAAATAACATTTCCGTACAGCTACAGTGCAATAAACACCGTAGCAGCTATTTAAAAAAATAATATTTCCGTACATCTACAGTACCGCTGCAGTGTTTTTGCCCATGTGGCGGCATCGGATTGGCTTGTGACACAAATCGATCTGTGCAACCGTGACACATTAAAATCTCTCCTGCTGATGAGGCCGGGAACAAAAGGAGAGGATGTCGGTGTGCATCCTCGCCACGGATCATGAGTTCTGGAAGACGAAGTAGCGCGTACTCAATAACATAACTGCATACCTACCGTCGAGTCAAACGTGGATTATATCTGCTACAATGGCACTTCACAACTTCATAATCGACTATATTGCAGGTGATCGGGACTTCGAGGATCTCATTCTAAGCCCTAGGTTTTCAAGCCATAAGTCAGATAGTGTAGATGACACAACAGAGGCACAACAAAACATGGACGCGAACATGGATCATGTACACGATGTCATTTCGTATGGCTTAGTCGTGAGGCCGTCCAGCGATTGACCTCCCCTTTGAAAAAGTTTGTATGTTGTCGTCATGTTGTGCAAAATAAAATACACCTGTATTGTCCATGTGATTCATTAAAACAACAAGAAATGTTCTGACACTATTAAGTGGGTTCTAATTATGATGGCCAGAGGCAATAAAAGATAGCAACAAAAGGACTGGACAAAGAATATGAATGATTTTACTCGGTTAGTAATTTACTAGGCCTAGTCCCCAGAGAAGGTAATACCACAATCAACCATTAGCCATAAGCCTAAAAGAACACTACAGCTTTAGCTATAAGCTATTAGCCCAAAAGAATACAATAGCTTTAGCCATAAGTTGAGAAAAATGCAACCATAAACTGTAAGGCGTGGCCGAAAGAATGGTCCCTTTTAGTTCCAATCCCTTGTTTGGCAAGAAAGATGAGACGTCACGAGAGATTGTCATATAGCTTCTCAGATGTCTTAATTTAATTTAGGACGAAGAGCTGAGATCTATTGCTTAATAATTCCCTTCCAAGTCCCACCCTCACCCTGGGTTTAAAACAGTGGGAGTTGGACCCTAAACTTCCAATCCCCATCCTGAAAAGCCCCAAAAATTTCAAACAAAATTTTCCTTAATTTTTGCTGCATTTTTGAGTGATTTTTGAAAACTTTCCTTTTTGGGAAAGTTTTCCCCGCCGCCGCTTTCCCTTTTCGGCCTGGCGCCTTCCCCCTCGCGTTGGCGCTTTCTCCTTTCCCGCCTCCTCTCCTCCCCGGCGCCTCCCGCTCTTCCCTCGCGTTGGCGCCGCCCCGATTCCGCCTTCCTCCCGCGCCCAGCGCCTCCCTCCGCGCCCTTCGCCCGTTGGCGCCCGGCTCCCTTCCGCCTTCGCCTCGCGCACGCGCGGAGCGCTGCGCGCTGCGCCTTGCGCCCGCCTCCCCTCGCGCGGACAGCGCCGCCCTCGGATTCGCCTCGCCCGCGCGCCGTCCCGACCGTCGCGGTCCAAAACCGTGGGCGTCCTGCGCCACGCGTCGCACCGCGTCAGCCCTGGGGTCCGCCTGTCAGCCCCGGCTCCTCCCTCTCCCGCGCGCGGACGCTACCTCACCCATGCCCGCGCCTCACCTGCTCCTGTGCCGTCCCGTCGCCATTACTCCTGTGCAGAGCCGGCGTCACCCCGGTCACCGCTCCATCCCGCGGAGGAGACGGCCGACCTGCCCCTGTTGACCCCGGAGCCCGCCCAGTGGCTTCTCCTCCACGCCCCGCTCCCCCTCCGATCGGGTATAAAACCCCCTCTCCCTCTTCCGCTCGCTCTCTTGGTTCCCCAGCTCCTCCACCCCTCTCATTCACCTCCCACCGCTCCAGAGCCACTTCTGGAGCCGCCGATTGGAGCCCCGCCGCCCGTAGCTCCGCCTTCGCCGCTCCCTACGCCGGTGGCCCCCGGGAGCCAATCTCCCCCTTCCCTCGCCCATTCTTCAATTGCATTCGCCTGGAGCATCTCCACCCTCCCCTAACCCCTTTGCCGCCCTCCTCTGGACAGGTGAAGCCCCGTGGAGCGCCGCCGTCGAGACCCCCTCCCGGCAGCGACCACCTCACCGTGGCCAGACCTCCCCGCAGCTCCCCAACCTCCGCCGTCGCCACCAATGTGAGCACCCGGTCCCCGTGAACGTGTAGCCGCGGCCGTTTGAGCTAACTCGCCGCCGGTGATCTTCCTCGCCGCCAAGTACCCGAACCACCCCCTTCTACCTCCCGTCCTCTCCGGTGATCCCCTCGCCTCCCCGCTGCCCAAAATGGGTTCCTCTCTCGAAGCCGCACCCGCCGATGCCCTCGGTGGTCGCCGACGAGTCCCCTAGCGCCCAGGCCGCCGTCGCCACCGTAACCTCGCCGCGGGGTTACTGTAGCGGCTGGAGGTTGAAGACGATCCTCCCCACGACGTGGCCTCTTCTCCGCCGACCGATCCCACCTCCACTTTCTAACCTCACCCGCCCGATCCTCCGAATCGTTTCGCCCGCGTCCCCGCTTCGCCACCGTCCGATCTCCGCTCGCGTCATCTGAGCCTTCGGGCCGTTCCGCATCTCCGCCGCCCGCGCCGTCCACGCGGCGGCCATCCGACCCGCTCGGGCGCGCGCGCTGCCGGGCCACCTCCCTCGGCCCACCCCGTTCCCGCGTGCGCGCACGCGCGCAAGCAGGCCGCGCTGGCCTTCGGCCGCGCGGGCCGTTTCCCGGCCGGGCCGCACTGTAGCCATGGGCCGGCCTTTCACTGTTCACAGCAATTTCCCCGAATTTACTAATTTCCAAAATCCCAGAAAATCCAAATAAATCCTAGAAAATCACAGAAAATCCCAAAAATTCCCAAATTTCACCACCTTGCTCCAAATAATATTCCAGACCCAGTGGTGACCTCCATTTCCACAGATCTATCCCAAATAAATTCCTAAAATTCTTCATTTGGAGATTTATGCATTTTACTCCTTTTTAAATAGTTTATTTTCCCTCGCTTGATTAGTCTCAAGCTGGATTTAATTTGTTTTGTATGTTTGCGCTAGTGTCGGAGTCTCCGGAAGTTCAGTTGCAGCCCCAGGAGCCAGGTGGTTCTTCGTTCGAGCTAGCGGAAATCATTCGGATTGACGACAAGTCCCAAATCCTTTGATCATATTGCAACCCACGATGTTTATTTAGGTTAATATGCTATTTGCATTATGTTAATTGTGAAATGTTAGTTTGAAATAAAATAAAATGTTTAGAATGACTTGTTATGTAGTTAATCCTACCACCGTTAAATGCCATGTTTAATTTGTAGCCATGCCTTTGAAACCCTAGAATTAATTATCTGTTAATCTAGATAACTGTAGATTATTATCATCATGCAAAATCTTGTACTGATAAGGCTGTGGCTGCGGGCCAATAGAATTTGCAAACCCGACTCTAGGGTAGGGTGGTATGGGACACCGTGCCCTAGAGCGGAGAGTGCTTGCGGGCACAAGGTAGGGTAAGGGGGTCGTGGTGCGCCGCGAGTTGGTTTTCGCCCATCTCTTACCCTAGGATTGGAGTAGGGTAAGTGGGGTTGAGGTGCGCCGCTAGACGGTTTTCGCCCGCCGCTTACCCTAGGTTGGGTCGCGGGCCTGGTGAGGTTGCGGACCATGTGAAATTAAGGACTGAAACCCTTATGCTGAGCAAATGTCATAGAAACCGCTCAAACCACAGGAGTTGACTTGTCAACACTTGTCTAGTAGCTGCTCAACTCGATTGAAACTCTACAGGTGTGGCGGTGGAGGAGGTTTAGCAGTGAGGTTAGGCAAGCCGTGATTGGGTGCCTAACAACGGTAGAGTTCACTCGAAGCGGCACCGTTTTCTTTTCTTTGTGTGTGTGTGTGAGCGAGCCAGACCCGAGTGAATTCTACCGGGTAGAGCCTATATAAAGAGCTGAGCAGTGAAACGACCTGGCTTTCTTAACTCTTTAGCGGGAGTTAAGGGATCGTGTGGGTAAAGCTGAGCAAACTCTGCAGAGTCAAATAAATGGTATTCGAATACGCCGTGCTCCCGGTTATTGGAGCTGTGTCACTTGGGTGATTCCAGCAGCAAAGCTTAAGTAGTTTTGTACATGCTTTAACTTGATTAGGTTGGTTAATGAACTCTTGTTGAAAACCCCTGAGTTCTTGAGGAGTAGTTTTGGGTCCCTCTTTTAAAATAATTGCAAATAAAATGCATCCACTCAAAGATAATAAACCAAATATATTCCCTTCCTTGAAGTTCCGTGCATGTAATAAGTTAGGATCCCTTTGGGATTTGCTGAGCCGGTTGATTGGCTCACGGCTTGCTTAATCTAATCTTTAGAGGATCAAGACGAAGGAGAAGGTCTCCCCGTTGAAGAAGTCCCGGAGGATCTATTCTTCGACGAGGACCCTTGGCTGTAGGTCTTGGCCGCGCTCAAGCGGATTCTGGAAGTCTTTTGTAATGTAATTATACTTTGGGCTTGCACGCCCCGCTGTCAAAACCTGGATGTTAATCCTTATGTCAAATATATGCTGGACTTTTGTTGTAAGCATGCAATGGTATACTCTTGCGCGACGTTCCATAACTGTTCATGCGTGAATAGTTGCGGAATGCCGTGTCCGTACGCGCCCCTGGAAACGGGGGCGTTACACATCCCACCATAATTCCCATACACACGGACCAAACAAAAGATTTCATAACCCTCACCCTCTAAATTCCCATTCCTTCCGACCAATTCCCCCGAACCAAACAAGCTGTCAAGGAATTTGCAACTGGGTTTACAGCAGGAAGACAGGACGTGCATGCTTAATTACATAGACCAAAAATTTGATGGCTATGAGATTTTTCAGTGTCAACTTCGTGCATTTACGTCATGTTATTGAGGATGACCAGCTCAAATTTTGGTGGCCTATGTACAGATTCCTGGCAATTTGATCTTGTGATCATTGAAAGAACGGTGTTTCTTCCAACAATTACATGCTTTCCTGGAAACAGATGGCATGAAATAAACATGATTAGTGCACCAGAACATTAGATTCCTTGCTCGTAAGACATAAGAATGACAGAAACCTGCTTGTTAAGAGAAGAAAGGCAGCAGCCTGTGACAGGTTCATGATTGGTTGCGATTAAGCATATTCTGGAAAGAAATGTATAGATCTTTGTGCTCTGTTCCAAAGATCTCTTCTGCTTTAGACAGGGTGTCCTGCAGAAATTGATCGAGTAAAAAAGCATCACATTTACATATTTTGTGGATATTAGTGAATGAAGCAATTGTAAATACTGGTAAACTACGCTACCTCTCGCGACTGTTTCTGAGCATTAAATTCCTTGATATTTGACAAAAATGCTCCAAATTGCTCATAAGAAAGCCGCGTCCTGGGATTTGTGACCACAAGTGTTACGAGAGAAACAGAATATAAATTACTGAATACAGTCAACATCTCAATAACCAACCGTGCTTGTCGGAAGAATTCCTTTCCATCTATACGAGGTCGCCCTGGAAGCATGGAAACAATGAATACGAATGTTCAGCAACTATCCCAAATGAAAACCAGATTTCCATTGATAATTCACTGTCTAGAACCTGTGGATGAGCGGCATTGAGGAGGAGAGGCGGGTGCTGAATACTGATGACTTGATGATCCACGCCATGATGAAAATGCTGATTGGCCTTCAGACCGAGATCTTGTAGGTGATGCTCGACCAGATAAGAATTTGGAAGAGGATGGACCAGTTGAATATGCTGGGGGGAAATCGTTGGTGTTGAACCGGGAGTTAATTTTGGTACATATGGCGTGATTGAGAACTGGCACCCTGTAAATGCTTTCATAGTGACTGTGTTGACTGTTGAGAGATAAGATGCGATATGTTGCAGGTGGAAGTCCACCCCCGCCGCCGCCTCGTGCCTCGCCATCGCCGCCGCCGCCGCTGGAGACGGATAGGTAGGTCGGTCTTGGTGGTCGCCGGCGTGAAGTTTTTTTCACAGAGCTGGCCGTATAATGTTTTGTTTTATATTTTTTAATTTATTTTTTGGGATGTGATGGGGGATTGAGCCGATTGACTACCTGGCTGTGTACTTGTTTTTCTTTCACAGAGCTGGCCGTATACTGTTTTTTTTATCACTGAACGTGCAGATGTATATGTACTAAACAGACTAAAGGATATCCGAAGACATTGTTTACTGAATAGTATCCGGATGACCAGAGCTCAAATACGGGTGGGCATACAGAGTGACCACGCGCTCAGCCAACAGCCAACTGAGCTGAGCTCGGTTCTCGGCTGTATACTGTTGGCATGCTGGGACTTGGGAGTTCCAAGTCATTTTCTCACACTTGCATTCTTTTTCCTTTTATTTTCTAATGATCGTTATTTTTTCTTTTGCAAGACCCTTTTAAATTTTTTTCGATTAATCTTGAGTCGGTGGGAGTCAGAGACACTATCAAGAATCAATGTAGAGGGGTTGGGCTCTTGCCAGGAGTTGCCCTATCCAAACGGGTTTAGCTTCTAGACTTTTAAATTTTGTTTCTTTAGCTTTTCTTTTTTCCTCTGTATTTTTTTGAACTGTCTTAAAAGATATAACGGTGTTTTTCAGTATTTCTTATTTTTAATTATTTTTTTCTTTTTTTGACTTAAAAAACTAACAATTTTATATAGTATAATTATCTCATCAAAAAAAAAATCAAAAGCTACAGCTGCTGACCGTTTGGAGCAAGTCCAAAGATGTTTTCATGAGAACAGGAAGCCGAAGTGCTTACAGCTTAGCTAGCCCCCTTTGTAGGCTGTTCTTGAATCGAAAGTATTCCATTTTGTATTGATAAGCAATACAATTATTTTTGTTTTTGAACTCGCCTCCATGCGAGGTTAATAGTCCTGAAGGAAAGAAAAGAGAGGCTAAGATTTTTTTTTTAAAAAAAATTGTGCAAGTGGGTGAGATATCTAGAAGATGATAGACATTCCTTGTGCCGTGCTGTGCAGCAGGCCCGGCACAGAAATGGCTGGCTGGTGGGAGCTCTCACGGGCCTGGCCCAATTGGGTTAGCGCAGCCGCGCGGCTGAGCGCGCAGGAGCGAGCGATTAGTACCACATCGCCGCCCTGTGAAAGAAGTGCAGCGAGCGAGAAGCATATAAGGAGGGCAAGGGCTGTCGCGAAAACTCACGCAGCTGCGCGGTGGGCACAAAGCGAACTATTCTTTCGCCTTTTACTAAAGAATACCGTGTGCACGCCGCAAATAGCAGCATACGCCATTTTTTGGAGGGGATTCTCCTACTCTGGGGGTCTCCAACAATTCCGAGTGCGAAAGAATTTTGAAATTAGGATCTAGACTGGACTTTTACGGATTTTCGATGGTTACTAGAACAAATTGACTGAATGTTTAGCGGCTATTTCGTTCCCCAGGTCACGTCGGAAGACCTGTGCTTCGATAAATCACACGCGTATTTCATTGTACATTTGTAAATCGACAAAAATATTCTAGTGTCGGTTCAATCGGAAGGGTTGACATCAAGTTTGCTGATTTGAAAGCATGAAACGATGTCCCAGGGCAAACATATCGCTGACTGAAAGCAAGAAACGATGTCCCAGGACAACATAAAATGTTCATAACTTCGTATTCATGATTACATGAATGCGCAAGGAAGGTACACAGGCGACAAGACTAGGATGCTACGAAGATGAACGCCGCACCGGTGTGTTGGCTTTGAATCCAAGGGATTTTTGTACAGCAGCGACTTGCTGCAATCCTCCCCCCATTGCCTTAAGACATGCTCTGCTCCACGGACTTGAGGATTTATGAGCTAAGGTTCCTGAAACCTGCATCACGGTGCGAACAATAGAGAACACAAGAACCTGCATCCTGAAACCTGTTTTTCAACAACACATGTTTGAATCACCAATTTTATTTACTATTCCGGTAAGGTGCCCTGCAGTTTCAAGTTCTGGCTTCTTTTGGCCCATAAGCTCGGCAGTTCCGAGAAAGCGCATGCGGTAATAACCATGGCCACGAACAGCTGACAACGAGCGACTTTACTTATATGATTATATCATGCATTACTAAGCAGAAAGATTAAGCCCAGTAAAGCTGTGTTAAATGGCAAGGCTGGGCCCATCGCTGGCCCACTAGACAAGAAGCATAGGAGAATTTAAAGGCCGATAGGGCCCAATGATCAGGTACTAAACAACAGCAAATAGGCCTGTTACTATCAACAAGATGCGGCCAGAGCAAATCAACAAAACAAACATTTACTGTCTAACATGAGCGGCCCAGCAAAGTCCCACTAAACGTCCGAGTGCCCGGATTGAAATAGGGATTGAATTTGTTGAGTTTGATTCAGTTCTGAAGTATACCTGGATTGAATTTAAATATAATTAGTTCAAAATGCAAACCTGACAACCTAATCTTGGTTTCAGCAATTATCCACAAGGTAATCACTCATAACCTTGAAACTCTTGTTTGACCATGAACCTCTCTGAAGCGGATGAAAGCATCCGTGATGCTTGGCAGTCCAAACCGGGCCGATTCAGTTGTACTATTTACTTTTCTTGTCTGTTCATTTTCATTTGTTTTTGCTAGGCTAGTAAATCCATTATTCGCCCCTGATAACTCCTATTTTTGGGTTGGATTTAAATAAATTTATTCTACTGAACAGTAGAACATGTTTTGGTTACAATGATGGGCTTTGTTGTCTATTGTATAATTGTAGTAAAATACATGACTTCAGGATTTTTATCGTGGGACACATTTTTTTGGTATTAAATGTGTACTATGAATTGGTGCTGTAATTTCGTCCCTTCGCCTATAGGCGGTGTCATGATGCCTAAACACCTTGTCAAATAGCTCTTGAATTTTAACACCCAAATCACAGTTAGATCACTGTAAATTCTATCTCGGCTCTTGCATATTGTTCAGTAAATTCTTTGGGGGTATTCTTTTGGGCTGCGACTTAATAGTCTAAGAAATATTAATTACCGAAAGAAACCGAAGCCAAAAGCCGGCTGAAAAGCTGAAAAGAACCGGCCCTAGAGTCCTGGTAGAGTTGGCACAGTTGACGGTTCAGTAAACTCTTACAGCATTTAGCACAGACGGATTTGATAACAAGAAGTTTAAGTAGATCTGCAAATCATATCAGATATTGATGACTTGATGGTGCCTTTTCATTCTGTTGGCATAATACTTGGTGGATTTGAATCTGTGAGATGATACTCTGTCCAGTCTTGTTCTAAGATAAGCTCTGACCCGGTGCGAGGTCCCTAACTGGGTGTGCCCTTACTTTGAAAATGCTGCAAGTGTTATGTAACTTGGTCTTTTTTTTAATCATTCGGATATATTGTCATTGTTTTGCAATTATTTTGAGGCAACCTGGTAATATCCTAGATAAGTTTATAACATTCTGCATCCCATGTCTTTCCAATATGTGCCTATTTTATGCCTTGTGTAATCTTTCGTATTTTCTCAATCACATTTTTCATGGTGTGATACTCAGGAATTTTTTAGGAGCCTGAGATGGCAACCAACCCTCTGGTGTTTTTTTTTAATCTTAATCTCCTGGGCTGGGATATTTGCTTCGATTATATTAGGCCATCTTTCGTCTGTACTCGGTTTGTAATGGAGTTATAACTCATCTCGTTTAACATGAAAATGGGCCTTGCGCATCGATGGGCCGATGGCAGCGGTAATGGACCGTATTGGGCTTTTAATGAGCCTTCACTAGCAGTCTAGCACACTATACGCGGATTCACCAAATCTAAAACCCATTGAAGGCCCACTGAACGGTAAGCAGAGCTCCACCGCTCCAGATTCACGAAAAACAGATCCAAATTCAGGGCCTATTTGGTATAGCTCCAACTCCAGATCCACCAAAAATAGCTCCACTCCACGAATTTTTACCCAAACGCTCCAGCTCCACGAAATCTGGATCCACCAAAATACTGAATCTAGCTCCAGATTCATGAAATCCATGGAGATCTGCTAATGAACTGCTATCCCAAGTGATTATGATGTTTACTTGAATGAAGATGATCTTGGGAAGGTGGATGATCCTAGGTTTTATAAGGAAGCTATGAAGAGTAATGATTCATCTAAGTGGCTAGATGCCATGAAAGATGGCCATGAAAGATGAAATTAAGTCTATGAGCGATAATGATGTATGGGATTTGGTAGAAATTCCTGATGAAGCCAAAACAGTAGGCTGCAAATAGGTCTACAAGACCAAACGTGACTCCAAAGGTAATATCGAAAGTTTTAAGGCGAGACTTGTAGCAAAAGGGTTTACACAAAGAGAAGGCATTGATTATAATGAAACCTTTTCTCCCATCTCATATAAAGATTCTTTTAGAATCATAATGGCGCTCACAACACATTTTGATTTAGAGTTGCACCAAATGGATGTTAAGACTGCATTCCTAAATGGAGACTTGTATGAGGACGTTTACATGGTACAACCGGAAGGTTTTGTTGTGGAAGGCGAGTAACATTTGGGATGCAAGCTAAGGGAATCTATATATGGCCTGAAGCAAGCTTCTAGGCAATGGTACCTTAAGTTCGATGAAGTCATAAGGAAATTTGGATTTAAGGAAAATGATGTTGATAATTGTACTTATGTCAAGTTCAGGGGGAGTAATTACACCTTCTTAATTTTTTATGTGGACGATATATATTATTGGCCAGCAGCAGTGTGGACATGCTGCGGGAAACTAAAAGATTTCTCTCGTCCAATTTTGACATGAAGGATCTCGGTGAAGCATCTTATGTTCTTGGTATTGAAATTCACCCAGATAGGTCCAAAGGAACATTAAGTTTATCACAAAAGGCATACATTGACAGAGTACTAAAGAGATACAATATGCATAAATGCTCTGCCTCGCCTGCTCCTATTGTTAAGGGCGATAAGTTTGGGAAATTTCAATGCCCAAAGAATGACTATGAATCTGATCAGATGAAGGCTATACCTTACGCTTCTGCTGTCGGAAGTATTATGTATGCTCAAGTATGTACACGCCCTGATTTAGCTTTTGTTACCGGGATGCTTGGCAGATATCAATTAAATCCAGGACCGGACCACTGGAAAGCCGTTAAGAAAGTCCTACGCTATATGCAAGGCACTAAAGGTCACATGCTCACATATAGAAAAGGCGATAACCTTGAGGTTGTCGGTTATTCTGATGCTGATTTTGCGGGGTGTAAAGACATTAAGAAGTCTACATCAGGTTATATTTTCACCCTCGCAGGAGCAGCAATTTCATGGAAAAGTATAAAGCAAACGCTTACTGCATCGTCGACAATGCAGGCTGAATTTGTGGCATGTTATGAGGCTACCGGGCATGCTGTATGGCTTAAGAACTTTATCCCGGGATTGAGAGTGGTAGACAGCATTTCTAGACCACTCATCTTGTACTGCGATAATCAACCCGCAGTTTTCTATTCGAGTAACAACAAGTCGAGTGTTGCCGCCAAGCACATTGACATAAAGTACCATGTTGTGAAAGATAAAGTTCAGGATCAAACAATTAAGGTTGAGCATATTGAAACTAAATTTATGCTTGCGGATCCGCTCACAAAAGGCTTACCACCCAATATTTTTCGTGATCATGTTGCCGGCATGAGTTAATTGGAGAGCCTGTGATCCTGGAATAAGAGGATCATATAAAGTAACCAACTCCCATGAAGTATTATGCTATCCAATCGATATAGAATGGAGCACTATAAGTACTGATGTCCAGTGGTATTTAATTGACCGTTGTGACGCATTACTTTGGTGTGAATTTTTATTGAGAGAGAGCTTATGATGTTTAGCCTTACGATCAAGGGGGGAGAATGTTGGATATTGATCTAGGCCAAACGGCCGGATGAGGAAGACGTGGGTTCACCCCACGTTCACGCACCCTGATCGGGGGTGCCTAACCGTTTTGGTTACGGCCCCCCCGTTGCAACAGCGCAAGATAAAAGGCGGAGTCCCGGCCTCTCCCGTACGACGTCGTTCCTCGTGAGAGCCAAAACCCCGTACAACCCTAAGACACCCGATCTATTGCACGCTGTTAAGCAACGGGAAGGCCACCGACCGCCACTGCAGGACATTGCCGGCGACTACCCGGACACCGACGCATCCCCGATCTTCACCGACTCGTCCTCACGCCTGCATCACGCAGGCACGGGTCTTCGCTCAATGACGTTCATCGGTGACCGTAAATCTCCCCTAAATCCTAAAGCTCTAGGTGTTCATGTTTAGATCTAGGGTTAAGGCTAATGCTCATATTTAAAACTTAGGTTAAGCTTTCATCCTGCAGCTGTCTGTATCCTTTGAAAGTTTGTTCATGGAAACTCTAGCTTCTCGCCTCCTCATGGTTTCCACTTACAGACATACGGCCAGGACAACAGTTTTTTTTGTAGAACCCCGGTTCCAATTCTATTACGAAAAGAAACTAGACCATGGTTCTATGGTCTGGAGACGATAGCAGTTTTTAGCAGCCAACATTAAAGCTTACATAACCCGGGCATAACCTTTTCCGGCTTCTCCTAGCCAAAATATATATCAGCCCGCCACACCTGAATCAGGACTAAAAACTACCAAGGAGTTCGGCAAAAGACATCACTAACATCAGCACCTAGCATTTACATTCAAAGGAAGTATTCCACGTCTACATTGCTTCCACACACACACAACCCGAATGGTCAGCACTAGCTCCCTTCTTTTCAGCTTATGTCTTATGGTTGCTCTAGAGCAAACAAACAGAATAGCGTCTTCACCGTCTTTTCGAAGCGGCTTATCGGGACATCCTTTTCGAAGCGGCTTAATGGCTTATTAGCATTCAGTTGTTCGCTTGTTCGCGCATACGGTCGCATTAAGGCTAAAAGACATCAGTCACAGCCGAAAAGAAACCACCCAAAGAGTTTTAGTTTCTTACCTGCATATTCAGTGTTTTCTACGGCTAAAATTAAGCAGCCAGCCCAGCATTTCTAATTGCCGATCGCGTCGTTTCGTTGCAGCTGTTCCCACTGCTCCGGTCTTGCAGGGTGCGTTAAGTAGTACTATCACGCAAAGTCCTACTCAAAATTCTGGGGCCGCATCAGATGCTAATGCAGGTAATAAAACAGGGAAAGCACCATCAATTGGTCCCTGAGGCTCATATTCTGTACGTAACAATTTCTTACAACTGCCTCTCCAAAAGGAGGTCGGGTTACTTACAACTGTCTATGAATTGAAATTGCAGCAGTCGTCAGCAATACACAGAAATGTGTTAACAGTAGTATTGTCAAGATGTTGCTCTCTGTTCCACATGGTCCTCATCGTCGTCGGAAATTATTTCACCAGTTGATTGTGGCAAATGATCAGTTACACGAAATGGATTCTGATTTGTAAGTGCTTCATCGAGAGCAACCAGAAGCATTACTGATCCCGCACAGGCTCCACCTGCATCCACGCCACGGGCTCTGGTTGGCGTCTCTACTCAAGCTGATGCTACTGCTTTGTCCAGTACACCATGGAACAATGGCCAAAGTTGAAGGATGCAGCAATGATTTGCATAGCACACCTTGGGGCTTCAGAAGTGGCATAGAACCTGCCTTTTTTTTTGTGCTATCAGCTTATCATGTGCAATTATGTTGCTGAAGAGGCAACCTGAGTAGTCTAATGAAGTATTTATGCATTCATATATATGGTCTACTTTTTTTAGATCAATATATGGTCTTCTTCTGTATGCCCTTACAAAATTAACATGCTTGCTTTTCGAAAAAAAAGACAACCCTATAGAACATATGAAATTCACAAATCATTACTATTATAAAAGAATGAGTTGGTGGTTATGGGTCCCTTCTCCTTCAACCGCCCTATTCTCAACTTCTCACTACTCTTCACTTTTTAACTGATCAGAGTAGTCATCTTTTATAGCATAATTCTCTATATATCCAATAAATTTCGTTGTAACGTATAAGCAGGTGACTAGTCAAGATACAAAATTGCACTCCAACGACATTTTCCAGAAAGATACAAATTTGTCACTTGCCACTACGAACAAGTGCTTAATTTATCACCAAGAAAGCCGTTCAGTTAGCAACCGCTAAAAGAAAATTAAGCTAAAGTGCCGTTCCTGTGCTCCATGCTAATCGTCGATCAAGAGCAATCAAACATGTAGCTACTTAATCCCACTTTGGATGGTCCTCCGCTCGACCGCGTTTCGCATCCGCGATCAGATTCGATCATGAGTGATATGTAGCAGCGTATAGTTGCTGTTTGCTTACTGATCCTGGACAGCAACTAGCTGCTAGCTATAGTGTCCTTGCTTTGTAATTCCATTCCAATCTTATCACCTCCACACGCTCTTCCTTTAATTGGTTATTCTCCGCGCACTTTTGGAAATTTTCTACGCACAGATCGATCAACTATATACTAGCTTGATGGACCATCTCTGATTCTTTTTCTTTTGGTTAGCGCCTTTGGGTGAGCATCGAATTTTCTCGTACCAGGGAAAAAAAGAAGCAAAGGTTCTGTTCTTTTGACTAAAAAAAATGATGCATGCTCAAGAAATTTTGTGCTCTGATCTTTAATTTGTCCTTGGGGAGTAGTTGGGATGTATATCAACATGGCAGCAAGTATCCCAAATATCTCGCAAAAGGAAACAAATATCATAAGAAAAGAAAACTGGTAATTGAGATATGAATTTGGTTTTTCTGTGAAGAATTTGGTTAAAACCCATATAAAATCACCCCCCATACATGCATAAGTTTGTCGAGGCTGAAGACAATCCCCTAAAGTTGACACATAAGACAAATTACAGCTAACCCATATCATCTGTCCTTCATCTGATCTAAGTAGCCGAGTAAAAACTAGCAACTTAGAGACTGTTAAAAATCACTGAGGAAATTAATTTGTTGAGATGAAAAAAGATTGAAAGAACAGAAAGGCAAAAGATCTGTACTAGTCCACAGAATAAACATCTCACCGATCTGGATTTACAAATTTACATACATACTATTACACAAAAAAAAAAGGAAAAGTAACAAAGAAGAAGCAAAGAAACAATTGAATCTAGCTAGGAGCTCCACGAAAGATGGCAAGAACAACTAAACAGCACAAGCGCACAACACACGCCTGCACAGTAGCCACGCCTCAAGAACCGGAAGGAGACACTAAAAGCTCTAAACCACCACGGTGTAGTAGGCGAGCGTGGGCCCCCCGTCGCAGCCGGAGAGGGCGCCGAGGAGGCGGCGGAAGGCGGCCGCGGGGCAGGGGATGCGCAGCGGGCCTCGGCGCGCGTAGCCGTACTCCTGCGCGGCCCGGCGGAGCAGCTCAGCGATGGGTGGGCGGCCCAGCAGCTCGGCCGGAACGACGAACCGCTCCGTCTCCTCCCCCTCCGCGCCCACCTCCACCGGCACGTGCCCCGCTGGCACCTTCCCCGCCCCCGACCGTGCCACAGCCCTCCTCTCCGCCACGGCCCCCGGCGCCACCCTGCACGCCCCCGTCGGCACGCACCGCAGCAGCCCCCTCATCGTCATAGCTAGGCTCACAGCTAGATGACGAGCTCGCGCGTAGCAATGGAGAATTGGAGATCGAGGAGAGGCGGCAGTGCAGGGAGTAACGACGCGGGGTGGTGGCGTGGTGCAGGCGCTGCTATATAGCGAGGCGCGTGGACGTGCAGCGTTCGGACCACTGAGGCGGACAGGTGGGCCAGGGGGTTGACGGGCCCACGTGGAAGTGGGACGGGGGGAGTGCACGAATCGGACCACGGGGAGTACTTGCGGTGTGTGGACTGAGGAGGGAGGAGAGACGCGGTTGAGTGGGATGGGAGTTGGGATCGGGTGTTTGGGTGTCATACACGGGACAGCGTGGGGTGGGTGACGGTTGAACGACACGTGGTGATGACAGTGTGGGGCCCAAAGGCATACTCAGGTGAGGGTGGCGTGGCGGATGGGACCCACGCCGAAGTGAGGGGGTCCGGTTGACGAAGCCTATGGAAAATTGGAAATACTGCATGGAAGTATACATGCTAAATGTATGCCATTTTCTCCGGCTAATTACGCATTCTCATCTGAATTTGTACTACCATTTCAGAGTAGGTTTTTTTATATATTATTTCACAGAGCAGTTGAGTTCAATGCTAATGTATGTCATTTTCTCCAGCAAAGTCATTGCTGCCTGTCATCATTCTCAAACAAACTAAAATAAACTAAAATTAAAATTAAACATATTCTTAATAATTTTTAGTTTAAACAAATTAAAAGTCAAAATAAGCTAGAAATTGATGTGATTTAGGTGCTACTCGATTGGGCTGAAATAAGTTGACTTACGGTTGAAATTGTACTGTAGCTGGCTGAAATTACATTGTAGCTGTTAGTGGCTTATTTGACGTAATTAAATTTAAAAAATTTTAAAATAGAAAAAACTGGTTAGGCCATCACGGACAACGCAAACGAATACCCGAAAAAAGAACCTAAAAAACTCAAAAAAGTTAAAAAGAAAGAAAAAAATAAAATTTAGAAATAATAAAAAATAAATCTAAGGCCAAAATAAGCTAGACCTTGAAGCCGGTCCAAAACAAAATTTTTTCACGGGCGAGAAAAAACATATTAGCCCATCATGGACAACGCAAATGAATACCCAAAAAACTAGTAAAAAACTCAAAAAAGTTAAAAAGACAGAAAAAAAGATAAAATTTACAAATAATAAAAAAAATAAAAATCAGAAATTTAAGCCGAAATGAGTGGCACCGGAGCCGGTCCAAGACAAATTTTGTTCGCGGGCGGGAGGTAGGTTAGCATAGCTGGAATTCGATCGGCGAGGGCGACGTCGCGTGACCGTCGCTCTGGGATGCTTCCGTACCGCGTCCCTGCACGGTTCCGTAGCGGTACGGAAGGGAGGACGATGCACGTGGACATGGGGCCCCGGCCGTACGTTACCCGTTGCTTTCTGTCCATTAATTTCTTTCCTTGAATCCACCCTCCACGGTTGCAGCGCGCGGAAAGGAGAAAATAGCGCGCGCTGTTGAATGCGGAGGTCCCCTCTCAAGTACCGTACCGGCATCGCGCGTGGAAAGCGCTGCCGACAACCCGTGTAGCGCAGGGAATTCCAGATGCACCCTTCAGTTCAGCTTCCCTTTGAGACTATTGGCCATGGAGAAAAGGATGTTACTGCGTGCTGATGCATGACCTTTCGATTCCAGTCCTCCCTGTCTAATGAATTCAATGGGCTATTCCTTTTTGTCTAAGGAATTTTTCCCTAGAGTCTCACACCCGCTAATTCTCGAGAGTACAGCTGTAGCACCCTATATATCAATGTGAGATACTACTATGAAATGTTATCGTCAAAGTGAAGAATAAATAATAAAAGTAATAATAAAAATCACGAAAAAATTAAAAATTTAAAGGAAATTTATTAGAGAGCCAAAGAGCACTGAACGTAATGTTTGAAACATAGGACCAGTCCACTTTTAACCAAATAAAGAACAAATGATATAACAAATAGTGGTAAGCCACGCTGCCACCGCACCGCACGCCGTCATCGCCACTGCCGCCTCCACTATCGCGAGGCGTCGCCCCCGGTTATCATGGCTGTCGCCGTCAATGCGCGCTCCTCCGCCACGGGCCACCGCTGCCGATGCCCTGCCATGTGCGCCCGCTGCGCTGCTCCCCACCGCGGCCGCCGCTGGCGGCGCCGACCACCACGCCGCTGTCGGTGCCACCTCTGCCGCTGCCGACGGCCAACAGGCCCGCATGCTTAGATGGGTTTTTGAGAGTGATATTGAGATAAAGGTAGAAGAGATATAGAGATAGGAGAGAGATATAGATAAGATTGATTTTTGAAATGTAGATTTTTAGGGTGCTACAACAACAACAAAATTGTTGGAACAATATTCCTTGTTGAGAAGTGCCTCTATATTTTTCTTTCTAACAAGAGTAATACTAATATTAAATCATGTGAAGAGTCAAGTAACATCTATCTATTATTTATCGTGCTTTAAAAGTGTATAAATCACTGTTGAAAAACAATATAAACGTCTTTCCTTATTTTTGTAACTATCATCGAGCAGAAAGCAGAAAACAAAGTGACATCCATTGCTTGCTGCATAAGTGACCAGGGAGCACAAACCTTTCACCGGCAACTGTGACTCGTGCAGTAGAATACTCCTGAACCAAACATATCAAAACTAATCGATGATCCACCCGATGTAACAGCTGACGAACCAGTCTCTCCCCTACACGAAACGAATCTTATCGATGAACAGCTTCCTTAAATTTCTCTTAGATGAGAGTGAGACAACATAGCAAATATCGTGTTCAAAATGTTATAATTTTTAATATTTATTAAAATAATACTATAGCGACCATTACCCTTTCTTATGATATCTAATTAAAAATAAAATACAAAATATTCTTATATCTCTGTAGATAATATGAAAAATAAAAATTAACGGATTCCAAACGGCAAAAACTATCGCCTTTTGGTACGTGCCAAAACCGTGCTCGTTGCTTGTGCCATCTGATGTGCCTCTCGCTGTCCCGTTTGGGTCGAAACGTAAAGGTTGTGACCCACCAAACAGGGAAGGGATCAAGATGCGTGCCAATGCTTTTGTTTAGGAGGGAAAAAAAAGTAGCAGTTAGGTCAGTTCCTTTGCTGGACCGTACACCCTACCACCTGCAACCGTACGGTTACATTTCGTTAATTAATGTTTTTGTGTTGTGTTTCTTAAAATTGCTATGATTAGACAGTCGACCCATCTGGCCCAGACGAACTGTCATGCTAATCGATCGATCGTACCTAGAGCTTTAATTTGCCAAAGGAACAGCTGAAGGTGAAGTGTTGTTTGGTGCCTAGATCTAGATGAACGTGCTACCGAACTCGAGGGAAAAAAAACAGATCAGGTGCGTCAAAAAGAGATATGAACAAACCGTAGATGGACGCAAAACGTAGGAGAAGAACAGGGAGAAGAATCACCTAAGAAACCAGTACTATCTCTGAAGCCTGCAGTCTCCTAAAATCCGTGTGTGGTGTGTGTATGGTATGTGTTAAGTGTGTATGTCTGCCTTGTGCTTTAAAGAAAGTCTGAAGCCTTCCTGGGGTTAGCGTGTTGCAACTTACAAATTCCTGGCCAGCATTATGCAGATTACTGTATCCCACACAATGTCAAAAATCACAATTTGAATGGCAGGGCAGCCAAAATGATGCAAGACAAGTCTTGTCTGATGAGAGTATGAGACAGTTTGGATCTACACAGCAAAAAAGATAAGACACAAGACATTGATAATTGATCCATGGATGCATAATAGTGATCGATTCTCACGTGCAGACTCGCAAGCCGTTGTTCAACTACGACTCAGGTATAATCAGCCAAATCTCGTAAGCAATTTTCTGGTTGCTCATTTCTCAGTGCGAGTTTGCAACAGTAAAAGATCTATACCCAATCAGATAGTAGCCCCTAACAGATTTTCGCACCCCTTACTGCTAAGACACTACTGACAACAAGCGATAGCTATAAACTGACAACAAAGGTAGCTATAATCTCTTCGTTCAGTTTGACGCCCTCCTGATCCTTTTGTTGTGAGGTACCAAGATCCACTGCTACGGTGCTCGCTCCCCTTTTAGTTGGTCCATCAGGCATTTGATTTCCCGACCTTCGGTTTGCGCCGCTTGCTCCGTTGCTGAAAAAAAAAGCAGGAGTTTTGAACATGCATGCATATGGCGTCAGTGCGCTGTCAAATTACCGCCCTTTCCCCTCCGGAAAAGGACCCCCCCTCCCCTTCCATTGCAAGAATATAGAACTGGTTACCCTTGATGGAGCTTCGGACCACTTCTACAAGCTTGTAGGCTTTCCTCTGAAGATCACATAAGTTCATCGATCAGTTGCTATATAGATTACATAGACACATAATCCAAGCGGTTTTTTCCCCAAGCAATGCAATAGTAGAAACAGACGGGACCTGTTCCATCTAGTTGTAGCAGTTTTTCGAACCTTTGCATGCATATATGATATTGTAGCCACTTTTTTTTTCAAATTTGGCTTCAAACGTTCGTTTTTGTAAATCTAGTCTCTTCCTGGGCTCGGTAGTCATGGCAAGCGACATGTGTTATCTGCCACGATATGGTACTGAGCTACCAGAGCTCGGCAGGACCTGCCAAGTAGCCACACCTTGGCAGGAGGCAACGGTGCTTGCTTAACGATAATTATAATTAATACTAAGTGTGATTAGCACTAATTAATCACCTAGGCAACCGGTGAGCTCGGTTCATTGTGCTATCGAGCTCTAGTAGCTCAGCAGGTGTCGCCTGCCACAGCTACCGAGTTCAGGAAGGAAGCTAGATTTGTAGAATCAGATGTGCGGGACCAAGTTTGAAAAAAATAGGTACACTGCTATATATGCGTAGGGTTCCAGTTTTTCGGTATGGGAAGTCAAATGGCATCATGAATCATGATAACCTATTACCTACATGTGTGCTCAAGCTACCAAATCCTAATCAACACCAAGTTGAGCACAGTGGTATTGAGTTGCATGTATTAGCCAATTCACTCAAAATGTTAAGTTGGTGAGGAAATGTAGGCAATTCATTTATACTTCAACACCCCATCACGTGTAGGCTCTATCAGATCTAAGACGTGGAATAGAAGTGGGATGTATTTTTTTAATTGCGCTAACCAGGTCTTGAACTCAAAATAACTTTGAGATCATATTGAATTGTATACGTCAACTAGCTCACTCAAAAGTTTAAGTTTGGTGATTTGACTAGTGCATGCAACTCAATAAATGGTTGATTGATGCAGACATATATAAATACTGGAACTAGAGTAAACGAAGGGAAGACGCATGCAAGCAGAGCAGACAGTTGTTTTACAGAGAATATCCGCCAGCCAGCCCTTTGCCTTAGCTGAACAACCTGCCATTGAAACACATGATTATCAACTGTCGCACATGTATACATGCATAATAAAGAGGATATTATACCAGGGCTTCTTGGACAGTGACTTGAAGAAGGCAGCCTGCACAGAGCAAGCAACATATATCTGTGTGGCTGTCGTCAAAAGATCAGAAACAGCGGAATCAAGAAGCGTTTTAACTGGTCTGAGGATAGTTGGTATGGTGTACCTCCTCTTCTCAGGATAGAGCCTGGCAAGAACAGATGCTGGCACCCGGCCTTATTTCTTCACGCGGCGCCTCGGACGGCAACCAGCACGATGAAATTGTCAATACAGTTACTACTGAAGCTGGAAATCAAGATTAGAGTCGGGATTAATTGAAGTTGAAGAAATTTTCTGCCGCCTTAGATACTCACGCGTCCCCAGTCCAGGGAGGCCCTACATATATGAATACAAGATTTGAGGCTCAAGAACAAAAAATGACTGTGTGCTTGCGCGTTGTGTGAGTATATGGATTGGTAGGAGTAATGCTTTCCCTGAGTTGGTCGGAGTAGAGCAGTGACAAGAAGATGGAACGGAGCCTGATGGTGGCGTGGTCGCAGGGCCGGTCCTGAGATTTTAGGGGCCCGGGCGAACCTAGAAATAGGGGCCCTAGTATAAATATCTAAATATAAATCTACATACATACATACACACACACACACACACACACATATATATATATATATATATATATATATATATATATATATATATATATCTAATTTTACCCACAAACACTTAAAATACATTATGTATTAAAGAAAAATTCATATCAAAGAGTTTATAGATATTAAAGAAAAATACATGCAATTCTCCATAAACAGATAGGTGCTATATGGCTGTTGAATCATGGGAGGGCAGCGCATCAAAAGCACTACAAACTCTCTCATATCATCCAGTGTAGCCTCTAATCTTTCTAAGACAACATGTAGCTTCTGCAAGTGGAAGGATTGGGAATGTCTCACCGCAGCATATACATGTATATGGGGCCCCGACACTTTGGGGGCCCGGGGCGGCCGCCCCGCTCGCCCTCCCCCAGGGCCGGCACTGCGTGGTCGGGGGTGTTATGGTCGACGTAGTGATTGAAGTGTGCAGCCACGGACGCACCCTTCTTTGTGCCAGCGACGATGTTGGCGATGATCTTGTGCATGATGATGAAGCTAACGAGAACATGGCCCTCGACGCCCAGCACATGGGTGGACGGCACGAAGCATCTATGAAACCAAGTAGAGGTCAGCTTATGTTGTATGGTGAATATTTAATTTTATTTGTGCTTTGTTGTTGAAGTTTAAGTTGTTAGAATGATCTCAGGGCTTTGGCCCAACGGCCAAAGCCCAGCCCTTGACCGCGCCCTGATCGGGGGCGCCCAGCCCGTTTGGCTGGTGGGCCCCTGTCGCCAGCGCTATAAATATAGAGGTGGGGGCCGGGCGGCACGCATCCCAAGGTTGACCGTGCCGCCGCCACCCCACCGACAAAACCCTAAGACCGATCTAAGAGGGGGGCGCTGAAGTGACGGGAAGTACCACCGCCGTTCAACGCCGCCGCCAAGGAGGTCGCCGCCGCCCGGGACACGCCGCCGCCGAGGAGCCCCGCATCTCTTCCCCGACCGTCGCTGCCCGTGCGCAGACTTCACCGAGCGTCCCCGAGATGGCCACCTCCTCCTCCTCTACATCCGAAGGTCGGTACCCCTCTCTCCCTCTCGGTTTTACTTCAAGAACACGAACCCTAAAGATGAACACCTCTAGATCTAACCTAGGAGATCCTAAAAGCAACCTAACAATGGTATCAGAGCACCCTAGTTTTAGATCTAGACGGAGAAAAGAAAAGAGATCCCCCCTAGCCCTAGAACACCGACCGCAGTCGGTTGACCGACGTGCGGAAAAGAAAAGAAAGAAAGAACGGAGAAGGGGAACGGGGCAAAACCCTAACCCTAGATCTGAAAAGAGGCTTACCTGGCCGTCGTCGTCGCTGGCGTGCGGGAGATCGGCCGAGCCTTGGGCTCGCCGGCGCTCCGCGTACGGGCCGCCGTCGACGCGCGGGACAGGGCGCCAACACGGAGCCGCTCGACGGCGGCGCGCTCCCTCTCAGGGGAGCGCGCACGCCGGCGAGAGGGCCCGCGGTGGCGCCGTCTTTTTCCATCTCCGGCGGCGTGGATGAAATCGCCGCCGCTTCCGCTCGCTCGGGTGCGGAGAGAGAGGGGAGAGAACAGAATGGGTTAGGGTTAGGGTTTTCCGCCGCGCCGCGGCGGTTTTGTTCCGCCGAGATCGCCGCTGCGCCGTTGGATGGCGTGGACGGCTTGCGATCGCGCCGATGGCGTCGGGCTTCTTTTGGCCCAGGCGGGGAGGCGCTTTCGCGGCCCAGGCCCAGGTTGCGGCCTGGGCGCGGGGAGCACAGCGCGCGTGAGCGCGTTCGGCCGAGTGAGGCGCGGGCGAGCGCGGGCCGTGGCGCGCGCGTGGGAGCCGGCCGAGCGCGGTGCCGAGTAGGCCGGCTGGGCTGAGACCGCTGCGGCGCGAGAGAGGCCGCTGAGGCCGCGGGCGGGCAGGCCGAGCGGGCCGCCGCGGGCGCGCGCGCGCGCGCGCGCGTGAGGCGCTGGGCTGAACGGCCGCCGTGGGCCGCTGCTGAGCAGGCCGTGGCCGAAAGAAATGGGCTAAAATTGGCCTTTTGCACAAAAATTTTGATTTAATTGATTTCCAGAAGCATTTGTGAATGAATTTAATTGAAATTTGATCCAAAATCTCTGTAAATTTTTGCACCAACGTGTTATTTTTTCAGAGATTAAATTTTTTACAGTATAATGCTTCTGAATGATTGAATTATTTTGAATAATTACAGTTTCCGCTGCAAAAGTTAATGTTAAATTGATTTTCATTATTAAATTCGAACCAACGGGAGAATTTAATTTTGAAAAATAGAGATAATTTCAGAGTTTTATGATATTGTTATTTTCTGACCAACGTTGATGATAACAGTATTATAAATTTTTTAATTGATATTTTATGCATTATTTCTATTTCTGCCCAACGGTGATGTAGATTTAATGCATGATAAAATTGATTTAAATTGTATGTCGTATTTTTGACCAACGTTGGAAATAAGGCATATAATTTTTGATGTTACGTTCTCACTGTATTTGAAATATTTTTTCAGGAGGATACAACTTAATGAGTTGTATTAGAGAAATACCCACTCTCAAAGGTGATAATTATGGAGAGTGGAAGAAAAAGATAGATTTAGCTTTTATCTTGGCTGAGGTGGACTGGGTCCTCACTACAGCACGTCCCACTGAGCCTCTGGCACCAGTGAGGGAACAGAATGAGGATGACACTGCATGGCAGAAAAGACAGAGGGATCATGCTCCCTTGCAGATGTCTTATGATCTTGATCATAAGAAATGGACCACAGCCAACAAGAAATGTATGGCTGTGATAAAGAACACAATTGAGCCTGCTATTCTGGGCTCAATTGCAGAGTGTGACACTGTCACTGAATACCTTGATAAAATAAAGAGTCAGTTCACTGGCTCTTCAAAGACTTATGCTACACAGCTGATTAAGCAGCTGGTAACAGAGAGGTATTCTGGCGGTGGCAATGGCATAAGAGAGCACATTCTTAGAATGAGCAACTTGGCATCTAAACTGAAACCGATGGATTTGGCTCTCAAGGATGAGTTCCTTATTCATTTGGTTTTTGCTTCTTTGCCAAAAGAGTTTGACACTTTTGTTGTCAACTATAATATGCAGCCCGAAAAATGGGACATGGAAAAGTGCATAGCCATGTGCGTGCAAGAGGAGGAAAGAATCAAATCCTCACATGGTGGTGCTATAAACTTTGTGAGGGAAAACAAGAAAAAGAATTATAACAGTAACCCCTTCTCAAAGAACAAGGGCAAAGCCTCTGTACATCAGCCTCAACAGAACAAATTTGCTGTAGACAAAGACCAGTGCCTTCACTGCAAGAAGACGGGACACTATAAGAAAGATTGTCCTGACTATTTAAAGATGATAATGGCTAAGAAAGGTGAGAACATCATTACCTTTATTAATGAATGCCTGTATGTAAAATATTCGAAATCCACTTGGTGGATTGACTCAGGAGCAACTGTTCATGTTGCTAATTCTTTACAGGGATTCCGTTCGACGAGGACTACGCAAAAAAAAAAGATGCGTTAAAGTCGCAAATGGAGTCGAAGCTGAAGTTGAAGCCGTTGGCGATCTTTCATTAGAATTAGCTAATGGCTCCACTCTTCTACTTAGAGATGTCCTTTTTGTACCCTCTTTACAGAGGAATTTGATTAGTGTGTCAAATTTGGACAAAGATGGTTATGATTGCTTTTTTGGAAATGGCAAGTGCGAAATAATGTTTAATAAAGAATGTGTTGGTATTGTCATATTACAGAATGAGCTTTATTTGTTATCATTGTGTGATGATGTGAATGTCGTATGCGATAATGAGAACGTTGCGTGCGAGAAAGTGATTGAATCCTCGTCTACGAATGTAAACAGAAAACGAAAGAGAACTCTAGATGAGTCGTCGAAATTATGGCACTGTCGTTTAGGCCATATTTCGAGGGGGAGAATAGAAAGACTAGTAAAGAATGATATTCTTCCTCCATTAGAGTTCTCAGACTTAGAACAATGCAGAGAATGTATTAAAGGAAAATATGTAAAGAAAATTAAAAAAGACGCTAAAAGAAGCACAGGAGTTCTACAAATTATTCACACAGATATTTGTGGTCCTTTTCCTGTGAAAAGTGTGGATGGATATGACTCGTTCATAACATTCACAGATGATTACTCCCGTTATGGATATATTTATCCAATTAAAGAAAGAAATGAAGCCTTGGATAAATTCAAGATATTTAAGGCTGAAATTGAAAACCAACACGATTTAAAGATTAAGATAGTCCGATCTGATCGTGGGGGGGAGTACTACGGTCGACATACCCCATATGGACAAGTTCCTGGACCTTTTGCGAGGTTTTTACAGGAAAAAGGAATAGTGGCCCAGTATTCTATGCCGGGCGAACCTCAGCAAAATGGAGTAGCTGAAAGACGCAACCGTACCCTGATGGATATGGTGCGAAGTATGATGAGCTACTCCACACTCCCATTGAGTTTATGGATGGAGGCGTTGAAAACCGCCATTCATATTCTCAACAGAGTGCCTAGTAAGTCGATGCCCAAAACACCGTACGAGTTGTGGACAGGAAGAGTTCCCTCAATAAATCACTTACGTGTGTGGGGGAGTCCTGCTGAGGCTAAAGTATTTAACCCAAACCTTGGGAAACTTGATCCCAAAACAGTAAGTTGCCATTTCATTGGCTATCCTGAAAAGTCAAAAGGTTATCGTTTCTACTGTCCAGACAGATACACAAAGTTTGTAGAAACGAGACATGCTGTCTTCTTAGAGGATGAAATGATGAGGGAGAGCATGGTAGCTCGAGAGATTGACCTTGAAGAGAAGCGGGTGTTTGCGCCCACTCCGATGATTCAAGAGCCATTCTTCACACTACCTGCTGTCGCTGCACCGACGGTGCAAGACACTGTGGTGCCAGCACCTGTTATTGTTCCTCCCGTGGCAACAATGAATGAGAATGAGGAACCTGTTCTTCAGGATCATATAGAACCTGTTGCCACAGATGAGGGGGAGCAACAGCAGCCTCAAATAGTAGATGTACCAAATGAGGAGGCCCCGAGGAGGTCTCAAAGAGTAAGAAGATCAGCTATTTCTGATGATTATCAGATTTATCATATAGAGGAATTTCAAATGGAGGATGATCCCACCTCATTTGAAGAAGCCATGAGAAGCGAAAATTCCTCAAAATGGCTTGAGGCCATGGAAGAGGAAATGAGGTCCATGAAGACTAATAAAGTCTGGGACTTGGAAATTATTCCTAAAGGAGCCAAAACAGTAGGCTGTAAATGGGTCTACAAGACTAAACATGACTCCCAAGGGAATGTAGAAAGACATAAAGCGCGACTTGTGGCAAAAGGCTTTACGCAAAGAGAAGGGATTGATTACAATGAGACATTTTCTCCAGTCTCATGTAAAGATTCCTTCAGAATCATAATGGCATTAGTAGCACATTATGATTTAGAGTTACATCAGATGGATGTAAAGACGGCATTTCTTAATGGGGATTTGGAGGAAAATGTTTACATGGCACAACCGAAAGGTTTTGTTGTGGAAGGAAATGAGAGAATGGGATGCCGCCTAAAGAAATCAATATATGGGTTAAAGCAAGCTTCAAGACAGTGGTACTTGAAGTTTGACAGTACAATAAAAAAATTTGGTTTTAAAGAGAATGTAGAGGACAACTGTGTTTTTGCAAAGTTTAAAGATGGGAAGTTTATCTTCCTAATCCTGTATGTGGATGATATCCTACTAACTAGTAGTGATGTTAATCTGCTACTGGAAACAAAGAAGTTTTTGTCCTCAAACTTCGATATGAAAGATCTTGGTGAAGCTTCATTCGTTCTAGGGATCGAAATTCACCGAGATAGAAACAAAGGGGTATTGGGACTGTCACAAAAGGCATACATAGAGAAAGTCTTAAAGAAATTTGGTATGCATAAATGTAGTCCATCACCTGCACCTATAGTCAAGGGCGACAGATATGGGGATTTTCAATGCCCCAGGAACCAGTATGAGATCGATCAAATGAAAGCGGTTCCATATGCTTCAGCTGTCGGAAGCTTACAGTATGCTCAAGTATGCACACGCCCTGACTTAGCATTTGTTACCGGGTTACTTGGCAGATTCCAGAGCAATCCTGGAATAGAACATTGGAAATTGATAAAGAAAGTCTTGCGTTATTTGCAAGGAACAAAAGGCCTCATGATGACATACAGAAGATCAGATTCACTCCATATAGTGGGGTATACAGATTCTGATTTTGCGGGAGATGATAGAAAGTCTACATCCGGATATGTATTCACTCTCGCTAAAGGAGCTATATCGTGGAAAAGCTCAAAACAAACCGTCACTACATCGTCCACAATGTATGCCGAGTTTGTAGCATGTTATGAGGCTACGGGGCAGGTGAACTGGCTAAAGAAGTTCATACCCGGTTTAAAAGTGGTTGACGACATCAATAGACCACTTAAGTTGTACTGCGATAATGAACCCGCAGTAACGTATGCCCACAACAATAAGTCAAGTGGTGCTGCCAAACACATTGACATAAAGTACTATGTTGTGAAAGATAAAGTTCGGGATCAAATTATAAGTCTAGAGCATATAAGTACCGCAAAGATGTTAGCGGATCCGCTTACAAAAGGCTTACCACCCAACGTGTTCAGAGAACATGTAGCCGGCATGGGTTTAAGGGAAAGCCTATGATTCCTGGACTAAAAGATGGCCCAAAGATTAAAGTAACTGTTTCAGAACAGAGAGGTGTATTGTAACTGTTGAATCTATCGGCGATTGACCGTGACGATGAAACATGTTCTATGCACTAATCTGTGATGGAATGTGTAAAGTCAAAAGTAATTAAAGACAAAGTATAGATTGAGATCAAGGGGGAGAATGTTAGAATGATCTCAGGGCTTTGGCCCAACGGCCAAAGCCCAGCCCTTGACCGCGCCCTGATCGGGGGCGCCCAGCCCGTTTGGCTGGTGGGCCCCTGTCGCCAGCGCTATAAATACAGAGGTGGGGGCCGGGCGGCACGCATCCCAAGGTTGACCGTGCCGCCGCCACCCCACCGACAAAACCCTAAGACCGATCTAAGAGGGGGGCGCTGAAGCGACGGGAAGTACCACCGCCGTTCAACGCCGCCGCCAAGGAGGTCGCCGCCGCCGAGGAGCCCCGCACCTCTTCCCCGACCGTCGCTGCCCGTGCGCAGACTTCACCGAGCGTCCCCGAGATGGCCACCTCCTCCTCCTCTACATCCGAAGGTCGGTACCCCTCTCTCCCTCTCGGTTTTACTTCAAGAACACGAACCCTAAAGATGAACACCTCTAGATCTAACCTAGGAGATCCTAAAAGCAACCTAACATAAGTTAGATTTTATGCCATTTGTATTCTTTGGTTTTGCTGTCAGGTGATCAACGATCAAACCGGTCGTAGGTGACAGTCTGATTGGGGAGTGGTTGTACTAGAATTTAGTTGGCAGTCCAATGTGATTAATTTCTAGTTGTTTGTATGTTTATTCTAGAGATATCTTCATTTTGTTACACGAAGGTTTTCAGAGCGGTGCGACTAACCGTATGATGATAGTCCGATTAGAGGGTGTTGAGCAGTTTGACCGGCATGGTTGCGTGGTCACACCAGCTCCCATGTTACCAAGGTTGACCAGGATTGACTGGGGCAGCCTAATTGGCTGTTGGTTGGCAGTTAGACCAGCATGTGCTGAGTTAATTGAGCTGAGTTTTATCTCGGTTGTATTGTTGCTCTAGGAGCTTATTAAGAGTCTTTGCAAGGTGTTTAGTCATGGCATGAGTCCATACAAGTGTTAGTCATGATGTGAGTTCATGCATTGTGCTAATCATGGACAATAGTACCATGTGGTATTTGCTAACGAGAATCAAGTGCATGATACTTGTGCTTAAGACGATTGCTTATTCTTTGATGTGCAAAGTGCTTGGTGATTCTAAGTGGTCAACGGCAAGACCGAGGCTAAGGGGAGGGGCTCAAGGCTATGGAGGGTTGTGTAAGTCCGGGTGAGACTACATATCAAGCGGAGAAGTATTGGAGAAAGATAAGGATCATGATAAGACAAGTGCATGATGTGCCATTCGAATTAAGCCATTTCAAGTGGAGACGATACGGGAGGAGTCTAGAGGCATATAGGCTTGGCGACAAGTCATTGGACATCTTAGGCTTCGTACTGGAGTTTGCTTTGAGGAGAAGCATCTTGGAGCCAGTGGGTAGAAATTGCGTGAATTGTCCAATACCCGGTAGAGAGGCGGTTTGTAAAACCACGACGGTAGCTTAAACTGGATTAGGTCACATCATAGAGGATGGAGAATCTTATTGGGCTATTGTAGCCATGTAAAAGTCGCACATTGAAAAATGTGCAAGTGTGTGTAAAAGATATTTGTGTATGGTTTATTGGGTTTTCCCAATTGTAAGTGGTTGTATCCACTTAGTATGTGTTGATTGTTAGGGGTGCTCATATTGGATTTTGTTGCTGGCTTTTAATCGTGTTTTATAGTTTTTGGTTAAAAATGAATAGCAATGGTTGAAAGTAGCGACTTTTAGAAGGAGGGGACAAGCAACGGAAAAAATAAGGGAGAGATGTGTGTGCCTGATGGGAGCGAGATGAGTGGAGTACGTGATGCACCCTTGACCCTTGTCTTATCCTCGGAGCGAGATGGTAGCGAGAAGAGTGAAGAACTTGTGTGTTTGTATTGCCTTTTAGTTTTTTTAAGCAGAAGTTAATTCGAACAGAGTTAGCCCTACGGCTTTGATTAGTTTTTTTAACCAATGCATGGGGGTGGGACCCATTGGGTGAGATTTTGGTAAAAGAAAGGATGGTAAATAAATAAAGAAAAAGGATAAATATGTAGCTGATCCTAAAAGCTCGTTGTAATATGAGTCTGTTCTTTTGAACTGCGACTAATGTCGTTTAGTTGTGGATGATAGTTTTGTCTATGTTTTTTGAGATAGCAGCGGACGGCGCACACAATTTTGAGTTTACAAAGCAGTTTATTAAAGAATCTATTTCAAAAAATTATCCTATTTATTTTGATTTTTAGATATATCAAAAGTTAAAAAAGTACAAAACGCCATATGCCTATCCTGAGTGGCGACGTCTCATCTGATGAGACAACTTGCATCTAAGCAGCAACGCCAACGAGAAAGATCAGTGACATATCCTCATATCCTGCAACAGTACGTTCTCGCCTCGTACGCATGCATGGAAAACGGAGAGCAAGCTAGGGATCACTTCGCTCTCATATAGATGCGAACTACAGAGAATGAATTTCCTTTTGATTCGAACGGAACCCGTGATTGATGCACAGTCGAGATCGATCGATCCTCACCTCACCTCACCTCACGTGCCACATGGTTGGGCAGAATACTGTAGCAAGAAGGGAAGAATGAAAAGAACTCTCGAGTTGCACTTCTAGGCATCATGTTTAGCACATCCATTGCTGTCGTGAGGTCAACCCTTTCAGCTCGCGAAGCTCCTCAGTGCTGTCAAGTCAAATATTTGAACCTGGCAACCATTTCAAAGGGATGACAGCTGGGAGATCAAGTCAAATATTGGACTCGGAAGCCGTCTCCGTCTCAATTATTTAGGTTGCTACTCGCTCTCACGTAGCTTGTGATCGAGGCTGATAGGCTGTCCGTTTCAGTGCTCCAGATCGGAATTTTGGTCAATTTTGGCGGTGTTTGTTACGTAAATACCAAATTTAGCTGTTAAATCATCGTAATTTCATTTTTAGTCCTCTACTCGAACGCCGGACTTCGCGATGGTGACCCGTGTGCAGTTGTGCGGTATGGGAGCATAGCACTATAGTCATACGGCCAGGGACAACACTACTCCGTCACTGTTCATACAATGCGGTCGGGGAGTGCATGTCTAGCACTGTAGCATCATGCACTCCCGAACCGCATGATGCTACAGTGCTAGACATGCACTCCCGGACCATATAATGCTACAGTACACGAAAAATTGATGCTGTCCGAGAGGGATTTTTGGCATACACGATGTGTTCTGTGTGTATGTTGGTGTGATGACCTCCTGTGATCAGCTGTTATGCTCGTGCAGTTCCACGATAAATACAAATTTTCTATTTATTTATGAAAATATATTCGAAATGTTTTTTAAATAATTTTTAGATATAGGAAATGAGGTTTAAAAATATGATTTTTGTGTGGAGCCTTATTTACTTGCTTGTGTAACTTTTTTGTAATTATAAACATTACGAATTTTTGTCCGTAATTTTTTTATTTGTAGAGTCTGCACGAATTTTGTAATATAGAAAACGAGGTGCAAATATTTTGAAAATTTCTTATGCATTATAATTGGTTGTGTAATTTTTATAGATAATACATGTAGCAAATCTTATTTGTAGATTGTTATTTCTTTGAAATAAAAGGGCTGACAATGTAGGTAGGTTGGTCCGTTTTGCGATTTTCGTAGATTCTCAATAGTATGGAATCTGTTAGACCGGCAATAACATATTGTGATCGTCGTATGTTGTTGTAGTGCGAGAAATCCACAACAACATATGTTATTGCCAGTCTAACAGATTTCATACCGTTGTAAATATACGAAAATCGCAAACGGGTCAATCTACCTATATTGTATGTCCTTTTATTAAAAAAAAACAATCTACAAATAAGATTTGCTACATGTATTATTTACAAAAATTACACAACCAACTACACCACGTAAGGAGTTTACAAAATATATTTCAAAAATATTTGCACCTCATTTTCTATATTATAAAATTCATGCAGACTCTACATATAAATAAATTATGGAAGAAAATTCTTAATGTTTATAATTACAAAAAGTTACACAAGCAAATAAATAAGACTCCACACAAAATCATATTCTTTAAACCTCATTTCCTATATCTAAAAATTATTACAAAAAACATTTCAATTATATTTCCATAAATAAATAGAAAATTTGCATTTATCACGGGATTACACGGGCATAACAGCTGATCATGGGAGGCCATCACACCAACATACACACAAAACACTACATGTATGCCAAAAATCCCTCTCAGATAGCATCAATTTTTCGTGTACTGTAGCATCATGCAGTCCGAGAGTGCATGTTTACCATTGTAGCATCATGCGGTCCGGGAATGCATGATACTACAGTGCTAGACATACACTCCCCAACCGCATTTTATGAACAGTGATGAAGTGGTGCAATCTCCGATCGCATGATTTTATACATTCCTGCGCTCGTGGACCGTATCACTGCACACGCGTCACCCTTGCGAAGTCCCACGCTCGGAGAGGGGGCTACAAATAGAATTACGATGATTCGGGAGCTAAAATTGGTATTTGCATGATAAATAGTGACAAAATTGACCAAAATTCCTTCAGATCGATTGCTCTGACATGACATTTGATTCAGCTTCTCAAACGCTAAAATTTGCTTAAATCCCAGCGCACATTGATATGGATTACCGCTATAAGTGGTCGATTGCTTGCTCATTTGCCTAGGAAACAACAGGTGATTGACACAAAGGGGGTAGGGTGCTCATTAGAGCTTCAGTTTTTAGCTTCTAGTTTTGAGCTTCTAACTTCTTAATTTTATATTTTTCTAGTTTTTTTATGTTTTTTTGCCTTTTCCCCCTTTATTTTTTTGCATTATCCGTTGTGATATAACCCCTTTTTTCTTTTTCTTTTTAAATTTAATTACGCTGAAAAATCTAATAGCAGTTACAGCACAAAAAACCTCTGTAGTCCCAAATAAACTCACAACTAAAGCTTATAAGTTTTAATGAGTAACCCCTAAAATTAGTATATGGTCGTGAGGTTTCCTCTGCCGTGGTCAACCTTTACATGCTCTAAATCCGTTCATGCTTTTCGTAGAATGATTTGGTAGACATCTAATATGATTTTTAGGGAAAATTTGTTCAGTAGCATTGAAAGTTTACTGCTTCCAGAAAATACCATCGAAAAAATCAGGCTCCGGAAATTACCACCAAAAGATTCACCTCGCTTCGGGATTTAGCACTCTGGACAAAAATGCCCTTACACCTCCGCTCCTCCTCCTCCGCCGCCACCTCCCTGCCCCTCTCCCTCCCCTCCCTCACCTTCCTCTCCTCCTGCGTCGCCCCGTTCGCCTCCCTCTTCCCCCACCTCTTCGCCGCCGGCCTCCCTGCCTCCTCCCTCCTCACGCCGCTCGCCTCCTCCCTCTCCGCGCACCCCATCCCCGCCGCCGTTGCCTACCTCCGCCTCCTCCTCGCCCCCGCCTTGAGAGCACCGTCTTCGCCCGTGGCACCGTCTTCGCCCCTGAGAGCACCACCGAGACCAGAGCTCGTATCACATCCGGCACAGCCTCGGTGTGGAAGTCGAATCCAAGGACGGCGGCGAGGACATCGAAGGCAGTAAGTTCGGCGGCGGTGTCGACGAGCGACCTCCGCGCGTCCGGGTGCGCCCCGAGCGGCAGCCTCCCCGCGGCATCGGGGAGCAGGGAGAGCGCCTCGGGGAGGAGGGACGGGGCCCGCGGGGCCACCGGCTGGCGCTGGTTCTTGCGCTTGCGGAGTTTGGCGTTGCTGGAGCCGGAGTTAGGGTTGCCAGGGTTGTGGGAGGTGGCCTTGCGGAGGGCGAGGAGGAGGGAGAGGAAGGGGAGCGGGGAGAAGAGGGAGAGGAGCGGGGAGGCAGGGGCGAGGAGGAGGCGGAGGTAGGCAACGACGGCGGGGATGGGGTGCGCGGAGAGGGAGGAGGCGAGCGGCGTGAGGAGGGAGGAGGCGGGGAGGCCCGCGGCGAAGAGGTGGGAGAAGAGGGAGGCGGACGGGGCGGCGCAGGAGGAGAGGAAGGTGAGGGAGGGGAGGGAGAGGGGCAGGGAGGTGGCGGCGACGGAGGAGGAGCGGAGGTGTAAGGGCATTTTTGTCCAGAGTGCTAAATCTCGAAGCGAGGTGAATCTTTTGGTGGTAATTTTCGGAGCCCGGTTTTTTCGGTGGTATTTTCCGGAAACAGTGAACTTTCAGTGCTACTAAACAAATTTTCCCTTTTTTTAATGCTTATCAAAGCATGGGTATTTAACTAGTTTGCACGGGTATTTAACTAGTTTGCACGAGTATTTATCTAATTAGAAAAGAACTAAATTGACCGAGTGGAAGTCACTGTTGAGCCTGGGAGCTCAGCAGTGCCATGGCCCTGGCCAGTTGCAGCGCTGTTCCCTCGCTTGTCGAGCTCGCTATGGCTGCCACGCCCGGGCGCTCCTGTTGAGCTCCCTAGGCGCGGCAGGTGACAGGTGTCGCCTGCCGCGCCTTCTAAGCTCAAGAACAGGGTTATTTTAACAAAAACGGATGTTATGGTCAAATTTGAAAAAAAAATGGGTGAGTTCTTTTGGACTGTGGCTTATGCCTTAAAATATTGAATTCTGCCTGTTTATGAGAGGTAGTATATAGAGAAAAATAGTCACATGCGATTTTGGCCGGTATAACTGACTTCAGTAAACTTTTTATTACAATATTCTTGTTGATGTCGACTTGAAAAAATGTATCGTTTGAAAGTTAGTTACTATAATATAAGTCATAAGCCACAAGTTATAAGTGAAAAAAATCAGCCAATAGCTACAATATCAAAAACATGAACAGTTCCGCATGTGTCTCCATTGCTGTCGTGAGCTAAGTTCCTCAATGTGGTAAAGTCAGTTATTTCGGCCTGGCCACGATTTCAATGGGAGCCAACGAGGAAGAAATCGCTTACTACTTAAAAAGTGAAATACCAACGGACACATCAAGCAATAACCAGATAGATATAATGATAATAGGTAATACGAGGATATCAACGCAGCCGGAGTCACGAGGCTCGATAATGACCATTGGGTTAGGATACGAGGAAGCTCGGTTTGGATGATGGTATATGTCATGTTTTTTTAAGTTTTTAAAAACTATTTTTGGTTTTTCTATAATAACTAACATTTAAATGAAGTATTTTTTTAAGATAGAGTCTACTAGTTAATTGTAATACATACTTTACTGACTTCATTTATATCGGCAAAAATCGCATGAGTTTCTGTTACTCTATAATCTCTTATACAAACAGCTCAAAAGTCACAAGCCGCAGTAAAAAAGAACAGACCCATATTTACGGTTCTGATCATTGACGGTTCTGATCATTGAGATACGGCAAATCCACTTATCCGATAATTTAAGATCGAAGATTGGACTCGAAAGGCGTCTCCGTCTCAATCTTTTAGGCTGCTACACGCTCTCACGTAGCTGGTGATGGAGGCTGTCCGTTTCAGAGCTCCAGATGGATTGCTCTGACATGACATTTGATTCGGCTTCTCAAACGCTAAAATTTGCTTAAATCCCCGCGCACATTGGCATGGATACGGCTACACGTGGTTGATTGCTTGCTCATTTGCCTAGGAAACAACAGGTGATTGACAGGAAGAGGGGTAGGATACTCAGTGGCGGAGGACCCGATAGGGCAAGGTCTAGCGTGCGCCAGACCTTGATGCGGGCGACGGGAGGTGGGCGGGGGGAGGCGGGAGGCGGGCGGCCGGCGGGAGGCAGGAGGTGGGAGGTGGGAGGCGGCCGGCCGGCCGGCGGGCGGCGGGAGACGGGCGATCCGCCCCACCTCATTTTTTCCCCGTCCTCCGCCACTGAGGATACTAATTAGGATATGGTCGTGAGGCTTTCCTCCGTTGTGGTCAACGTTACGTGCTCTATGGACCGGTTATTTCGGTTTAAGTTTTTTACTTCTGATTTATTTTTTGATATTTTTAAATTTTATCTTTTTTTAGCCTTTTCACTTTTAAAAGCTTTTTTACTGATTTTTTTTCCCGTATTCATTTGCATTGTCTGTGATAGGCTAACCTGTTTTTTCTATTTTTAAATTCTTTTAAATTTAATTACGCCAAATAAACCACCATCAGTGTAATTTCAGCCAGTTACAGTGCAATTTCATCTGTAAACCATATTTTTCAGCCCAACTGAGCAGTCTGTAAATCCGTCCATGCTTTCCGTAGAATGATTTGGCAGCCATCTAAGGAAGAAATTATTGACAGACGCTATTAGCGCCAAAGAGATTTTCCATTGAATCCGGCACACAACGACCAAAAGAAGAAGAAAAATTACATTGTAGCAGTTCATTGTGGTTTTTAGCAGTTTTTAGTTTTCGGTTGTTAGTTTTTTTATTAAAGTTACATTGTAGCGGCGATTAGCTTTTTTCTAAGCCATTTAATTAAAAAACAAAGAAAAATAGAAGAACAAAAATGAGAAATATTGTTATATCTTCACAAACAATGAAAAAAAACTAAAAATAAGAAATCAAGGTGTTTATTCTGCCTTCTAAAAATTAGAAGCCGGAACAAACAAGCCCTTAAAATGAGAAGACTTCGCACTCAAGATTCGGGCATTGAAGTTTTGATGCGTCACCTCGGCATGTGCTATTTGCATTACCAAATTATTCAACAGAGGAACTTGCATCTTCATAAAATATGGGCTTTAATTTATTTGACTATCCCTCAGGGGAAAAATATGGGTTTTATTTATCTTGGGTTCAATTTGATTTTCCCTGGTCTGGGCAGGAAATAATTTGTCACGGAATCGTGTGCCTGTGTCAGAGAGCGCATATTCTGGACCAAGTCACAGCCTCACAGCCAATGTTTTTGCATAAGAAAACAAGGCGTTTGAATTCTGTCACGTTCACGGTAACAGCCTGGCTGGCTGGCTCCATCCACGACCAACGTCGACCTTTCCAGCGTGGTTGCGTGAGCGCGACCCCAGCCTGATTCGGTTTGGTTCAGGACTAGAGGTGGGAGTTGGGTCGGGTTTTTTTGGATCAGTCCGAAGCATGGCTGATCTGGTACGGCTCAAGCACAGCTTAGTCTGACACGTGGCAGGCCGTGCGGGGTACGGCATGAACAGTGGGCCGGACTGGACCTAGAAAATCGGCTCATTGGGTGGCATGGCACGGTAAATCGTGCCATGCTCGGGCCGACATGGCACGAGTGGCACGGCGGGCATGCCGGCGCCAGCGACCGGGCCGCCTTGCTCGGCCTCTACCTCGCCTCCCCGGCTCCCCCAATCCCCCCTCTCGTCGCCATCGTCAGCGCCCCAGTCGTCGCCCGGGCATTCGCCGTTGCTCTCGGAGTAGTCGAGGTCACCATCGCTCAGGGGAGGAGGGAGGCATCGGGCCGCCTGGGGAGGTCGGGGAAGGAGGGGGCGCCGGGGGAGGAAGAGGGGGCCAGGGGATGTCGGGGGAGGCGGCGGCGGGCGAGGTAGGGGAGGAGGCGGCGGGGGAGGTGGAGGGAGGAGGCGGCGGCGGGGGAGGTGGGGGGAAGAGACGGCGGCGGTAGGGGAGGTGGGGGAGGAGGCGGTGGCGACAGGGGAGGTTGGGGAGGAGGCGCGGGAGCTCGGGCAACAAGAGCTGAGGAAGCCGATGGTGTTAGCAGCTCGGACAAACACGGTTACGCGCCGGCGGCGGTGAAGCCATGCGGCGACTCGAGGATGGCGGAGCAGCGGCTCAAAGCCGAGCCGGAGGAGGCGGTGCAGAGAGGAGTCGGTGGTGGAGGCGCCAGGGCCGAAGAGACCGAGGCGGCGCGGTGCAAGGGGTCGGCGATGCGGCGCCGAGCGGGAGATCCAGATCGGGCAAAGAAAGCGGAGGAACCAGGAGAAAAAGAGAGAGATATGCGAGAAATGAGGCGCCGACCGGATAAGGAGAGAAAGAAAAAGAGAAAAAGAGAAAAAGAAAAGGGGAAAAAAGAAAAGAAAGAGAAGAAAAAGGGGGGAAATAAAATAAAATAGGCAGAAATAAAAGTTGCCGGCTAAATTTTGCTAAATTTAGGAATCCTCGCTAAAAGATGTGTATTATGGAAATCTCGTCGTATAAGAGTTATCGCAAGTAAATAAATTAATTGGATGTCCTAAGAACTATGTAATTGAAGGTTAGCTACAAAAAGATAATGGAATTCCTTTAATAATACCCAGATAGTTGGGTTAAGTTCATCTAAGCGGTAGAAGACCACTAATCAGTAGTTGCAAGGATTAGAATAAATGAATTGCCAGTAATAAATTCAAGTATAGCACGTACCGACTGAATTAGTGCATTGTTGTTGAAACCATGGCTAGTTGTATTAAATTGCAAAACTTTTCTAGTAAATATTTATGGCTATTACTCATAATTTAGGTGACGTCCCTGAGCAAATTTAATATGCGTAGGAATTAAATTATTAGAATATCATTTAGATTGCCTTTTGCGCAGTTAAATATCTAGTTAATTTAGATTTTAGGAAAATCACTAATAAGTATTCGTAATTATCAGAATAAATTAGTCGTCATATTCTAAATTAATATCCATTAGAAGCTGCAAAATTGTTTGCGACAGCTAGAATAGCACGCTCCAATTTAAAATAGTATGCGAGGATATAACCTCGTGCGCACCAAATAACTTGTACATAGTGATTTAAATAGTATAAGTCGTAAAAATTCGCAGCTAGTTAAAATAAAACTTGGAGATTGTACGGAGATGCTTTAGTATAATTTAATTAGTATTTACTTAGGAATTAATTTCATTGGTGTAGATAACTTAAATAATCACGCGCGTATAGGTTACAAGAAAGGGCCGGAACCAAGAAGAAATATTTTATTTAAATGAGACAACGGTCACACAGCGGCAGCAACATTTAGATTTTAGAGTTAACGTTCAGATGAACAATGACTCTCTTCTTCTGCATATAAATTTGTAAGCTGAGACTTCCCATTTCTTCATAACATCATACTTCTCATTTCTGGAGGATCCCAAAATCGTACAGGCATATGCTGACCTCGAACGCATGAACGATCTAGATATTGATGAGTAGATATTATGTATGCATATTGTAATAGTTAGTATATACATATATTGTTACTGTACTCTTTTTCTTACTCGAGAAACCCCACTCTGGTGCGTAAGGTTTTTAACGAAGCAATAACATTGTATTTTTAAAATATCAAAGACATTTCACTTTTTTCGAAATATTTACGTCATTGCGTGCCCATGTTTTTATGCAATTAATTCAATTTCAACTAGTTTTAACGAGGCGGGTACGAGAGAAAGGAAGATGACGACCGTCGCCGCCGCCTTCACGTATAGTTACTTCGGGCTGGGCTTGGGCTGGCACGGCGCAAACGCTGGCACGGTGGGCTTTGGGCCATGCTTAGGCCTGGCCGGAGGCGACACGGGCCAGCACGACACGACACGGCACGGCACGATGAGATGACCGAGCCGGCACGGCACGATGAGATGACCGAGCCAGCACGGCACGAAGCACGATGAACCCGGGCCGTGCCGGCACGGCACGGCCCAACCCCAGTTCTATCAAGACATGTGTGCACATGCTTTTGACTTTAGTTTTTCACTTTAGTTTAGAAATATTAATAAATTGTAAATAAGTTTATGAAAAGAGTATATACTATAATTAACTAGTAGATCTGTCTTAAAAAACACTTCGTTTGAAAGCTAGGTATTATAGAAAAATATTTCCTGTAGAAAAACAAATTTAAAAGCCAATACGAATAGGGCATCTACCCAGCTAGTTTGGCTCAAACCTACCAGTCTGGTCCAATAACCAAGCCAAACTACGCCTGCCATTATAAATAAGGGGGAAATCCACATAGAAAAGTACACTGTGAGCTCTAAACTTGTGAGAGAGGTTCACATGGGTCCCTAATCTATGAAACTATCCAATTTGGTACCTAAACCTATTTAAGTGGGTTATCGGAGGTTTAAAAGAGGCTGGGCTGGCCTTGACCGCTGACGTGGAAGGTTGACCACTGACGTGGACTCTCCAGTGTGGATGGAGGCCATTTATATCCCCACCGGATTCATCTGAAATCTCTAATCCCTAACCCCTCACTCCGCGTCCACCTTCAGCGACGAAGTCGTCACTCTCCTTCGGCCACAAAGGTTGGTGCTCCGACGATAAAGGTGCACCATGGCTGAGATGTCAAGCTCCTCGATGAGAAGTCGCCGCAAGGGAAATCTTGCACTCCCATCGATCATGTGCCTAAGTTGTATGAGCGGGAATGTGGTCCGATTGACATCCAAAATGAGGCAGAATCCCGACCACGATTTCTTCAAGTGCCCGAACCATCAGGTGAGTTCCTATGTTGATTTGGGATTTGGAGTTGGTTCTGATTTTGTTCGTATGACTGTGTGTGAGTTAGCGAGATGACTCGGCTGTAGTTTTTGGCTGTGGGAGGAACAATATGACAGGTATTTGTGTGAACGGGGTATGATTTGTTTCGATGAATACAATGTGGCAGTGATGAAAACCGAAAGAAAGGTGGAAGAGTTACTAGTTGGAAAAGGCATGGAGGAGTTATCTGTGCTTGTTCGCATGTTGATGGCAGTGTTAGAAGGAGGAAAGGAAGCTGTATTTTTGCTGAAGGGTTTGCTTGCTGTGTGTGTGTTGTTAGTTAGTTAGTTGAGGTCGCACTGCTATTTTTGAAGATGAGCATGTATGAAAGATGTTGAAATTTATGTGTATGTAATGGCAACGAATGGTGTGAAATGGATGGCTTCGCATTACTCTCTTTTCAATTGTATTTGTTCTTGTACTGAATTACGCAACAAATGGATGGTGTATGCAATGGAAATACATGGTGTGAAATATGTTCTTTTGCTGAATTTCAGAACTAGACTGAATTGCTGAACAACTAGAGTGAAATACATGGTGTATACAACATGCAACAAGGGAATAGTGAATATAGTTCAGTTGAGCCATAATATTGCATAAAGCATTCATAGCATTACATAAATAACTTAAGAAGTCTTTGGAGTAATTGACATAACTCTAGTTCATAGCTTGTAAACATCTAACTGGACACTTTCTACGTTGACATAGCTGCCTATGAAATGATCACTTTTTTCTTCACAAAATCACAAAATACTATTGTTTTGTCTGCACAAAAAGAACTTCATACCACTAGAAATCATTTTCTTACTGCACAAAATGCTTGCCAGGACATCATTCACTAAGTAGCCTCCTTAGCATTAACACTTTTCTTGCACTTCCCCATCTTGGCTCTACCTGTTGTCCTTGCAGTGGTAAGTGCCACTGGTCTGGTTGTTAGTACATTCTTAGTGATGAAAGCACATTCAGGAATTAGAGCAGCTTGTTGTGTTTGCCTCAAGGATGGAGTGGACTGGACAAATTATGACTATATGGGAGAAAGGAATAGTTATCAACAACGTTGCCTCTTAGATTGCTAAGGTTTCTCTAAGGAGAACCCAGATCCAAAAATAAAGTCCATGGCAGAGTGTAGGAAGTGCTTATATCAGGTCAAATAAAGAAAGCAATTGAGGTTCAACCATACATCACTAAATGTATATCTTGGAACATGAAGTTCAAACTTAATGGGACATTATGACAATAATGAGGTGGTGAACAGTGATGGTTCAAAGGTACTTGTAAAAGACCAATGCTCTCGTATTATGAATGAAACTATATTCCGCTACATAGTATTCTGGCAAATGACATGAATAAAAGTTATGTAGTTAATGGATTATGAGAATCCATACGAAGAGATTCTTGAAGGATTCAAAATTCGTAATGAAAAGGAAAGAAAATCATAACATGTGTAAAAATCATACTTAATAATAACAAGTCAGCTTAAAGAATGAGCATTTTCTTTGAAGGAATAAGTTAATAAGTGACTCACAAGTCGATATCTGATATCACACCATTGATTATATGATCTCTAGAAGTATGAGCATTTTCTTTGAAGGAATAAGTTAATAAGTGACTCACAAGTCGATATCTGATATCACACCATTGATTATATGATCTCTAGAAGTGGACAAAAACCCGTATAAACTCGAGTGAATGAAATGAGGAATCATAAGACTAGAAGTACACCATATAAACACTTGTAAAGTGCATATTCCACTAGAAGATAGTGGAATAGCGGTATCCTCTAGTACCACAAAGGTACAAGTATGTTGGTGAAATTGACAACATGATTAATCCGCTAATTGCCAAAATTTAGACTGGCTATACCATATGTTGTAGTGCTACAAGTCAATTCTTATAGTTCTCCAGAACATATTAATTGGTTGTAACTTTAAAAATCCACTTAGAGAGAGTTACAAAGTATTTAACTCCAAATGAAAAGGCTTGATAAGTAATATCCAGAAGGTGTGTTTTATTGCAACTAATTTTACCCCCATTGTCCTCTACGAGGACAAAATTTTGCTTGTGTTTCACAATTAATGAACGACTATTTGAAAGTGTTAAGCACATTACTCCCAAATTATTTTATCCTCACAATCTCTGGAAGAATAGTGGGATAAATATCTAGAAGACTAAATATTGTGATAATCTAGCAGACTTACTCACAATATCATCACCTATGATCATTTCTAAAAAATGTTATTACAATATTGGAGTGGGAAGATTCCAACGGATTTCCATACTTTAGACTATGAAAGTCTTAACTTTGATTTACCTAAAAGAAATCAATTTGATGATCACCGCTTGCAGTTATCTTGATGGTTTCACCACTTAGAGAAGTGCAGAATTCAGGGGAGAACTTCCTTTAATATTAGCCCATATATACAATTTTTATCTTGAAGATCAAATATTATGTAGCAAGGATAGTAATCCAAAAGATGATATGATCAAGAAGATTAATTGTGCTCTTTTTCCCTTAATAAGTTTTTACTAGAAGGTTTCTTATATGAAGGTTTCTATCGAGGCGACTGGTACAGTATATGTTGCGTATGCGATGTACTCTTTTCTCCTATCCTTTTTTCACTAGATTTTTGAAAGGAGTTTTTAACAAGACATATGCATGTTGCAGTATTAGTCCAAAGGGGATGTTACAAAACTGACCCTCCTAGAGATGCGGTCAACCCTATGGGCCCCGTCGGTTTCTTGTATTCTAGAAGATGTAAGCGCATACCAAATATCTCCAAGGATTCTAGTATATAAACATAGGAGAGATGTTTTTTATTATGTACACAAAGAATATCAATAAAGAGGATCATCGGGTTGCTTTCTCTTACATCTTGTCTCTTTCATCTACTTTTATACTTGCTTATTGCTTATGATTGTTCTTATTATAGTTATGATTGTTGGTTGCGTGGAACACTCGACGATGCTAGATGACTAAAAATGTGTATGCACTGGACGAAAATCGGTTGGTCTGGATGGGCCGAGACAGACCGGACGGGTGGTGGTGAGACTCGTTTTCCAACAATACGAAACACGGGTCAAGAGTTGCAGTACACGAGCGCGGCGTCGCCATCATGTGACAGTCCTGATCCTTTCGCCCCACGCGTTGACCACAAATCCCCACCCATCTCCTACATATACGAACACTTGAAGCAAACACACGTACTGCACAATTGACATTCTCTGACATATATAATTGCACCGGTCGCGCGTGCTCGACGATCCAAGCTTGCTCCTCTCTCTCCCTCTCCGTCATGAGCTCGAGGAGGAACGAGGACGCCGTCGGCGAGGAGAAGGCGCGCGCGCCGGTGCCGAGGGGATGCGTGCCGGTGCTGGTCGGGGACGCGGACGGCGACGCGGCCGAGCGGATCGTGGTGGACGTGCGCGCGCTGGGGCAGCCGTGCGTGCGGGCGCTGCTGGAGATGGCGGCGCGGGAGTTCGGTTACGACCAGAAGGGCGTGCTGCGCATCCCCTGCTCCGCCGAGGAGTTCCGACGCGCCGTCGCGGCCGACACGGCCGGAGCTCGGTGCAGCAGACGGTGATGGAGGCCACGTGCGCGTGGTCAACTGGCCATGACTATATGTGTGCGCACGTGTATACGGTGTAAGTAGCTAGGGTCTGTAAAGGAGCCTCATGTATGAAGGGTTGATGGATCAACGCGATCAACACCCACTTACATAGGCGTAGAGTAGGATACATGCTCTTAGATGATGAGGTTGCAGGTGTTTAATGCTGGAGTCGAGATGAGCAAATCATTACTACTATAAAAGAATGAGTTAGTGATTGTAGGTCCCTTCTCCTTCAACTATCTCATTCTCAATCACTCTTCACTTTTCAACTGATAAGAGTAGCCATCTTTCATAGCATAATTTTTTATATATTCAATAAATTTCGTTACAACGTACGAGCAGATGACTATTAGTGTCAAATATAATCAAACTGATTAACCCTGTTTCGTTTTTGTTACGCTTTTAAATTCGTGCGGACTGCTTTCTTAACCTGATCTCGTTGCCCAGCCACGTCAAAGTGGCCTTCGCACCGGCCAAGCCCTTCCTCGAGACGAAGAAGCTGCACCGCCGCGCGCGCTACCTTGTTAGTCCGTTTTGCGTTAGGGCGACGGCCGGGCCGGGCACGCTGTGCTCTGCCGCCGCGTGATGCGGCCGCCTACCGAGACAGGGCCTCCGCAACCGCCTCCACCCCGCTTCGCCGCGCCACCCGTGCGCACCGCGGCATCCATCCGCTCTCTGGATCGATCGATGCATCCGCCGGCCTCTGCTCCCCCGGCCGTTGGCTCTGTCCGCGCGTGCGTTTCGACGCATAATTTGGCCGCCGCGCCGCGCCGCGCCGCGTGGTGGTGCACAGCATAGCCCCCCGCGCGCCGCCGCTGTTTGACGATGTGGACGCGCGCTTCCTTTCCTTTCCTTCTAAGGCCATCGCACCAAAAATATGTTGGTCACAGAGACACTGTGGAACGTGGAGTGCTATGGGTATCTTCTTCTTTTTAGCTGTGACTAAGTGCAGTTTGTCTATGCTTCTCAAGGCGATAGTGAACAACGGAGATAGTGACATAAACGATGCACACGGTTTTCAATTTTGATAAGCAGTTTAATGAACTCGCTTTAAAAAGACGGCTATTTATTTCTACCTTCAGATAAGTCAAAAGGCCAAAAAAAAAGAGAACCCGTCATATTGATGGAAACTAGTTACGTGTCCGTGCGTTGCAACGGAATTCATTGGATGTATAGAAAATCATGCTATAGAAGAAGGTTACTCTGATAGATTGGAAAGTGGAGAGTGATGAGAAATCGAAGAAATAGAGTGGTTGAAAGAGAACAGACATATGATCACCATCTAGTTCTTTTATAATAGTAATGATACGAAACAGACGAACGAGGAATATTAATTCGGGTGTGATTAACTATTTTGCACACCAGGGAGGGTTAGTAGGGTAGGGGTTCAAGCCTCAAGGGACACCTGTGCAACATGTGATCTCAGCCATCCCTGATTTCTAGTCCAGTAAGCACGCACGCACGCGCGAACCAAAAATCTCTGCAAATTCTATATGCTTGAGTAATAATCACCAGATAACACTCCACACGGCGAAACACTAAATGATTTCCAAGGCGAAAGTAAACGCCATGCATTCATACATGACTCCAGGGAGAAGTATGGGCGGCGACGAAGTCTTTTAAGCAGCGACGACACGATGCCTACTCCCCCGGTCGCCGTGGTGAAGCAACCATTACATTAATCAATAATCAGGCATACGTATGGACGAATACTGACTTAGTAGCTCTCGTAGACTAACGAATGATTAGCTCGAATCGATCGTCGAAAGAAACGCAAGCTGCTGCCCTTTCTCCTGCAGTTTCATTCTTACAATTAATCTGCCTACTTTGTCAAAATGCTGACAAGTCAGATGGAATGGCATCGTCGGTCGTCGAACATTAAAGAAAGGCTTGGCTTGACGGATGATATATCTGACAGGTCCCATCAAAAGGTTTAAAAAATAGAAAAAAAACCAAAGTTGATCGAGAATAAACGTGTCGATAACTATATTATTTTTTTTCCTTTTCCAGGGACTCGACTGTAAAGAATGCGACACATTGGCCAAATGTCTCCGGTGCTGCGTAAGTTTGGTGGTGTCAGGAGAAACGCGGTGCTTATCACTGCTCACCATTAGGTGGTGATCGGTTCGGCTGAAAAGTTCGTGGCTTATGACTGAAAACACTGTAGCTGGCTGAAAAAAGCACTGTAGCTGACAGAGTCTTATTTAGCATAATTAAATTTAAAAATATTTAAAAATAAAAAAATATGTTAGCCTATTACGTATAATACAAACAAATACGGGAAAAAAAGAACCGGCAAAAAAACTCAACAAAAAGCCAAAAGTTCAGAAAAAGACGAAACTTATGAATAATGAAAAATAAACCAGAAGTCGAGTTGATCAGAGTAAAATCCTCAGCGATAATGGGTCATTGCTGACACTGCAACCAAGCAACTTTCAATGGCGACTGCTGCTGCTGCTGCCGCCGCCAGGGCCTGCTTACTTGGGAAAATACCGTGTGTAAATGGCTTAATTAGTGTAACTTCGTTACCTTATATAGATGTACTGCAGAAGCAGAGTAAACATACTGAATCTTTTTATGAAATGTTCTTACAACAGAAAGCAAATGACACAGGTCGGCTCTAGTTCAAATTTGCCTGTGCCGAAGGTCACGCTAGGATTTGTTAAAGGTGCAGACTAGTTCAAAAAATAATTATGCAGACAAATTTATGCAATGTAGCGCTGTTCTCGGAAGGATGGACCTTGGAGGATACGTTGTTGAAAGGCAATAGCAATACAGGAGGATTTTAGTAAAATAAAAATATGTCGTAACAAATGATGTGGCTGGGGAGTCGGAAGGAAGTAATTAGAGGCGAGATCGCCCTCTGCCCTTGCAGTAGAGGCTCTGATCCAACCGAAGACTTGACTGAATAATATCTCTATTGCCTTTCTCAAATCAATCGGCAACCTTTATATAACAGGTGCCTGCCTAACACTCCTTGCCATATATAATAGAGATATTGCCTAAACAATCTCATCTATAATAGGTAACTAACTTTAAAGAGGTAGTAACTACTTATCTCTTGCTTTATTTAACTCTGCCGGCCCAGATCCTAACTGAAGCCGATCCCAACTCCTTTTGTCGCAAATCTTCCTGTAGCCAGTCAAGACCCCAGCCGGCCGAACTCAGTGCAGATTGGAGTGGCAACGCCTTTGATATGTTTTGCCCACAAAGGCGTCCACAACACAAATGTACACTTTACAGAATGATATATACTGTAACATTTATTGGAATATTTTGCGCCGTCTCACTGAAACCTAAATACAGCAGTTACCAAAAGAATGACAGGCAGTCTAGAGTCTATGATCTTCAGCGAAGACGTATGACTAATGTCTGTACTGTATACAAATTAGCTGAATTTGCTTGAGTTGAAGCCAAAATACAAGTGCAACCAGGAGTCCCCACACGGTAGAACCAGAAACTATGCCAAATTCATGGTTGGCAGTTGCTTTCAGCATGGCCACTATCTGTCAAATGCACTGAAATTGTAGAAGGAAACCATTATATCAGACATGGAGTTTCAGGAAGTTTTAGCAGTTCAAGGATATGAGCATTCATCTTATCAAAGAAAAGGAATACTAACCTTGGGATGCTCTGGCAGCACACAGTCGTCCATGAAGAATAGATTATGATCAAACATCATCTAGAAGGTCCCTCAATCTTCTGCCTTAACTGTTCATAGTTTTGCAACTCCTCCATAGACAATGATGGTGAGATATCCCCTAACACCTGTGTAGTATTAAAACCAGTTTTTTTTCCTAAGATATGACCAACATAATATATATTGTGCTTGCTCAAAATGATTTGGAGTCTTACTGTCATAAAATCATCAATCTCAACAATGATTTCTTCAGCACTGGCATCGCTATTTCTTGAAGGATCAGCTTCAAGTGTTTTGACCTTAAAATACCATGTGTAAGTCCAACGGAGCAAAGCTAAGAAAAATCTAAGGTGGCACCAAGAAGCACAGCTACTCACCGAACGCTTAGCAGCATGAAACCATGCATCTGCGCATAATGCATAAATATCAGCACCAGTAAAGTTTGGAGGACAGCGCTGAGCAATCGATAAGAGAGACACATTCTCATGGAGCTTGTATTTGCGTGTCTGTGCTTTCAGGATCCTGCATATCAATTACACTCAGATCATAGTTGCAACGAATCTAAAGTTTGGTGAATGGACAAACTACTAATGACAACCTTTCCCTGTATGATGCATCAGTATTTACACCAACATAAAGAAGCTTATCAAACCGGCCAGGGCGAAGAAGAGCAGAATCAAGGAGGTCAGGCCTATTGGTAGCCCCAATAATGAAGAGGTCCTACAAGAGAATATGGAAAATGGTTTCCCTTCAGGTAAAGCGTCTCGGAAACAGCAGTAAAAATAAGCATAGCATGGATGAGGAAATAACCTGGCTGTTATCACTCAACCCATCAATCTCCACAAGTAACTAGTAAAGACAGCAAAGGGGAAAGTGAGATAACGGGCTCCAACACTTTAACAGTGAAGATAAGGAAAAAAGTGTGACACCACCTCAGTGATGAAGTTAATTATACCTGAGAAACCACTCTATCCATCACACCTGCAGAATCTGAAGAGGATCCTCGTGCAGGAGCAAGGGAATCAAGCTCATCAAAGAAAATTACGCATGGCCGTGCAGATCTAGCCTGAGGTTGACAGTAAAAAATTAAAAACCTAAACATCTATGCATATTTTATGGTAACTACATGGTTGTGTACTTTTGTAAATGAATATACCTTCTCGAAGATGTCCCTGACATTCTTCTCTGATTCTCCAACATACATGTTTATCAGTTCTGGACCTTTTACACTAAGGAAGTTTAATGAGCACTCGGTTGCTACTGCTTTCGCCAATAATGTCTAAGAATTAAAAAAACAATTATCTTAATGAGCATGTGTCATGTTGCTATCGGATGCGGCTATCTTTTGACAAATGGAGAAAAAAAAAGAAAACTCAAACTCAATTCAAGCAAAGTATAAAACTCACTAAACCTACCTTCCCTGTGCCTGGAGGTCCATATAATAGGACACCTGATCGCTTCCGCAGTTTAGAAGAAAAAAGGTGCTTGTACAACAGAGGTAACTGAATAACAGCCCCCCAAAAAAAAGGCAAGTAAGTATTCCCAAACTTGCAGAATCAGCTTCTAGTGCTGAAACTACAATAAACAAATTTACATCCATAGAATGCAATATATAAGCATTATACATTCAGAGATGAATGAAGTCAATTTTACCTGAATAGTATCTAGAATAACCTTTTTCACTTCCTCAAGCCCACCAACATCCTCCCATTTGACATTAGGAACCTATAATAGCACAAAAAACTCCAAATCAGGGAGTTGCAGAAAGGCGAAAGCAAGCTCAAACTCACATCTATGGTGTCATGGGCTGTTTGCAGATGGTCCTGAAAGCTAGAAGAATAAGATATTGAAAGACAGAAAGTTGAGATGTTTTACTTTGGGTGTACCCAATGCAGCACGATTCCTTCTCTTCGCCCGTTCTAAGGAAGACAAAATATCTTCTTTGCAAAAACGTTTTTCTCCATTCTGAGTGATAGGAGAAGTTGTAGGAAGGATGCCCTCAGCCTTACTGATTTCATTGCTATTTTTCTCCACTGCAACTTTATGCGCAAACGACACGCCAGCGTCTGCAACCAATGCAAGTATATCCCTGGGCATGAAACCTGACGTTTGCACTGCTACATCTTTTACAAACTTGTCATTGATACTCTGAAAAGTGAAATCAAATAAGCCGGTGATGCATTGTAAGAGCTCACAAAACTTGACTTTTGGATCAATAACGATAAAAAAAGCACCTCATCAGCAACCGTTGAAACACCATGGAGTGTTTCAGATATCAAGTTCCTCCTTTGCTCTTCATTTATAGTCTTCATGTTGATCTCATGGCGGAAACATCGCCTAATTGATTGCTGCATTCCTTCAGCACTGTCTGCAGTTGCAACTAGTATAACTTGAAGCGAGCTTACACATTCAGGTTCCATAAGGTACTGAAAAGAATGGGGGTTCGATAATAAGGAACTTGACACACAGATGGTCTTATATCACAAGTGCTTGTTAAAATTAGAGCTGTAGGGGGGACAAAGGCTTACTGAATTTCCATTTACATCTCTTGCTGCCAGCGAGTCCTTCACAGCCCAACGTTGTCCAGTGTACTGCTTAATGACAGACTCAATGTTTGCTGCAATGCCAGGTTGCTCAGATTGTGGGCCTTCGTTGGAGGATGTATTCCCGATTGCATCAAAGTGGCGAAGAAGTACCATACAAGGATAATACCTTCACACACAAAAATTATTCAACAAAAATAAATGTAAACAAAGTAAACACCGCCGCCTGAAGAAAATAAAACAAACTAAAAAAAACATTTTATCAACTGAAGCAGGAATAAATTTCAACCGTAGTGAACAAGAAAGTAAAAAGACACAAAAGATGAGTACTTCTGAGCTTCTTTGAAGGCAGCCACAAGTGCAGCAGGTGCCCCACTTTCTGATGATGTCATTAGATCGTGACAACTACACTCGACCACATGCAGACCAAGATGGTTAGCAACATGCCTGACTACTGTCCTTTTTCCACATCCTGTACCCCCACCATATTTTTAAACAAAGTTTCAGTTCAAAGTCAAGTAGTAAACACCAAAAAGAAATTCTGAAATTAAAGTTAAGAGCAGTAACCTGAAGGGCCGTATAAGAAAGTGGAAAACTTGATTTTTGGTAAAATGTTTGAAGGACATAATGCTGGTGCAATGATAGATGCTAATTTCTCCACTATTTCGCCGTGCAAAGGAACTGAATCACCAGAAGCAGCAAAGAAGCTGTAAGGGGGGACAGGAGCACAAGCACTTCCACCAAGCACAAGGGCTGTTTGATTACGATTAATGCGAAGAATCGGTTGATCTGATGGTTCCATGCCGGTTATCTGGTGAGTAACTAAATATTAACATACCAAGGCTTCTCAATGAACAAACATAAGCTAAAAGGCTGGATCACATTTGTTGAGTTTCTTTGTTTGTTGACTCAAGAATGTTTGAAGGAAGAAAAGTGGGTAATTTACCTTAAAGTACATCATATTACGAGGATGCAGTCTATCATTCTCCTTGTTGCATGCTAGGCAGGAGCTCACACCACAATTCCAGTCATTACATATGCAAAAAACATCCCCTCTTGCTAGGAACCTATCAAACTGAAAGTGCTCATTCAAAGCTTGATCTATCATATCCTGGTAGTCACTTCCTCCCATGGCTGTATTTATCTTTAGGGAAGCAAGCACACCGCATTCAGGAATCCTCACAACAGAAACCCGCAAATGCAAAGCATGTTTAGGCACTTGAGGGCATGGGAGAAGCTCTAAGTGGAGAGAAATATCACTTCTTCCATTACCAGCAGCGCCATGCTTTTCAATTTTAGAACAGAACTTGAAAGGTTCCTCCCCTTTCTGAATAAGAAGCTTGAGGCAAGAAATATGCACTCCCAGGTTGAATGCCAAAAGTGGGCTAACATAAGCAACCTCTTCATCCAAGGGCGCAAAGCCAGTTGCTGGAAATGAGCGACAAGGTAAGAAACCCATGACATGATCAGAGCAAGAGGTTGAGGCCACAGGGTCAGGATGTTCTCTTTGGGACTCATCAAGGGATGGGTGATTAAGTACAACTGCTTTGACAATCCTGCCAACATTGTTGTCAGTATTCTTGACAAGCACCTGCAGATTAAGAGCTGCTTATTATTCTCAACAGAAAAGATCCTATATACAACCAATGTAAGCTCTAAAAATCGCACAAAATTCCATCAGTTCGATTGGTTGAACCAAGTATATATACATGCAAACATATGACCACAAAGGTCATTTTTTGTAGCACCAAAGCTCTGGACATCACGCCCATTGTACTTACTACAGCTCAGTCTGGCTAAACAAATCACCAATTCCCATCCAATTTATCAGAATAATTCACTAGAACACCAATCTCTGACCATCCAAAGTACATGAAACCCAATCCACTCCTCAAAAAGCACTAAACTTCCCTCAATTTAGCTCCTAAGGGATCGAATCACCCAACACGACCATCCAATTGACGCCACGGGATCGGAATTTGATCCGAGAAACGCAGCGAGGGACCACGTACCGGCGTGCCGGTGACGACGGCGAGCCGGCGAAGCGCAGACGCGGGGAGGGCGACGAAGGACGCGAGCCCCCCGAACTCGCTGCCCGCAGACGAGGAGGGGAAGCGGAGCACGCCGGCCCTGAGGCGCACCGGCTCCGGCGGCGGCGGGGGCGCCCGGCGGCTGTCCCCGGGGAGCGAGTCGAGGAGCGCCTGCGTGGAGGCGAGCACCAGCGGCTTCCTCCGCGCCCGCCTCTCCACCATGGCCGCGACCGTGGGGAGAGAGAAGAGATAGACCACTTGACTTGAACAAACGAAGTGTCGACGACGGGCCTATTCTTTTTTTTAAAAGCTTTTGACTACTGCTTGTGATTTTTTAATTGTAATTAGTATTTTAAAGAAGTATATTTTTAAAATAAAATCTACTAATTAATTATAGTATGTACTGTACCGACTTTATTTATATCGGTAAAAACCGTATGTGGGTTTTATTACTTCGTAATCTCTCATACAAATAGCTCAAAAATCATAAGCTATAACCAAAAGCTATAAATCTCAGCAAAAACTAACAGGCCCGAACGCCTTAGAGTGGAGGAAGTTCTAACATATCCTGCTGTAGATGCCACCATTAAAAAAATTGTAACTAATGCCGCCATTATTAGATCATCAGATTGATCACAAATAGAAACAGTATCACTTGGATTTGAAAAAGAATAACGAAAAAGGAATAGCAGGAGACCTCCACTGGCACATTCTGAACAAGATCATCAGATTGAATTTAAACCCGATTTTTTGGAGAAACGTCATCAAAATCAAGCCACTTTGCACATTTCTATCCAGTTCAGTTTTTTGTTTTGGAAATCAGTTCAGTTCAGTTTTGTTTGTGCTAAAAGAGAAAGGAAAACCAAAAATTTCCTTTTTGCCCCCCCCCCCTTTTTTGGAGACTACCAGAAACTCCAGATCTGTTATTATTTGTTTTGCCTTATGACTTATGGCTGTATTTTATAGCTTTTGGGTTGGTTATAAAAGAGAGTATGGAGTAACAGAAATCTACATGCAGTTTTAACTGATATAAATGGAATCATAATATGTACTATAATCAACTTATAAACTCTATCTTGAAAAGACATTCCATTTAAAAGCTAATTAATGTAAAAAGTTGAAAAACAACTTTTAAAAATTAAAAAGAATGCTCTAATGACAAGAGCTCAAAGGCCTTAACAAAAGAGACCCATACATTGGGTTACCGTTAGCCAGCGGATGCAACCCATCCCAAGTATAAAATTCGCATAGCATCACTTATCAACCCATCCTCAGTGACCCATTGGTGGTGAAAGGTTGCCCAAATTGCACAACTATTTTAGGGGTTCTCCCTCGAGCAACCTGATGCAAAAACATTAGGGGGGAGATGGTCCAAAACACACGTACACATAGGTGTGGATGTGAAATTTATCTTCAGGATTATGATTCTATGAAATTTCGATCCATGCACTGATCCATATTATATCGGCTCCGTGGGATTATCGGATCGTACGATCCCATAATCTATGCTGCGATACTAACAATCCTGCGCTGCGCTGGCCCCTTCGTGCTGGCTAGACCATCGTCAGGCGTCCATGTTGCTTTGTAGGTGACCGAGTAGGCCACACGCGTACGTGGGGGCATGGAGGTGGATTTCACTCTGGCATGGGCTGCATGCAAGGGGCTCACACCGGCAGAAACAATGCACGAAATGTCTCTGTATGAACCTAAATCGCATGTGTGCCCCCTTGCTAGCCCAACCGCCGTCGAGTGCCCATGGTTAGAATTGAGGTTTGTTTCAGTACACTTCTTTTATAAAAGTTTATAAATCTTTAAAGCAAAATAATTAATACTATGATATGGCAAATCTATACTACCATATAAAAATAGATTATATATGGTTATAGACTTGAGAAGTAGTTAGGGCAAATATTTTATTTGATTTATTTTCTAGGTTACATGTTTGCGAAAAATATACGGCACTGGTGCCATATATCTTACGTAGCACCACCTCCACAAGAGTGACACATGGCAGTACCAATCTCGAAACATAGCCTTCACTACTACAAAAAAAGATCATTATAAACGCGTCATCACAGATGGTTAAACATAAATCATAAGTGATAAAGTTATTATAGACGATTTTACAAGATGAACCATCTAAGTTCACGGCAATAGAAAGAAGCATCTGTGATGGCCTACTTATCACAAACGCTTTGTGCTTTGAACTGTCTGTGATATATTACACAGACGATTCGGAGTAAAAACCGCCTGTGATGTCTGTACTTATCACAGACGATTTTTATTTCAAACTGTCTGTGATAGAACAAAAATCGTCGGTGATGTCTGTATTTATCCGCTGTGGTAATATTTCAACTTACCTGCTCTCATCGAATTTGAATTTTCCTCTTATCTTGCTGGATTTGCTCTTTAAAATAGTAGGCTTGGCTATTCTTCTCCTCATCTCCTCTTCTCTCTTGTCACTTCTCCACTCTTCCTCTCCTCCTCTCTTCTTACTTCTCCTCCTCTACTTCTCCTTACCAAATTTGTCCTTAAATATAGAAGGTTCAGTATGCTCTTCTTGTCCTCATCTCCTCTTCTCTCGTCTCACTTCTCCTCCACTCTCTCATTTCCCCGCCTCCTCTTCAATCCCATCTAGACTTTTTAGCTCTGGTACAACTATCACAGACGATTTTTATCAAGAGCCATATGTGATAACTGACTATTACAGAGGTTCTAGTTTCTAAACCGTTTGTGATAATGGATGACGAAACGTTTGTGATACGGTTTTCACGTACGTTTCAAAAATCGTCTGTGATAACCTCTATTATTACTGACCTATTAAGTCATACGGTTCAAAAAACCATATATGATAACAGTTTTGAATAATTTGTTATGTAGTAAATGCTTCTTCCTCCCTGTCTTCATTGTGATCTTCATCTCTAGCACTAATGATGGACATGCCTCACATAGGAGATTTGCTACCGTCGGCTACCCATGTGCGCGCTGCGACTAATGCTGCTGCCTGACGTCCCGCCGTCGTCCGAATAGGAATGCGCGTTGCAAGTCGGCGGCGGCGGCAACAACCCGTGAGGCTGTGCTCGTCGGCAACCTGGACCAAGATGCCATGGCCGGTCGAATTGTGGGCCTAAATCTTCGTAGCAAATAAGAACATAAAGAAAAGATAGTTCGATTGAACAAAACCTAACTAGTAAAATCACAAATCACGCCTCTTGCACATGCCTTCTTGGAGTACTGATTTCTGTCTGATGCCGCCGAACATGGCGGACCAATTTGCTTGTTGTTTCAGCTTCTTTATACTGCTTTTTGGAGGAGACTTATCTTCACATAATCACCGAGTTGTTTGTGCTTTCACCAAGCTTGGCTCCTGTGAGTTCATGCCCATGGTATGTGGGAGGACAGAGGAGCGTATGTCTGGGGAAGAAAGGTCGGTCTGCTTTATGTTTGCACGTATGTTTTGCTGTGGTTCATGTCACTTTTAGCATGGTCTTAATCATGTACTGGTACTGCTCTCAACTCCCATGGTTCATGTCACAATCTCGCTTGTCCATCCGATAACATCAGTCTCGGAAAAGTTTCTGCCATCTGTTTGGATTAAACTTGCACACAATTTTCGCGAGCGCCGACGACGCTAAACAGGTGATTACAGTCTTACAGAAATAGCCAGCTTTCTGGGACCGTTCATACAATAGGGATCGCAATTCGGACAACCTACTCACGGCGGCATAGGGGTGGGCATTCGATTAGTTCGGTTAAGTTGGTTTGGTTTATTTAGTTTTAAAAATGTTGGTTTTTGAGAAATGTCCACCAAATTAACTAAACTAAAATCATAAACAGAACCTAATTAACCAAAATATTTCAGTTCGATTAATTCGGTAGTTCGGTATGTGTAAAAATGTTGAAGAGTAAGCTGAAAGTCTGGCCATAACTTCAAGAATACAATTACAACAGAGTTATAAAGTTCAATCTCCTCAAATAAAGGTAGTTTCACACGAAAATCTTAACTAGCTTCAGGGCGAAGCAGCTTGCGCGTGGCGTCATAGGGCCTAGGCAACTGGCGTCATGCGGCCGTGGCATGAGCTAGTGGTCTGACGGAGAGCCGGTGGCACAGATGCCGACCGGGGTGGTGGCAGATTGGCGGAGAGCCAGTGGCGTGGTGTGCCAGCGTAGCGGTGGCGGACTGGCAGAGTGGGGAACACGGCGGTGCCAGTAGAGACAGAGTGGGGACGGTCGCCAGCGAGGGTTAGAATGAGACGATGAGAGACACTGCGATAGTGTGGGGTTGCGGTGCTACGGGCTACACCCGACGGTATGCGGACGGCTAGGGTTAGACTTGTGACTGTTACTATGCATGCAGCTGCATGAGAGCAAATCGTTTGAGCCTGACTATGACTGTCTGTGAGAGACGCGCGCTATAGGCCTGGGAAATACGGGGTGGTTGTCTAATGGGCCTTTACCTTGGGCTCTGATAGCGTGATGGGTAGTTAGGGTAGGATTTTACTAATATTTTAGGTTTTCTATTTCTAGAATTTGAAACTCGCACCATACACTGAATATTAAATAGCACAAAAATTATTACCGCACCAAAAGTGCGAACCCTAGCTAGCCTCTAGGCGGGATTACCTTGATCTCGGCGGTTGTTCACCCACCGTCCTGCACCACTATGGTGTATGAGCCAGGTAAGAGTACAAACATCCGGTGGGCCGCAGGAGGAGGCGCGGTTGCCGCCAGAGGATCTGGAAAGACCGGAAGCGTGTGAAAAGACGGCGAAATCTTCTCATCAATGCCATTTGGTAACCTGACAGGGACCTTGCTCCCTCGCCGTAAATGCAGATGGTCATCGGCCCATTAATTGCTCGCTCCTCTTTCTTTCCTTGGCAGGGGCAGGCGACGCAACGCATCGCATGCAGAGACAGAGAGGGGGGCCAAATTCAAATCGAAGCCTTTTGATCTCAGCTTCCTGGATGCACCCTCTTAGACTCTGTTTGGATCCCTTGACTAATTTTTAGTCACCTAAAATTTAGATCTAGTCCATCCAAACAGGTGAACTAAAATCTGGACTAATTTTTAGTTCATCCTCAACTAGCTATTAGTTCATTAGTTGGCAAATGTGGACTAATTGTGGACTAAAAGGTGGTACCAAACAGCAAAAGACGAAAATACCCCCGCTACCCTTTCTCCACTACTCCACATGCAACACACTAACAAATATATGGGTATAAATGTCTTTGCCCATGAAAGTCACCACCTTTTAGTCCATGTATCCAAACAGCACTTGACTAATTTTTAGTCACCTAAAGTTTAATCACCTAATTTTTAGTCCACCAACTAGTGAACTAATAATTAGTTCTAGGCGATCCAAACAGGCCCTTAATAAGGGTCTATTTGGGATAGCTTCACCAGCTCTGATCCACGAAAAACAGTTCCACTCCACGAAATTTTACCCAAACGCTCCAGCTCCGCGAAATCTGGATCCACCAAAATCCTGGATCTGAGGGTCAGATCCATGGATTTCATAGAGCTCCTCAAGGGGTGCTCCACCGTGGAGTTGGGTGGTAATTACCCACCAATGCCACTGGTTACACACCCCATCCCACCAAAAGTGACCATTCCCACCAAAACCTCAATTTCGTGGATCTGGAGCTGCTGTACAAGCCAAACACTCCATGGTGGGATTCCAGATCCACGGTGGAGCTGCTCCAGATCCATGTTTTCAGTGGTGGAGCTCTCCCAAACAGGCCCTAAATATAGCAATAACCACCGTCTCCTCAGACGATTTAACGGGCTTTTGTTTCTGGTTAAACTTACAGTACACCGGTTAAAATTGCACTATGACCAGTTGACCACTGATAACTTTTCTTAGTTAACTAATTAAAAAGGAAAAAATATCATTACATCTTCACATACAATGTAAATAAATAGGAGAAAAGAAAAGCTAAAAAACCCAAAAAACCAAAATACAAAAAAAAAAGAAAAGAAAGAAAACAAGAAGTCGACTAGAAGCAGAAGACATAAACAAAAGCTACTTGGAGCGGGGAATCTACCGTATATTAAAGTTGGGGGACTTCCCGGCCGGGGAGTTGTGCCACGTAATTTTTTTGCGAGAAAGCCCTTGCGTTTTGCGAAATCGCGTAGAGGTCCTCTGTTCTCGCAAACAGGTCCCTACTACTCGCAAACAGGTCCCTGCCAGGTTTTTTCTGGAAAGCACCCTCCACTTCACCGATAGCAACCCGCGGTTTTCAAAATTATGTATAGGTCCTTATTTAGTTACGTACATGTCCTTGGGTTTTATGAGAAAAAGCCCTTTGGTTTTTCCAAAATTACGCATGTATCCTCGATTTTTTTTAAGAAACGTCTCACGAATTATCGTCTCTTTTACTTCGATCCATACGGTGGCTAGCGCGGCGTGACGTCGCGCTTACGTAGCTAGTTTATACACAAGCCATCATGCTGTTAGCGACGTGGTTTAAGTTAACAAAGGATTTAGGGCGGGTGGCAATATAGCAGGGGTGGGTGCCACCAAATTATCATATCTTATAGATTACTAATCGATATTAAGTTTGATTTAAAAATTTGCAGAATATAGAACACATACTTCCTATATTTGGTCTCAACACACACGTCTAGTTTTCACGTGATTTCAATATTTAATCGGTTTTCACAGGATATCTAGCTTTTTAAAAAAAATTCCAACTTTGCCAAAAGTAAAAGTGATATTGGCATATCTTGGTGGTCAGATCGAAGCACGAGAAGAGTTACCATTCGATCAAACGGTCGACTGTCCATCAATCCGTTGCGGGTGTTCAGACTTCAGAGAGCTCTTCCTACACAGTTCGCATCATCACACGAGAGTACGTACTCAGGAACACACCACAGTCCATGGATAGACCGATCTTATAAGAAAAAATTTTACGAAAATTATAAGATCATTTAGCACAATGTATTTCAATCAAAAGTAACCTTTGGCCCTGTTCTATTTAGCTTCTAAAAGCTGCTTTTCGGCTTTTCTACAGTAACTACCTTTTAAACGGAGTATTTTTTTCAAGATAGGGTCTACTAGTTAATTGTAGTACATACTTTACTGACTTCATTTATATTGGCAAAAACCGCACGTGAGTTTCTGTTACTCTGTAATCTCTCATACAAATAGCCTAAAAGCCAAAAGCCGCAACCAAAAGCCAAAAGCCGTAGCAAAAAAGAACAAGCTCATATATGTGTTATAACGTATAACCCACCTTTGCTGAAGAATCCATCCCATCGCCTGCTCGCTCGAGCTGCCGTACTGTTCATACGGCTGGGTGATCGATCCACCCGATTTTCGGAGTGACAGGCCATGTCCTACTTGATTCGGATCCTCTTATCTTGGTGGCGTATAAACATGTGAGCCGTGGCGTCAACTAGGTGGTGATTATTTGGACTTTTTTTTGGTTTATAGCTGAAAAGTATATACTTGACTGAAAAAATATTGTAGCTGACAGAGACTTATTTAGCATAATTAAATTTAAAAAATTTAAAAATACAAAAAATATGTTAGTCCATTACGTATAATACAAACAAATACAGGGGAAAAAAGAACCGGCAAAAAAGCTCAACAAAAAGCCAAAAGTTTAGAAAAAGACGAAATTTATGAATAGTGAAAAACAAGCCGGAGGCTAAAAGATGAAGCCAAAACGATCACAGCCTGTTTGGTTCATGACCAGAAGTTGCCTAGCCACAAGTTAGGCGTGCCATAGTTTTTAGGTAGTTGTTTGGTTCACTGACGTAACTGTGGCATGCCACACTTTCTTAGCACACGGCCCCACACGTCATAGACTCAGTTTCTTGCCAAACTTTGCCACAAGTGTGGCTTCGATTTTGTTAGCCATACTTTCTGTGGCAGCCACATATTGCCTAAGCTTAGGCATGACAAGCTTAGGCACCAACCAAACAGGCCTAGTATCACATATTTACACTTCACAAAAATCTTTATGTATTTGACTCCACAGATTGAACGCACTTGTGTGTCGACGATGCTACAGAGGTTGGATTAACATAAACCATACCGCCGTTCAGTTAGACTAAAAAAATAATTTATGATTAAAATTATACTGTATCGGACTAAAATTATACTGTAGCCGTGGTGGCTTATTCGGCGCAATTAAATTTAAAAAAATTAAAAATAAAAAATAATTTAGCCCATCACGAACAATGTAAACGAATACGAAAAAATGATCTGGTAAAAAAGCTAAAAAAACAAAAAAGTCAAAAAAAAATAAAATTTAGGAATAGTAAAAAAATAAGGCAGAAGCCAGATGTTCAAAGCCAAAGGGCCTGTTCTTTTTGGCTGCGGTTTATGGTTGAAATTTTTGAATTTTGGCTGTTTATGGTATAGATTATGGAGAGACAGATACTCACTTGCGATTTTAGCTGGTACAGATGTTGGGCTTTTAACATGTAGATCGTTTAACTTGTAGACCCTGTCTTGAAAAAAATACTCCGTTTGAAAGTTATATACTGTAGCAAAAACTAAAAGCCGCCAGCTTTTGATTTAAAGAACATGTTCAAAATGAGTAGACCATAATCACGCAATCAATCATATATTCATAGACGTACTTACTTGGTACACGACTAATCTAATCTTAATGCGGTGTGCTTGCGCTCTGTCCTGCCGCGCCAACGTGCGATGAAATTTCGAGTCACATCCTCCTCATTTCTTTTCCACAGCGAACGAAACCAAACCACACATGCGTAATAATAATCCAAACTAAAACCGCGGACGTGGCAGGGCTAATTAATTACCCCAGCTGCTAGTGACGTATCAGGGCAGCTAATCCGCCACCATCAGCGATCGGATCAACGGCGTCTCGGAGACACAACCTCGCCTGATTAGCACCCACGGTCGCAAGTCCAAGCCAAATTTAATCAGCCGGCCGGAACCAACAAATTCGGTGCACGCAGCTGTCGCGAGTAAATACGCAAACGTGCCATGCCATTAATTAGTTGCGTTCATTTGATCGAGAAGACTTTATTCGCACGGCCGATGGACGAATTATGGCCTTAATTAATTTGATCGCAATCATCGTAATTAATCACTGCACTGATCGAAACACCCCGATGGGATTAGAGCGCATATATGCATGCGTCCATATCTGCATGGATTAATGCGCATTAGTTGGGGGAGAGCGACAACTAACTGCTTTCTCCGTCTAAATTTATAAGACATATTTTTTAATAGTCCTGTCTATAAATATATGACGTATTTATATTTTAATATAAAATTAATATGATATTTCCTTTATACCTCTAATAAATATATAGTTTTATTTGTTATTCTCTATATATGTATTAAGTTTAGTGTTTAGAGATAATAATTTGGCCCCTCTCGTTTCAGCTTCAACTTTCGGCTTATTTTTCACTATTTATAAATTCATCTTTTTCTGAACTTTTGACTTTTTGAGCTTTTTTGCCGATTTTTTCCTGTATTCGTTTGTGTTGTCTGTGATGAACTAGCATGGTTTTTATATTTTTTTAAATTTAATTATGTCAAATAAGCTATCTTCAGGTACAGTGAAATTTTAGTCGCTACAACATAATTTCAGTCATAAGCCACAGCTTTTCAGCCCAACTGAGCGGGGCCAAAAATAATCTAACTATTTTATTATCTCTTTGATATATATGATTAGAGAAAATACACCTTACGTGTCAAGAGGAGATATGCGTCCATAGACCATAGCTGTAGAGTAGCGAGATGCATTGGCTGCCTTAATTTTCTTCCACTGCACTCGCCAATTGAATTAATGACGGTGTTAATCGCCATTCCTTTCCTTTCCTGCCACGTATGATGTCGAGCTAGCTCCTATCGATCGATCCAATCATCCATTAATGCTGCTTATGATACGTAGATACGAGGATATCGTCGGATCGAGAGGTTGCAGTTCGAATGTACACGTGCATGGTCGACTATTCTGTACAAACTTCATCAACAAGCTGGATTGATACAACTCATTCGCTTCTATCCAGTGGCTACAAATTTGTTTCCCTAATCGATAGGGAAAACAAAGAAAAGATCAATAATTTTTTATTAAGAAGATTAGCTTGGTACCATCACAAAGATGTACAGATGGGAAAATACCATCGCATTGAACCTGACAAGTGGACACTCAAACCATATATTAGTGACACGTCCATAGTATTTTTCAACTCAAATGATCTTTGTGATGGTACAAAGCAATTCACACTTTTTTTATTCGTTAGGTCAAGATTTATACTCTCTAATCACACAAATTCATTTTGGGATATGTGCAACCAAACTTTACAAACTTTGATTATCAACATCTTTTTCAATATTTAGATTGAATATACGAAAATGAGATGTAAATATTACTTAAAACATAAAAATACAATTTTATAAAATTTTATAAATATATTATAATAGAAATTAATGATTAAAATTATGTTTTATAAACCGGATCGATGCTCAAAATGTCACTCTTTTTGTGTTTTTCGCTGCTTTATGTTAGATTTTAGAGTTCATATATAATTAAAAGTATAACACATGCGCGTCATAAATGTGGAGTAATCACAAAAAGTACTTTATTTTGCATGCTTGTCGAATTAAGAAATTGTTAATTCTCATAACTGAGATTTGTTTGAGACTGAAAATTGAATTTAAATTTTCATGTACGTTTCGATGTGAACTTCACCCAATAGAGTTGGGGGCTATTTGGCGGCAGTCTGTCGATCAGCTCTTGTTCAATAGGCATATATCCCATCACTACTCGAGTCAATAAGGTTTGGATGAGACCACGTACGTGTTGTGTAACATCATGGATATGACTTTTGCGTATCGTGTATAGTATAAAATACGCGGAATACACTTAACTGAGTAAACTATTTGTATTCTTTGTTTTCAAGATACACTGCAGCAAAACCTAGCACCTAAAATACCAAGTTTTTTGGTTTATATTAGGCTGATTTGTACGTGCAAATATTGAAGAAATAAATAAAGTATATGCAAGAAAAGGAATGAACAAAACGCATATGTTTCTACTATTTTAGTTTGTACAGCTGCGCATTGAAGAAAAACAAAGAAAAAAAGGAACAAAAGAAATTAACAAAAGTCCAACTTCTATATAACGACCCAGCTAATTTGATCCTACGATCATTTTTTTTCTATATAGAACATGTAAACTTTTAGGAGGAAATAATATTATAGACCTACGTAACTCAACTTTAATATTATAGACCTACGTAACTCAACTAAAACTTATCAGAATATTTAATATCACTAAAAAAGAAGAGAAAACCACTGGTAAAACTTTTCCAAATTCTTCTTTTTCTTTCCCTTTTATTCCGTTCACTCGGTCTCGTCGGCGGCAGCATTCAGGTCAATCCTCGGCTTCTTCCCACTGCAGCCGGCCGCGGCGGCAGCGACGGACTTCCCAACGAGCGGCGGCACCATGGCCGCGCAGCGCGGGCAACGGGGGTCGTCCTTGGCGATGAGCACGTATGTGAGGCAGGACGGACACGCGGCCACCCGCATGGACGGGCTCGCGGGGGTCTTCATGTTTGCAGGCGGAGAGCGGTTGCGCTTTCCCGCGGAGGATGAAGAGGTGGACGCGGACGACGAGGACGACGTGGCTGGCGAGGTGGCGGCCCGGCCGGCGGTGGCGCGCTCGAGGGCGGAGCGAGCCATGTCGAGGGTGCGGGCCGCACACGAAGTGGCGGGAGCGGCGGCAGCCGGTGGAGGCAGGTTGAGGTCTTGGTGACCGTCTTGGCCGCCCTGGTGGCGCCGAGTCAGGAACGTCTTGCCGGACTGCAAACCGAGAAAAATTGGTGAATAATTTGAAACTGATCGACAGGAGAAAAACTTCATATAATTGAACAGCACGAAGAGCTCGATCTTTATGTTGTTAAGATCAAGAACATGCAGGGGCTTCATCTCTGGAAGAAAAAAATCCAAAAAGTATGGCTTGTTTAACCCATACATACATCTTGCAAACGATGGGAAGTGAAATCCGATCATAAGAAATCCCAGCACCGATCGATTAAGAGAGTTCTCTCAAATTTCATCTCGACTCAAAGCACCAAACATGCACGTAATAATACATGAACAACCCTTGAGATCAACAAACGGAGCAGATATATACACAGGCGATAAGGACTCACCCGCAGGTCAAGCCGCCTCTCCCACCCGGCGGGCACCTTCACCTCCAGGTCGACCACCTCATCCTCCCCGCCATCGCCGCCGCCGCCGCCGCACCCGCCGAGCAGATCCATCGTCACGATCTCCGACGGCGCGCCCCTCTTCCCTGCCTCCCCGCGCAGCAGCCTCGCAACAGAGCTCACGTCCGCCGCCATCCTCCCCCGCGCGCGCCTCCCTGGCTTCCCTTTCTCGGCAGCTGTTTGGCGCCCCCGGTTTCCTTGCTTCCGATTGCAGTGCAGGTGAAGAAGCGGTGGGGCGTCGCTGTGCGTGGTGGGGTGCACCTATATATATCGCGAGCCCGCCGCCCTCGCCGACAGTTGGGGCCCGCGCGCCAGCGACTGGGGAGGTCAATGAATATGGAGTACTCTTATTTATGAATGGTTGTGGAGTTATTCAATGGCAATTACTGCAATTACTCTAGTCGATCCAGTAGCCCGGATTCGAATTTATTTTTGGTTTAAAGTTTGTATTTATACCCTTGGGCTGCCCACGTATAACGGTGCATTTACATTTTTTGTGCATTATTGAATTATTTTTATTTAGTGTTAATGTTTTAATGAGAAATGATGGCCGGTTTATGTGCTTTATTCAATTCTATTTATTTATTTTTGTAGTTATAGTTTATCTAGAACCAGATGTCAATTATTGAATCCATTATTGTTTTATACTTTCATTTCGTGGGCACTCGCTATCATTACTATTATAAAAGAATGAGTTGGTGGTTCTAGGTCCATTCTCCTCCAACCGTCTCAAGCTTAACTTCTTATCATTATTCACTTTTCAATTGATCAGAGTAGCCATCTTTCATAGCATAATTCTCTATATATCTAATAAATTTCGTTGCAACGCACGAGCAAGTGACTAGTTTTAATAAATATTTGAGTAATACCGTGTGTTGTGTGGAATGTTTTTCAATGGAAAGATTTCTATATAATGAAAGCACAATATTTCCTGGCTACAAATCAGTAGCGGCAGCTAGCTCAAATGGAATTTATGTTCGGAAAAGGAATGGAATTGGGTACGTACGTGTCTTTTCTTTTAAAGGCTCTGCAATATTGTAATCATGGCGCGCATCCAATCACGACTAAATGGCTAAGATCGTTTTCCATAACTACCGAATAGAAAGCTTTTAATGGGCAACGACCTGTGAGACGAACTCAATTCGCACGCAAGCCGGGTGGATCCATCATGAAAACTTGCCAACTTGACTCGATCGATCCGTCGACAAAGCAGCGGAAATATATATGCATGCAGTTCATACTAACCACAGGCCGCGGCTAGCTAACCATGATGTTTGCTGATTTGTCTCTCTTAATTGCAGCAGTATTAAACATGTTAGGAACTTTTGAGCTTTTGAAGCAACACCTTAATCAATTATAGCTGGGAGTGGTTGGCTGTACTTGAGTTGCAGATGAAGGAATTTTTTTTCTTCCCATTTATCTCTCCCAACAATAGCTGGTTGCGATCATAGGCTCATATATAGCAAGCAAGTGTACTTGGAAATGCACCTATTTCTTTCATTACGATGGATCCATTTTCCTGCTCCTATTATACAGCACTATGTTTACATTACTCACGCTCGAGTGCGCTCGCATTCTATGAGGTAGCATTATGTTTAATAACTCTAATTTTATAATTAGCACACAATTAAATATTTTGTTGATCATCACCCAGTTCGGACCTGATGAACCATGTGTAGGTGACCACATGTGTATGATGAGTAATTGATATTGGTTTAAGTAAGTCGAGTTTGGTTTGAGTGGTTCGGAGTCGAGTCGTTGCGTGGTGCAATCGGGCTCGGTCGGACTTGGTCAAACTTGGTCATATGGGTTTAGAACGCCTATTCTTGGTTTCGACAGGTTTAGACTTCATCTGTGGTAAGTATGATGGTATTTACGCTTTCATGTATCGAGCGGTGCTATTTGATGTGGTTCTTGTCTGTGTGACTGCAGGATGTCGAAGCGGAGCTGTGGTGAGACACGAGGTGACCGGACTAGACACAGGGAGGTGTCGAGGTCAGAACGGTCGGATGTGTCGAAGACGGCGGAGATTCGACGTGGTTGCATGTCGTGGACGACAAAGAGAGCGGAAGCTTCCCGGAAGGTGCAGGAGGGGCGAATCGGAAATTTCGCAAGGCTGCACAAGCGGGAGCGGGCTCCGTTGGATTTGGCGGGCGTAATGGGGTGGAGACCCGTTAGCCATGGCTATATAAAAGGATTGGAGGGGCTGCATGCCTCCTCAGGCATTTGGATGGCTTGGGAGGAGAATTAGGGTTCGCTAGAGTCAAAAGAAGCTTTGCAAGTTGGTTTTGGCTTTAGGCTTTAGTGGTTGGAGGGTTGGTGTATACAGCAGGGCTGTGTCCCCTCTGTTTGTGTCCTTCATCGATGCATTCTTGAGTCTTCACTCCAGGATAGCATGTAGGGTTTGTGGTTTTGAGTTGGGAGAGGGAGATGAGGGATTGAGAGACTTGTAATCAAACTTCTTATTCTAATGTTCAGGCGTATGGGGACTCATCTGTAATCATTATGATTTGGAATGAAAAATCTGAAGTTTTTATCTCTTGAGCTCCCTCTGTTCAGTTTTTCCTTCGATCCTCTCTTCTGGTGATTTGTGAGTTTTTGAGTTTCTTGTTGATTGTTGTTGGGGAGTGCCAAAATGGGTTGCTCTATGATGGGAGGATGCCTCAAGATCATTTGATTGATTTCCCCTAGAGCAAACTTCGTTTTAATCTCAGATTTCATTTTTGGCCTCCCTCTGTTCATGAACTCAGTTCTAGGGTTTTGGGGTTGATCTTGATTCCCTTTGCAAAATGACTTGAAACTTGGTATCCAGAATCTTAAGGCTATCTATTAGATATCTGGAAAGTCTCATTAGCAAAGAACTTGAGATCATTGAGAAATTGGATTTTGTTGTTTCCTCTGCAGGATTTTCAGTATTTCTAGGGTTTGGTGCAATCTCTTGATTTCCTTCATGGCTTGAGCTGATTTCTGGTCTGAGAGGTCCCTTTGATATTGCTAATATATCCCCGAAGTTTCGTGTGCAAAGAATCAAGGGTTTGGGAGATATTTGAATTTTGGTTCAGTTTGTGCAAAATTTCAGGTTTCAGCCCAAATCTGAAATTCATGTGTCATAGTTGGATTCTCTTGATTCCCAGGCTCTTCATGTTATTTGGTTTACTGTTATGAAGCTCTGAGTCAAAAGGTTGGGGGTCAATCCTTTAATTTCCCAAGTTTCTTGAAAGACTGTTGTATTTTCGGTTTCCTGTTTTAGTGCTTCTTGTCATAGGTCTTCCTCTGCATATATAGGTCTTCAGAGAGTATATAAACTCCTCTTCATAGTTCTCATAACTATTGGAGGGGGTTTATTTAGGGAATACTTTTGGGGGAGCAAATTTTAAGTCAAGTATCTCGTGAGTATTTGTTCTGGCTTTTCCCTTGAGTGTTTGAAGTTGTGCTTAGTATCTTCTTCAATGCTCCTTAGCTATCGGGGAAGAATTACTGAGGCAGTTTCGTAGGGGCCAAGGTTTTGAAGAAGCCGACATTCACCCCCCCCTCTGTCGCCAATTCGGTCCAACAGGACCAATCAACATAGTTCAACCCGTTGAACAATCCATAGCTTTGACTCATTAAATTAATGAACGCTGCAAATATTAAACATGCTCATATATTAATACTTTGAGTAAACTAATTAGATCCATGTTAGAACAAACTTTAAGTGTGCATCTAAAACATCTTTGGATGAAATTTAAATACACGATTGAAACAACAATGATGCTAAAACATACTTTAATAGATCGGTAATCAAGCATATCCAAGCCAACCTGCATACTATCTTTGGATAAACTAACATATTTACCAAGTATTTTGATGATCTCTTTTACTGTGATCAATCATAAGCAATGGTTTGCTTTTGGGTGACCTCCTAGCTTTATAATAAGGGAACTCAATTGTTCACAACATTTTTTCTTAGTAGCATCGAACATAATATGAACAATTGAAAGGCACAATTAAATATCAAAGCTCCTTCCAAGCAAAGCCACTTTGGTGACTAACATGCTTTTAATAATATAAATATCTAATTGGCATGTGGATTTTACTCCCACTGTTATGTTCACAAGAATAAACCATAATCTCGTGAACGAAGGTGCAAATGATTCTATCCTTTAAACATTGTAGGACGGATATGATTCTCATCTTGACGAATAAAGTAGGACTTCAATCTTTAATTTCTACAACAGCTCACAGGTAATGAAGTGTAAAAACATTTTCCTTTCCATCCGAGCAACAGTACTTGAAAAAGAAAGATTCAGCGTAATAACATAATATAAGTCTTGATGTATCATACATGTACTTGCACTTAGATGACGTGAGATATAAAAGATACAACTTACATAAATCTCTCACGCAAACCAAATAGACAGAACCTTAACTCATACTATGACAGAGATAAAAGACATTGACGTGCATCAGAGCACGTCGATGCATGGGACTCACGACCCTCTATCGAAGTTACAAAAATAATAAAGAAGGGAACAATAATACATCCAAAGATTTTATTACCACGGACAAAGTGTTTTTGAAAAGTGAATAAAATTGCTACACGTTTGGGGGTCATGCAGATCCCTAATTTATATTTTTCTAAAAGGTGACTGTTAATGTTGTAATAGACGTCTTCTACCTTTAGACATGTGCCTTCATTGTATCTTCTCTGGTCGAAAACATAACTTGGTTAAATAGGCTCTGTCTAAGGTACTAAGCAGTGGCGGACCCAGGATTTGAATCCAGGGTATGCCTAACTAAAAAATTATTATCCAATGTTGGTATAATCTAATACAAAAATTCGGTAAACGGTTCGACAAAAAACATAATATATCTAAAAGATCTCATAATACCTTAAATTCAACAAATAAGTTCGAAATTTGCATAACTGATAATATAAATTGTTCAAATGTAATATAAGGTCTTATATAAATAGAAGATTGCAACACTAGTCTAAGGCTTTTGCTAGTCTTTTCTCCATTATAGCAAAATCTATAAATAAATTATTAGTCTAAAATCTAAAGTCTAAATTACTAAATTGATAAAAAAAAGTAGAGAAAAATTACCCCAAATTGACAAAGTTCTTTTCTCCTTTTCTTTTATAATCGGCAGCACTCAGACTCAGCCATCTTCACTTCTTCAGTCGCTGGCTCGGTCGGTGACTCCTCATTTCCTCCCTCTCTCGGCCAGTCGGCCTCTCCCTCCCCTCGCCGCTACTCCCTCAGCGCCAGGCGCCAGGCGCCAGCCGAGGCCGCTCGAGAGCCCGCCGACTCCCTCTCTCGGCCTCGCCGCCTCTCCCTCCCTCGGCCCTCGCCGCAGCTCCCTCAGCACCAGGTGCCAGCCGAGGCCGCCCGAGAGCCCGCCGACTCCCGCAGGCCGCAACTCCCTCAGCGCCACGCCAGCCGACTCCTCCCGCCGGGCGCCGGGCGCCGCCTCGCCTCGCTGGCTCGCTCGGAGTGCGCCCCGCTCCGACTCCTCCCTCCCGCCGCCGGGCGCCGGGTCACCCCGCTCCGACTCCTCCCTCTCGCCGCCGGGTCGCCGCGCCGCCGCCAGTCGCCCAATGCCCAGATGCCCAGATCTGGCGTTTGTGATTTGTGAATGTTTGTGATTTTGTGAGAATTTTTGGGTTAGGGCACCGGGTGTTTTGGGCTAAGTTACACTATTGCAGGGTAGTCCTGGGCCTATATGGACTACCTGCTGGGCCCGCCTCTGGTACTAGGTGAGTCTTGGCTAAGTGGACCTAAATGAAATTTTATTTTAACTTCTCTTGACAAAAAATACTGACCTAGTCAAGGATCGTCGTCAAAGCATTATACATTCATGTTAACATGCTACTCTACGCAAAGGAGAATAACAGAATGATCGAGCGCCAGGAAATTTTTATAATGTATGATACAAATACATAAACGACCTTGATGGCGAACTAAAAGTGCTAGAGCATGGCTTTGAAATCAATTGTATGTAAAATATGGAAGCTATAAGATCATTTAGCACAATTTGTTTCAACCGAAAATACAAACCTTTACTTATGCTATATTGCACAAACCCATCTTGAGACATGCTAGCTCCTTGCATATCGAGCTTTTACCTCTCTTCCTTCTACAAGAATAGTTCATTTGATGATTAGAGAACAGTGAATACTTTCATGTGTGTGTACTATGTGTTTTGTCTCACTTGCTCTAACTATATAGGAGGCTGATATATATAGACGAGGAGAGGGGCGTTGAAAAATGCTGCAAAAACTGATGAAACTGATGATCATTACTGTACACTAAGCATCAATTCTCTACTGCATGCTTTACTTTAATACATGCACATAGGCAGCCAAGAAGCAATGCTTTGCTTCATTGCATGCGGGTGTTACCGGAATGCGGTTAGAATTTTATATTGATGCTTAAAAGTAATTCCTCTTGTAGCATTATGCTTAATAACACTAATTTAGGGGAAAAAGTCTATTTGATCCCTAAACTTTTGAGATGCGTCTATTTTATCCCCTAAACTACTCCCTCCATTCTTTTTTACCTCACTAGAATCCATGTTAAAGTTTGACCGCTAATAGATTTGAAACTATCCAGATTGATTGACTATACAAAAATTATATCATTAGATTTATCGTTAAAAATATTTTCATAATATTATAATTTTGTTAGTATATCTTATTGTAAATTATATAAAAAAAATAGCGGTCAAAGTCACATCTCAAGGCCGTAAAAAAATTAAAACGCCAGGTAAAAAAGAATGGAGGGGTATGAAATTGTCTAAATAGCTCTCTAAACTATGCGAAAACATCTAAATAACCTCTTGAGGTGGTTTTGTTGGGTGGCAGATGACGTGGCCGATTGTATGGCAGCGAGTTAGCAAATTAACTTTATAAAACATTCTTAGACAACGGGCTCATATGTAAGTGACTAAACCTTCTTCTTCATCCTTTCTTCTCTTCTCTCTCTCTTCCTGTATGCATATCAATGAGGTCGATCACTGGCTCCCTCCTACCTCCCACCTCAACCCCTGAGGTCGGTGCCCAGCTGCATCAAGGCTATCACCTTGCACACCGATAAGATCCTCGTCACTGTCTCCAACTGCTCCTCATCGTTGCCGCCGTGGCGGGTGCCGAGACGCGCAAGCGGGGCACAAGCTCGGTCGGCGCTGCCTCCACGACATTCATTCGCTCCATCCGGCACGCACCGGACAATAGTGTGCGTGCGTGTGACTGTGTGGGTAGCGGTTGTTGAACTACTGATATATCTGTAATTATAGCTATTTTTTAAAAAATTAGCCCTTAAATATTCATTTTTGTAAATCTAACTTTATCCTTGAGCTCGTCATGTACTCACCGAGTTAAAAGGAGCTCGGTAGGATGTTGGACCACCACTGCAGAATTAATTAGTGTTAATCATGCTTAAATGAAATATATTGATCAATTAGCACTAATCATGATTAATTAACACTAATTAAGTTACATATCCAGGTGCTGGTGCTCGGCAGGTGTTATTGAGCTCTGGTGGCTCGGTAGGACCTGTCGAGCTGCTTAGTATGGCAGGTGATATTTTTCTTTTGTTCAACTACAGAGGTTAGAAAGGGAGCTAGATTTGTAAAAATGATATTAAATACTAAATTTGAAAAAAAAAGTTAAGAGTGGCAATGTGTCAACGGTTGTTCCCGACGCGAGGTGCCGCGCGAGGTCTTGAGTATTATTGACGCAGCGCGTGAGGCCGGCGTGCGGTGGCGGTGCAGCACGTTGTCTAGTAGGGAAAAATGTCGAAAACTAGCAGATCATTGAGCGCATTGGAACCTAAAATTTTTATGACATTAAGCTAGTACTGGTGCAAATTCCCCACGAATTATTCAATACGGTCGAGCTATATATCGCTCATCGATCAACTCAAACACACTACACACTAGTACACTGTATAGGCTTTATCCAGTAGAGCCAGGGCCACTACAAGCAAATTAATAATATAATCCCTATATTATAGAAGGGGAACTATGGCCTCCGTCTATGCCATGTTAGTGTTTTTCTAGAAAGGCCCTCGAGATTTCCGAAATAGTGTAAGGTCCTCAGTTTTTTAAAAAGTCCCTGCCACATCAGCAAATTCACGAAAAGGCCTCTATTTTTAAGAAATTACGTATGAACCTTTAGATTTTTCAGAAAAAACCCTCATTTTACTTGATAGCGTCCCATAATTTCCCTAAAATTACATGTGGATCCTTGGTTTTAGCAGAACAGATCTTTGATTTTTTCTCTAGAATTACATATAGATCCTTGCTTTTTTTTATAGAAAAACACTTCGTACAAATTGTTGGTTTTTTCACTTTGGTTCATACAGTAGCTAGCACCATGCTACCGCTGCTAGTAGTACTTACGTATGACAACTTTTTATTAAGGACGTACAACATAGTATATGACTTATGGCTTCTTGCATAGGTTGCGGCAAGTTATTGGGTATACGTATATGACGACGGCCGGATCGATCTGCACTTGCATGTCCATCATGTTAGGCTCGGCTCGTCGGCATAAATTAGGATATACGCGTGGCCTTAGGGCCGCGACAGGCCGGGGATGCCGCCGCCGCCACCGGGAAAGCCGCCGCCACCGGGCACGCCGCCGCCACCTGGAAAGCCGCCGCCGCCGGGCACGCCGCCGCCACCAGGCACGCCGCCGGCAGCTGGCGGTGCTGCGAACTGCGCCTGGATCCAATCGACCTGCGCCTTTTCGATCATGAACGCCTTGGCGAGGATGTCGTCGAGGATGGGCGGGTTGGACCCAAACACGGCGTTGGCGATGGTGATCACGCCAGGGTTCTGGCTGCTGAGCCCGGCGATGGCCACGGCGGGCACCAGCCCGTTGTTTCGCTGGAAGTGGATGAGCCCCATGGGGAACACGAACACGTCGCCGGGATTCAGCAGCTTGGTGAGGAGCTGGTTGCCGTTCTGGTTGGACGTGACGAAGCCGACGAGAAGCTGGCCCTGGATCACGGTCAGGACCTCGGTGGCGCGCGGGTGCGTGTGCGGCGGGTTCTGCCCGTTGGGCGCGAAGTCGATGCGCACCAGGGAGATGCCTAGCGTGTTCAGCCCCGGCAGCTCGTTCACCGACACCGGCGTCACCGCCGAACCCTGCGGGTTCATCGTGTTGCCGGGGACGTTCAGCCCGGAGAAGAAGAAGTCGTTCGCCGTCACCAGCTTCGGGTTCTTGCACACGAACCCGTTCACGAACACTGCGCATATACGCGCAAAAACATACACGTCCCGCCGTCAGTGCCACATCATCTAATGCATGCGCGCATGCATGCCTTATGCAAGTACGTACTACAGAGGAACTCGTTGCAAATGCATAAATGAAAACATGCTAAAACGGAGTTCATATAGCATGCATGCATGCAGCCTTAATTAATTAATATGCACGCTTGCGAATTGCGATAAGTGATACTCCTATATAATCAATCTAGCTAAAAATGTGACATAATATCCATGTAAATGTGACTGACTGTATATATTAGCAAAGGGGATCGATGTAACCCCTTTCTTGTTGCTAACATGCTGAGCCGTCTAAACAACGAATTAAATCTGTTAAAAAGTGTTAACAGATGATGAAACAGCACCTAACACATCCCCTTCTAATTAGCAAATAGCAACCAAATGGATAACGTATATATACCAGCGCTGAGTCTATCAGCAACGCAGAAGTCTTGGAGAGGGCTCGGGTCAGAGCCCAGAACAGGAGGTACCAAAGAGCAAACTACAAGAACTATTACAGGTATTAGTGCAGCAGGCACGGGAGCCATGGTTTCTTCTTCCCTTACTGGATGTAACAATATATGTTTTTGAGTGTAGTTCTGTGCGCTCCAAGCACGTATCAACGTACCAATTTATACAGGCATAAAGGTAGCCGTGAAGTAGTGGACTAATTGCGTGCTCAGCTGCATGAATCACTGTCACTCATTCACTGTGTAGTTTGAGTTGGCATCCACAATACTATCTAGCTTACGTAGGATCTAGTTGTCTTGTTACAGTCCCACTGACTGTTTAATTGTTTATACAGAGTAATCACGGGCTTGATATCCTTGTGGAATACATAGACAATATGGGTGGAAATTTTGGAAGAGAATGGACATTTTTAATCGTAGTTTGTAACACGCATCCACTAACGATTATAGAGTTCGTAACAAGTCCCACTAACTGCCGGAGGTGGTTGGAAAATCTGGGTAGATAACGAAAATCTTCACGCCCAATTCGTAACATGCATCCACTAACGAAGGTTTATATAAAACTCCACCTGTGATACGATCTATATCCGTCAACAGGTGTTACTGAAAATTCCATTCGAACGCATAGCGGCACTCTGGGTCCGGGACAATATGGTGAATGATGGTATTAGGTCATGGACCATTTTGTAGTGCTTACCCTCGATCGTGCATAAGTTTTTTGACTTTTAATTGACCAAGATGAGTGTGGCGGCTGTGCAATGAGATGGGCATAGTAGGGCTTATTCTTTTGGGTTATGACTTATGACTTGATTACTTTATTAAATCAATCCACAATGACTTGGATAATCTACAGAACTTCTTGATTTTTACTCTCATTGCTCCTTCTTAGAATTATTCCTTTTCTGAAGTTTATTGATGATTACATTGTCAAAGGAGAGAACTTGGAGAGATACATATTGGAATTCAAGTTCCAAAAATTTAAATTTTATAAAGCAAAATATTTTAAAGTTCCAAACTCAAATTTTAAAACTAAAAATTTCAAAAATAAAAAATTTGAACGTTTGAATCATAATAATTAAAAATTTTAATGTTGTAATTTTAAATTGAGAGAATTTAAATTACAATATTAAAATTTTAGTATTTAATATAAAATTTATAAATGTTAACCTTCAAGGTTTGAAATTTCAAATGTATAATTTAAATTTGTGGACTTGTTGGTTCGAGTTATGAAATATTTGAACTATTGTAAAAACTATTTTGTAGTTTCTTTCAAACCAACTAAATATTGAAATCTTATATTTCTGGTAATATGTTACCGGTAATCAGATTGAGAGAATATATTAGATTACAGAGGAATGTAAAGTTACACATACCAAACACACCCTTAGAAGAGCATACCTGTAAGCACGAGAGTTGGGCTTTCGTAAGAAAGAGCCCAAAGACCACTATCTTGGTCCTGTCTGGGCCATCGCCACTGGAGCCCTAGTGGCGCCTCCGGTTCTCCCCCTCCATCAGGGTGGACTTTGGGCCCGGGCTAGAGAGGCTGTAGCTCGGGTCCTAGTTCAGCTAGTTCACATGGGCCAAACATTACCAAGCTTAGCCCAATAGCCCCATGCGCAGCGCAGAGGTAATTCCCCACGCCGCCACGCCCGGGCTCGTACAGCATACGCCCCGCCCCCACCCCAGCCGCCAGCTCCGGCCACGCGCCCACGCCACGCCCTCCGCTAGTCCGCCTCCGCGTTCCCGGCTCCGGCTCCGCCCTCCGCCACGGCGCCGACTGCTCCGGCCTCCGCCAGTCCGTCTCGGGCCTCGGCGCAAGCGGAACGCCCTCCGGCCTCCGCGGCGGCTCCGCCCTCCCGCCTCGGCGCCACCGCCACTCCGCCACCTGCTCCGGCCTCCGCGGCTCGACCCTCCGCCTCGGCGCAAGCGCAACGCGGACGGCGGACCGCCAGTACGCCCTTGAGCCCGTCCGCCGGTGACGGGTCCGCCCGGCGCCGCCGGCCCTCCGCGGCTCCGCCTCCGGCGCTCCGCGCCTCCGCCGGTTGTCCGCCACTCCACCCCCCTGCAGCTCGGCTTTGGGCGTCCGGCAACGCTGGCGTCCCGTCGTCCAGTTTAGTGTATTACTAATGAATCTGTGAGGGATTCTCGTTGAGTAATTTTCTCATTCCTCTTGCCTTTTCCATATGCAGTACTACAATGAAAAGAACACAAACATGTTTGATGACCTCAAAAGGAATTTTGTCATGAATGCACAGAATGACCTTGTGATCGAACCATTCAGGAAAACTTGGTAATTGACACTTGACAGATTAATTGCCTATTTGCCTAATGGCCCTAAATCCTAATGCGTGCTTGCCTGCTTGAACTCAGTCATGCAAATTTCACCTTCCAGCGCTACTGCATGTCTGAATCCATGAATCTCCTCATGTGTGCTTGTCTGCTTGAACTGCTTGATCTGATGAGTGATGAGTATTATTCATTGTCATATGATATTATGATTGCTGGTATTATTCATTGTCACAATTGTAGATCCATGTCATTGTCATATGACTGCTTGTGTAGGCTCATATTCTTTTTCATTGTGAGAATATCTCCTTAAAAATTTGACCTTTGGTGTTATTTACTTTGATGCTGCGTATGTTTGTCTGATTAGGGATAGTGAGTTTTGATCTTGCATTGTATCCATACTATGATACATTTAGCATTTTGTTTCTCAGATCTTTTCGTATTACTCATTGCAGTATGTAATGGGCAGGTTATTTCTCTTGAATTGCCATTCAAATTGGAAAGTACTATTGGTTGATCATACAGCTGACCAGGTCGAACTGTTCATTTAGCTCAAAACAGTGAAGGGTAATGGGAATTGTAGCATGATCAATGCAGCCTTCTTGATTCGCTAATTAATCAATGGAACTCCAGAGTCTTCAATAGCTCCCTTTTGTAAATCTCAGTTTGGTATTACTTTCTCAGCCTTCCTCATACGGTAGTTCCTGATATTATGCTAAGGTCTCTATTTTCTTGGTTTGGTACTTATCCTAACCATGTTTTCATTTTGTTATGAGTTAGCCCCCCCCCCCCCCCCCCGCGCGCGGTCATTTCTGGGTCTGCCACTACCCTCCATCACCTGTCGCCACGGGCCATCAATCCCCCCAACAGAGTTGGCCACCTTGCAAGGTACGCCTTATGAATTCCCCACCTCTCCGACGTGCTCCCGTTTATCTGGTCTCCAAGATTCATTTCATCACTTTTGCCTCCTAGTTCTCGAGTAGCTCCGCCTAATCTGAGTCCTACCTCCTTGCAGCATCATGTCAAGAGCTTTAGCGCGTCGTTCGGTTCCTCCTTTCCTGAGATTGCGCTCCATAGTGTGTGATGACAACTACTGGCTGGGTAGATTGGACCACAAGGACTGGCTTGCCCCAAACGAAGTCTTCAAGATCTTTGCAAATATCAGGGATCCTAGTCTTATAGCCAGTGTGTTCAAGAGAGCTTGTACCCGAAGAGATTACAAGCCCAATGAGGCCCTCTACAGCTTGATGATTGACAGGCTAGCCTGTGCCAGGAGGTTCGGTGATGTGGAGGAGTTGCTGGCCAGGGCAAGGATTGAAAAGTTCAGGTTTTCCGATGAGTTCTTCTACAGGCTGATCAAGATGTACGGCAATGTGGCAAACCATCCCGAGAAAGCCATCGAGACGCTCTTTGCAATGCCTGGGTATAATTGTTGGCCTTCTACAAAGACGTTTAACTATGTTCTTCACATGCTTGTGTGTAAGCGGCAGTACGAGGTCGTTCATGAGGTATACTCAAGTGCGCCCAGGTTGGGTGTTACGTTGGACACCTGCTGCTTCAATATTCTTATCAAGGGTTTGTGCCAAATTGCTAAATTTGATGAGGCAATTTCACTGTTGCATGAGATGCCGAAGCAAGGGTGTCTGCCTAATGTGACAACCTACTCAACGTTGATGCATTTCCATTGCCAGCATGGTCAGGTAGATAAAGCATTTGAACTGTTTGAGAGAATGCGGAAGGAGGATATTGCTGCAGATACAGTTGTGTACAATATATTTATTTCAGGTCTCTGCCAAGAGGGAAGGGTGACCGTTGCATTTGATCTGTTTAAGTCAATAGCGTCTGAAGGCTGCTATCCTAATTCAGGGACTTATCAGGTACTTCTTGATGGCCTTGTGAGCTCAAGAAATTTCGTAGAGGCGAAGGACCTTGTTAGCATGATGAGTGCAGAAGGTCTGAGACCTAGTTTCTCGTCATACAAGTTGCTAATTGATGGCCTCTGTAGTGTTAACTGCTTAGATGATGCACATCGTGTCTTGAAGCAAATGGTGGACCAAGGTTTTGTTCCTCGAATGGGTACTTGGAATAAACTTCTTACATCCATGTCCTAAAATGTGTTTTCATGTCAGTGATTTTGTGGACCTGACAATACACCTGAATGGAGATCTTATTTTGTTACTGGAACAAGTGGGAAATTGCGAACATTAGGGATCTCAGAAGTCAGAATGACCAAGACCTGTTTACTAATGGAGATCTTGCATATTAAAGTCAGATCTTTCTTCTATGGGAAACTGGGAACATTGGGGGTCTCAGAATGAGTGAATGACCAAGAACTGTTTATTAATGCAGTAATGCTGCATATACTGTCGGGAAAAAGTGGATTGTATGGAAAGCAAAGACGGAGAATAAGTGTAAATTCTTCGCTTGGTATTGGCCTAATAGTGAAGCTTGTGACATTGGATCCTTTAGTTACCAAAAACAGCCATCTTTTGTCCAGTTGAAATGTGAAATATCTGAAGAGAATGTTTCTGCATTTACACTTGATCTTCACTTCAGCCGTCTCATCATTTTCTCTGAACCTTCCTGGCAAACAATCTGAAAGATGCATGCCATGAGGTAGTTTCTCTCCTTTTATATCCTTGAAGTGTGCATCATGATATTGCTTTTGCAGCAATTATAATATTTCTCTCAATGAAACAGAATGCCCCTAGATAGATGTTCGTCTCTTTCCTTCACTATCTAATTGTTTAACTAGCCATAATACCAGTATACTTGTGTTCCTATGTTTCGCTGATGGTTGTGAGATCGTCATTGTAGCCTTGTAGAACTGTCAGTGGTGATGTAAACATTTTAGGATGGGAACTTGCACCTCCTGTAAGCTTTCTCAATGAAGATTTTCAAGAAGAGCTGGGAGTTAGGATTAAAGGCAGAGAAGACTGAGAAAACTATCATGATTTGGTACATGATTGCAAGAAATTAGCAATTTATTGTCTGGGTATGGCAAACATATCTATGCAGTTGTTCTCCGCTGGAGAGGTGTCGAATCCAGCCAGTTTCTCTATTTGAGTCTGCGTAGTAGTGCTGGAAGGGAAAAAAATTACAGGCATTCACAAGTTGCAGTCACAGAGAAGTGGGCAGAACAATTTGGATGCCAACATTGCGATTTTTTTTTTGTAAATAATCATTTTTTAATCAAAACTACATAAATATACCCGCGCAAAATTTTTACAGGAATGACCTTTAGTCGCCGAACCATTTGGCGACTGGAACCTGTTGCCCAACGGCTGCATGGCACGGAGGCTATTCGTGGGCCGTTGAGCGACATAACTACAGTCGCCGAGCGGTCAGGTGACTGGGACTAGTCGCTCAACCGTCGGATGGCTGCAAGTTCCAGTCGTCTAACCGTCCGGTGACTGGAACTCTTCCATTTTTGCGCAGGGTAAATGACAATTGTGGGTAGGTAACATTTATTAAATTTTGTCTATGAGGTGTATTTTTTCGGGAAAAATTCGGAGACAATGTCGATTAATTTATTTGTGATTTTCATAGATTATCAATGACAGATGCAGTAACAGTTTGCGATCGTCGTATGTTGTTGTAGTGCAAGAAAATTTGTAAAATTTTATTTGAGAACGATTGGGATAGCAATAATTAGTAAGTACGAAGGTAAGCGATATTATTATATAACCGGGAATTCATACATGAAGAAGAACTTGTTTTTTTATATTGTTGGATGCCTTACTACGCGGAAAAATTGAATACAAAAAGACAAGGACACGCACTTTTGTGAATTAAAATAGACTTCATAATAAAGCTGGACGTAACACGGAGCGCAGAGTTTGGTCACCTGTCATTTTCCTTCTTTCAGACTTGATTTAATTGTATCATTTAAGTTTCACATGAAACATTAATATATTGATTTCATGACAGAAGTGCCATTAATGCAATTGGAAGAAATATGTTAATCTGCCATCTATTTTTATGAACTTACTGTTCATGCTCTTTCTCTTTTGCGCTAGCGCTATTTTCCCAATATTGCATAGTCATGAATCATGATTCCATCAGAGGCAAGCAATTTCCTATAAGCGTTTCAGATTGCCATCTGATCTATTAGTTTACAATTGTTTTTGTTTACAGTTTCACTCTTTCAAACTTGAGGCTTTTTCTTGATGGATTCACATGTCCTGCAGTTCTCTCGCCATGACATTGGGGTGACTCGCGTGTTGGTGATGGGATGCGCCGGATACATTGGCTCGCATGGTACTCTTCATCTCCTTAGGGACAAGTACCGAGTTACCATTGTGGTAAATTTATTAATCGTAAGTTATGCGAGGGAACCAACGTCTCTCTGTGATATCTGCATTTCTTTTAAGAACTCGTGGTCTCACTTGCAAAAATATGATACAGGTATGTTACAGAGTACAAGTGATTTGACTCACCGTATTTACAATTTTACATACAGATTTGCGATTATAATTCTTCCAAAAAAAGAAAGAACGAAAGAAAGATACATCGGTTGACTCACCGACAAGCACTTTTTGAAGGCAGGCTGGGCTCTGTAACTCGCTGGACGTCGTCAGATGAAATCAAACCACGCTTCAAGAAAGGGGCACAGCATCAGGATCAGCAGTGGCAGCAGCCGCTCAGGGCCGCCGGCGTTCCAGAGCACCGCTGCTACGGCGTCCACGACGCGCCGGACAAAGGCGGGCGGTCGGGCGTCGCGCAGCCGCATGCCGTGCATGATGGTCAGCAAGCCAGCCGCCAGTAGAGCGAAAGCCAGGATGACTTGCCACTGGTCACTTCCGGGGACAACGGCTTCGTCCCCGCCGACTGTTCTGAGGAGGAGGAACGACACCGCGCTAATCACAGCGGCGAACCCCGCGCCGAAGAAGTCGGTGCGCCCGGGATCACGGGGCACGCGAACGACGCGCGGAGGATACATTGGCGGCGGCGGTGATCGGTGAGATGTGTTTGGTGCGGTTGAGGCGCGATGAGGAGGGCGGGGCCTTGCAGAAGGGCGGCGCGCGCCGCCACTCTATATATGTATCGACGTCCGTGGGTTAGTAGGAGGGAGGGGAAATTGTACTCGGGATTTGGAGAACTAGCTCAGAAAATGCCCTGGCCTGTCGTCGAATGTCGTCGTGAAAGGCGCAGAGTACTTCTCGGATACTTCCCCTGCTTCAACAAAACCTTTTCGATTAGTTTCCGTCGAGTCTTACATCGCATTCCGCTCATGCACCAGTGATGACTCAGTTTAGATGCCACGATGGAGAGGTAAGGTGATGTCTCGGTGACTAAGATATAAGTACCATTTGATTTCTGAAACAGTATGAGAGATCGAGACTCATAACTGTGAAAGAGCTGATGTGGCAATGGTCCTTGTTTTCGGCTTTTCAGCCACCTTTTGGCTTCGATTTTTTTTCAATAATCACTATTTATGAGATTAATAAACACAATCCAAAAGAACACCCCTAATGACTAGCATGTTGTAATGATTGACTTGTTGAAGTTTTTTTCTTTTTTGAAAAAAATGACGAGGATGGACACTCAATTGTCTTATTTGTTTATTAGAGAAAGTTCTAAGCTATAAGTTGAAAAGTACATGATCTTAACCTGAGTGGGTGGGCTGTTTATATTGACTTCTAAAAGCTACTTTTTTTTATAGTACCTATCTTTCAAACTATGTCTTTTCAAGAGATAGTCTATTGATTGATTGTAGTATACACTGTAGTGATTTTATTTATATCGGCGAAGATCATATTCAAATTTCTTTCTCCATATAACTAACTGTAAACTGTTTCTATTCATCGGCAAAAATCAAAAACCATAGCAAAAGCCAAATGAACGGTCCAAGGGCCTCCCCACCATTAGGCCATTGGCCTGTTTCCCGAGTGATTTGTGAAGTGAAACTCAGATGCTTGCCATCTTGGAGCTCACTGCACGGTACAAATCCTGATGCATTCGCGTCGTGTCAATGCCAAAAAAAAAAGTCCGTCTCTGCTAGACCGTAGTACTGTTGTAGGGAATAGTCGTTATTTACTTCCGAAAGTCACAGGAAATTAACATTGCCTGCTCTTCTTGTCCTACTAGCTAGTTGAAACTGGTTGTGCGATCGTGTCCCGTGCAATACTGTTTATGTTGGGTAGTTACTTTCATGTTAACGGCCCCACTTCAGTTAGCCATTAAGTACATTTGATCCCTTGTCATTGCCTGCCCAGCTTGTGCTGAAATGCTGACAGGATCGATGAAGGACATATTTCTCTACGTGTTTGTTGTAGCTGCGCAATCATGTTGGGACCGTTTCTGCGGCTGACAGATCTTCGTTTGATTCAAAAAAAAAAAACTCTGCCTGACAAGAAAAGAAGGGGCTAATTCAAGTTTTCAGTCTTCAGATTACTAAACTGCTACTACAACCATTTGACTGGGAAAACTTCAGAATCGGTTAGGACTGGCCCAAATTTTATATCCGGTGATTGATTCACGTAAAGAGACTGTTTTTTTTTGTTGAAACAAGACATAAAGAAACTATAGCAGGGTAACTTCTGAGAAAATACGCAGAACAGTATTTGCGGTCTAAAATCCTTCTTGTTGAGTGTGGTTCCTATAAGGGGTGGAAGAAAATTGTGAATTTTTGTTCCATACACGAGGAACGCCAAGGTGATGGCGGAACGCATGACAGTATGGCAAATTCACATGAAAGCAGTTTCCCGGTTGGTGCCCCATGGAAAGCTCTGCGCTAGGCACTACTGGGTTGGCATCATCCAGCATTCCAAAACAGCTCTCCTGAATTTTCTTCAATGGAGAGCAGCAACCGCCGCTTGACCTAAAAATCCTAGTGGCACCTGCCAGGTGCAGCAATACGTACACGGGGACGCATTCTTGATGGGTTCCAGAGCTGGACTCTAATGTTACGCCTTCTGAAAGAGTACTACTAATGCTAGTAAGTGATTCCAAGAATTTTGAGTCGACCCTCCATACCTGCGCACACTACTACATAAAGCCTAATACTAGACGGCCAATCACAGACGGTCTGTGACCAACACTAACACAGACGATTTTAATTTAGACACCGTCTATGTTGGCGTCGGAGAAAACGAATATCACAGATGGTTTTTATTAAAAACCGTCTGTGATATTTACACCACAGACGGTTTTCTGTCCATAAATTCAGATGGTTCAAAAAACCGTCTGTGATGATATTTTTGAACCGTCTATGATACAGTTTTCTGTAGTAGTGGCACCTCATAAACTGAACCTGCTGTCCATTTTCATGTCATATTGCGAGGTTCTTTTCTGAATTATGTACACTTTTGGAGTTACAGACAACACGCTAATGTGGACCGGCACGTCTCGCATCAGAGTTGTGCTCACGTACGTAACCAGAAAGCATCGACGTGGTGCATGCTCCTACACAAGTGGTAGATTCATCTAGTAGAATTGTTTCTTCTTCCGCAGTACTCGTGTTTGGGAAGGAGGTTGGAAGGATCGAAGAAACTTTTTTTTTGTTACTTAGGGTCCAATTTTTTTAGGTACATTTGCATGTGTCATTGTCAATCGACAAAACAATGAAAAGGCAATGATCAAAAGATATGACTTGAGCTGTTCCGTGGAGATTTGCCAGCGTCCATGTACACACTTTTTTTCCCTCTCGTGTTTGCAAACGACGAGTATAGACGGGACGAATTGCCTGGGCATCCAAGGCCCAGAACGGGGCCTCTGTTCAGAAACTCACAAAAAATAAAGTGCACCGACTTCTCAAGATATATGTATTTCGGCCTTCCGGGGTAAATATAGGTTCTCTGTTTTCTTTTTCTCGAGCTTAATCGGTTTTTTTTAAGGTAACATTCGCTGTGTACGAGCTGCTTGCTACTGTTTTTGTTACAAAGATGCAATTTTTTTTTTGTTGTTCCCTAAACGGAACAGGCGAGAAGCAGCTGACCGAATGCGTGTGAAGTAGCCGAGACGAGACCCGACTGCTGAGGCAGAGTCTCAACGGCGGCCATGACTGACGGCTGGGAACTGGCCGCAGTCCGCATGTCGCGTCCATAGGCCGTGGCGTGTCGATGATCCTTGAAAAATTCCTCCACTGATCGATGCGTACTTTTTCTAGAGCAAAGAGTCGCCTCTTTGAATAAGCAAATGGTGTTGGCCGCCTTGAGTTGTCACTCTCGCAGGTTGAGAATTCTTAGTAGTGATAACAACTTGTGAGTTGTGACGCTGTTGCTACCAATAATGCCAATGCACAGAGCTTTGCGACGCTAGCTGCATCGGCAGAAGCACCGAGTGTATTTCACCAAATGTATTTCGCTACATTATTTTCTACTAGAACTCCGTACTCCGGTGCTGCGCGGCTCGACGTGTATTGCCGTGAGATTAATTTCTCGTGTTAAGATGCGCTTGAACCGTTAATTCGGACGCGCGCAACTAGCTATGATGCTACTATTTTTTAAGAGAGAGAGAGAGAGAGAGAGATAGAGAGAGAGAGAGAGAGAAGCTTGGTGTTATGTGTGCGCCACTGCGACGAGCAATCGGTTCGAAACGGTCATTTCAGATTCGCTGTTCTCGCGGTCTCCCACTCCACCAGGCATCGATCGACAGGATACCCATCGGCTCCTCGTTGCCGCGTCTTTCTGTCTGCAACCTGTCGGCCACATGTCCATAGGGAACGTGACAGCGTCGTCGTTTCTTTATGGCTCATCCAACGATACATATATGCTAGCAGCATAGCGCCACGTGGTTACAACTAGCAACATAAGCACGACGCCACGTCACGTTAGTTATCATATGGATTGAAATAAAAGAGATAAAAATTCATAAGAGCGGATTATCTGAAAAATTATCATCTTTTCGATAGTACCGCAATGTAGCATAACATCTGCGATAGCTTTTGCTATTTGCTATAGGTTTTTTTTTCCACATCACCGTGATACCGCAATCATCGTGATCTAAAACATTGGGTGTGATTATGTGATTACATCCACTTACTGGTTACACCAACTCAGGGCTACATTTGGCAGATCCCATGTGTCACCCGAATAGCCCAAAGGTTAAGAAGATCATGCAACACTTGGAGTGTTGCCGGAGTGGGCGCTTCCAGGTCACCTGGAGAACGAGCAAGACAATTGTGCATCGACATGCTGGGCTAAGGAAGAGTAAAGGCATCAACAGTGCTCCACCGTGGCCGGTGGCCTCATCGGTCCATGTCAGAGCCGAACCACGATGGATGAGAGAAGGAGGAAAGGTGGTGGCTTGCAGTGTGTCAGAGGCACCTGCAGAAGCTACGGTGGTTTGGGAGGAGAGAGAATGTGGTCCATGGAGAGAGAGGGGAGAAAAGGGCGGCAGCGCCGAGGCTTGCGAACGACGGCGGAGCGATGGTGAAGCGGTGTTGGAGCCGTGCGTGACTAGATTCGGGCTGGGACGAGGTCGCCGGCTGCCGGATCCAGTCAAACGAGGGCGATGGTGAGGTCCAACCAGATCCGACCGGATCTGGCCAGAGCTTGGCGGTGGCAAGGTCGGCGAGCGGCGCCAGCGCTCGCTCCTCCTCCGTCGGCGTGGGCGCCTGGCGCTCACAGAGCTCCTCCGCGAAGGGGCGGAGGAGCCGAATCCGATGAGACAACACCAACAGCTGCCGTCAAAACACGTTCCGGTACTCTCCAGTCACCACTGCCGCCTCCACCACAGTGGCCACCCGCTCTGCCGTGGGTGCCTACGTTGGCGCTGGCAGTGACTCCCCCTCCTCGCGGTCGCCGACCATGGCGAGCGAGCAGTGTGAGGCGCAAACCACGTGGAAAAGTGTGGTAGAGAAGAGGAGATGAGTGTGGTGGGGAAGAGATGAGTGCGGTGAGGTATTATAAAAAATAGAAAGCTGAAATATATAATTGAAACTACCACTTTAAACCATTATATATTATAAGAGAAATTTTTTATGTGATGATTTGAGATGATATGACGGCATTCTCTTTCATAAGATTACCACAACCTCTACTGTGGATGCTCAAAGAGCGCCTCCAGCTCGTGACAGCAGTTCTCAAGGTCCTGTCCAGGGTCAACCTGCGGAGTTAGTACTGTTTTGCCAGAAATGATGTTGCTGGGGCAGCCAATAGAGAGATGCTGGATGCTTTCTTCCACTCCTGGCCTCACAGATATATACAATTGTATATTTGACCTTACAGGTAAAGGTTCTAGATTTGTTGATAAAAGAAAGCAATACTAGGATTTAGCATTACTTGCTACACAAAGTACGCTATTTAAATCACAAGGTAGCAACGTCTTTTCTGAAGTTAAAACTATATTAAAGATGTAGCACAATGAATTGTTTTTCCCAGATCAACGGAATTGATAACTGAAAGTAGAATGCGACACGAGCAAAGTTCACCCACGAGCCTAACGATTGTGATATATGAACCAACCGAATCATGCTACCAAATTAAACTTTGTAGTACCCAGGAGTGATGAGTTCCCTCAACTTTTCTTCGATGAGCTAATTCAATTCTGAAAAGTATTTCACAAGAGATGGGAATTGCGCTTGCTGCCTAACTTGGGCAGCAGACTCCTTCCCTTGCAGCCAATGCACGCGCTAGACAAAACAAAACAAAAAAGATGAGGCTAACAAGCTGGCCACGCCGGGCTCGCGGCCGCCTGAACCCGTAGTAAAATTAGCCACCGCGATTCGTATTACTCCCTCCGTCCATTTTTGTCAGGCGTCTTTCATCTTAGCACAGGAATTAAGGAGCATATGAATAGACAAAACTACTCCCAATAACTGCAAATAACTTTTACATTATTTTCTTTTGACAACGGTGCTCTCCACTTGATACCTCTCCCTCTCTTTCAGAATACAATCCCCTGGTACTTGAGACAATCTAATAATAGGGTCACAACAGGAAACAGGCTCCAATTTTTGCCTCTTTGGATATGTTTAAGGCCCATTCATTCTGATTTTTTAGCGGTTTCTACCTTTTGATTATTAAATTTTAGTTAAAATTACACTGTAACAGCCATTAGTTTTTATTAGACCATTCAATTAAAAAATAAAGAAAAATAAAAATTTGTTATATCTTCACAAACAATACATAAAAAAGAGAAAAAGAAAAGATAAAAATAAAAAATTAAAAGTTAACATATTTATTTTAATTACTAACTACAGATAGAAGATGAAGACGGAATGAAAGGGAACGAACATTGATAGACAAGCTGAGGAAAAAAGTACGCCCAATAAAGCCCCGCTTGGTTGGGTTGAAAAGCTATGGCTTATGACTAAAATTGCACTGTAGTTGCTGAAATTTTACTGTAGCTGAATGTGACTTATTTAACGTAATTAAATTTAAAAAAATTTAAAAATAGAAAAAATATGTTAGCTCATTACGGACAACGCGAACGAATACGGGAAAAAAAGAACCGGCAAAAAAGCTCAAAAAACCCAAAAGTTCAGAAAAAGACGAAATTTATGAATAGTGAAAAATAAGTCAGAAGTTAGAAGCTGAAGTTGAAATGAGCGAGGGTTAAAAGCCTTTTGCACCGGCACAGTGTTTGTTCGTCACCCACTGGCCATAGCGTGTTGCCAATAGCTCGCGGAACGCGGAGGCATTGGTAAAAACGTCATTGGTGAAGTCACAGCGCTTTCGAAGGTACTAAAATAGCAAAAAACTCCGTCACGGGGCTGACAGTTGCATATCAGCATCTTCAGCATCGGCAACTCTGCATCTCCCCGTCGGTATGCCTATAAAAGGGCCGAGTACTGCTCCCGCACAGCGGAGATCAAATCGCGAGGCGCTCGTTTGTTTTGACTTTACTTGGCGAGAGAGAGCGATCGATAGATAGCTCGCTCGATCGCTGCAAGATCCTACTGCCGCCTGCCAGAGCGCAATGGCACAGACTGCGGCGGCCATACGGCGCAAGGGGGCGCTCTTGGCGCTCGCCGGGGCGTCCGTGCTCGTGTTCTTCCCCGCGGTCGAGGCGAGCAAGTTTGGTGTGCTCGCCCCGTATGCCGTTCTGCTGCTCGTCTGCACCACGGTGCTCCTCTCCCCGGCGCACCGCGCCGTCGCCGATCTCGCGCGCCGCCCCGCGGAGGCTGCCCAGGAGATTTTCGGCGCGCCACCAACCGCGGCGCGAGCCGCCACCGAGCTGCGGTGGGCTGGGTTCACGTGCATCCTTTTCTACGCCGTCTACGCAGCCGTCGACATGCGCGCGCGGGCAGCGGCTGCGGCGAAGGAGATGTCGGTGGAAAGGGTCTGCGGCTTGCTTCTGTTCCTGGTGTTCTTGGTGGGCGTTTGGACCGTCTCCCTGTCCATGCTCACGGGAAGGGGTGCCCGGCCGGCGGCGGCGGAGGAAGAAGAACTCGACGGTGGAGAGGTCAGTGGCATGGTGGCTGGAGTTGCACATGCCGTTGCTTGAAAGGTTTGGAAGATCTAAAACTCTTGTTCTGCTTGAAAGGGGAGCAAAATATAGAAGCAACAAACAAATTGAAAAAAACAATAAACTGTGCGTGCATGATTAGAAATGGCACTATATATAACCTCTACGGTGGTGTAAAGATATACTGCATGACCAATCTGTACGATTATGATGCTGTAAATATATACTCTTTATTATAGGCAAACAACAATTGAAGGTATAACTCCTACGTTTTTAAGGGGAAAAACAATTGAAGGTACAAGATCATAGGAACTATAGAGGTGAGATTGTGAGAAATGTCAGCGTCCTTTTCAGCTCCGATCAGAATAGCAAGTACCTACTCGCTAGACTGGTAGCCAGTAGTGGATCTGTGGATGGTCAGGATGGAAGACCGCCACTCCGCCAGTCGCCTTGCAACTTCAAGACAGGAACTCCTCTTTGATCAGCATCGTCAGAGGCATCAGGATTATTTAAAATCAAGTGCCTTGTGTTGGAAATTTCGATGACTGCATGCTCTTTCCAAATCCTCTTGACTCTTTAGAGTACTTGTAAGATCGTCAAACGCCTTCATATCATCATAGACAATACAAAGTAATAAAAAAACAAAAAAACAACTCAAAACAATTAAAAAAGACAAAATTAAGATGCTAGAAATTAGAAGACAGAAACATAAGCTTGTTGGAGAAGGGCATAACGAATAAGCTGCACCAGCAAGTCTATTTGTTTGACCTGAAAAACTTTGGTTTGACCTTGTCCCTCTCCTAGGGAGGAGCCGGCCAGAGGACGTGATTCTCCTGATTCTAAAAGTTGTTTGACTTGAAGTGTGTCGTTTAGTTGGTGGTCAGTGTCAAGTAAGTGCCGCAGGACCGATTGGATTAGGAAAATCGTATGCGTATCACATTAGTTAGTGCCGTGTTGGATGATCCATATCACCCAAGAATCTAGCATTGACAAAATGTTAGTTCATTTTCTTCTGGAAGAAGATGATAGGTATTCAGACATACTATGGATGCCGGACGTGACGACGGATTCCAAAATTCAGTTGTTGATGCTACGAAAGCGGTACGATCAGTGCGGATCAAACAGCAGTTTCCACGAATCCAACTCTTCATATTTTTTCCCCTTTCCTTTCCTTCTTTCTTGAGAGAAGACTCCTAACTCTGAATTCTTGATGAAAATGTAATGCTGTACTACATTATACTTTCGACTCTTGTCCGGCAATCTGTATTCTCAGGTTTATTAATTTACTGTATCTGTATGTCCTTCTATTTTTCATCTACATCGTTCGCTGACTTGTCAAATGAGACGACCTACATTGCCCCGAAGCCTAAAACGAAGGTCACACCCACCTGCGTTCATGTGCTGACTGCTGAGTGTTGTTAGTGACAGAGGCTATTATAGAGAAGATTGTATCACTGTTATTTTGATGATATGTTATTTTGTTTCTTGAATAAATATTTTTTGTATTGATCAATAAGTATGTGACTTATTCATAAAACTCTTTATTCATGTTTTGATGTTATTCTAAATTATCACTTATCTTATATAATTATGTAGGACAATTATAATTTATAGATTAACACATATGGATGTTTAAGAAAAAAGATAGACATAAATCAAAATATTCAAATAAATTCAAGGTGTTGACTATAATGAAACTTTTTCGTCTGTTACTATGCTTAAGTCTGTCCGGATCATTCTAACTATTATTGTATATTTCGATTATGAGATATGGCAGATGAATAGCAAAATAGTTTTTCTAAATAAAAACCTAACCAAGGATATGTACATGACACAACCTGAGAATTTTGTCAATCTACAAAATGCTAAAAAGATATGAAAGCTTCAGAGATCTATCAATGGACTGAAGCAATTTTCTCGGAGTTAGAACATTCATTTTGATGAGATAGTTAAAGGGTTTAGCTTTATTAAGAATGAAGAAAAGGCTTATGTTTACAAAAAAAAAGTTAATGGGAGCTCACTTATTTTGTAGTCTTATAAGTAGATGATATATTACTGATTAGAAATGATATTTCTATACTTATGTCAAATCTTCATTAAAAACTAGTTTCTCTATGAAAGATTTAGAATAAGCAGTATATATTTTGGGCATAAAGATCTATAGAGATAGAACTAAAAGGCTAATTGGATTAAGCTAAGATACGTACATTGACAAAGTGTTGAAGCAGTTCAACATACAATATTCCAAGAAGGGTTTTTTTTGCATATTTCACATGACATTAGTCTTAGCAAGGCTCGGTGTTCTTCGACCCTTGATAACCGAATTGTTATATTATTAAGTGTCATCACTTGATTTCATATATAATGTATGTAGGATTCTTAGACCTAAGATCATCATAGTTTTCTACATGTGTATTAGTTTACTTAGGGATTACCAAACACTACTCCATAATGGGGTGGTCATAAAAATAGATTTTGGATTTTCTATGAAATATACGGTTGAATGTGAGCGATCAACATAGAATTTGTCTATCCTATGTAACGGGAGAGATATCTATAGACTCCTCGATATGGTTAGATTAAGAAAGTGCATGACCGTGAAGTTAATCACAAACTGAGTAATCCACTACAGATCCTGCTTACAATTACCTTAACATCGCCATTACAAAGTTAATAACAGAAGTTACGGCTTAGTAGCCTATGGGCCTGTTCTTTAAGTCAAAAGCTAACGGCTTTTGGTTTTTACTATAGTACACAACTTTCAAACGGAGTATTTTCTCAAGACGAGGTCTACAAGTTAAACGATCTACATGTTAAAAGCCTAACATATGTACCAGTCAAAATCACAAGTGAGTATTTGTCTCTCTGTAATCTATACCGTAAACAGTCAAAATTCAAAAATTTCAACCAAAAGGCATAAGCCGCAGTCGAAAAAAAACAGGCTCTATATTACGAGGTTCACAGCCTTTTGGCTAAAATTTATCTACTTAACCCAAAAGATACGAGAAATTTCACACACTGGGAAATTTCTTATGCGTTGCATAATCAAAGCAACGCTTTGTCAGTGTGACTGCCTTCATGGATGGACATATCAACAGAGTGCTCTGCACTAATGAAACGATATGCAATTCCACTGACAATGATCCAAGTCCAGAATGGAATTCGTTTGTACTTGTGCATCATGCTCATATTATACATATCAGAAAGCACAGGCAAGGTAATCAAACCAATAATATCATCTCAACCATAGCAAACGAACAGTACATGTGTAGGGTGTATGTGCACAGATCCAACAACCGAATTAAGCATAAGAAATTTCATAGTACAGATGCCGCCCACAAGTTTGCAGTATGTCACCATAGTGTTTTTTTTTACAACTGTTCCTGTTCAGCAATGGTGTATTTTGAGTCACCATCAATTGTTTGCTTTCCCTGCATCTTCCCGGATAGTTTGGTATTAAGTTAAGTCATTCTCGTCCAAGGAATCGCCGTCATCAGCTGCCAGTTCTTTCTTGATGGCCTGCAGATCACCTGTCGGTAGTTTCCTTGCGAGCCGAATTACCTGCAGTGATGGTTCACCATAAATCCAAGTGAAGACAAGTACTAAACAAGCAAGCAAACAACCAGGAAATAATTATACCACATGGAATACAAACTAAGTCTAGCAAATGGACAATCAATGGTCCTATGGTAAGTCGATAACTACTGCAATAGAGTTAGACAATCCTTGCATGCAGTCTATCCTGATGACCGATGAGATCACTGCTGAAGCACGAAAAAGAGCATTGATAGAATCTAAATCTTACATGTTAATTAAAAGGGAGATCACGAAATAACATGTTCACTATGAATCTAGGATGTTTCAGCTCCAAGTTCACCATTTTATTCGCATGTGAAAACGTGTAGTGTTTGGGAGAAATCACGCAATGATTTGATTAATGAATCAAGAGTTACATATATAGACCTCTTCCTTCTATATCTGAACGATCGGTTTATAGAAACAATACCGGGGAGATAAGTAAGGAAGAAACCTGAAAGGATACGCGTGATCCGTGGCACGTATCGACCACGGCAGGTCAGCCACGGAAGATCGACCATGGCAAGTCAAGCACGGCACAACGACTACGGTTGAACAAATGACATAACGACCACGGATGGTTGTAGCTACAGTAACTAGTTGATGGTTGTAGCTACAGTACCTGGTCGATGGTCATGGCTACAATACCTAGTCGATGGTCGTAGCGATAGTATTTGATCGATGGTTGTAACTACAATACTTGGTCAATGGTCGTAGCTACGGCGCATGGTCGATGCTCGTATGCAGATATCTAACACTCCCCCGTAGTCAGAACAGCAGAAGAACGAACGTTCAGACTGGATCAAAACTCGGTGAAGACAAACGTAGGCAGACCTTTGGTGAAGATATCCACGTATTGCGATGACGTTGGGACATGAACACACACATCACCGAGAGCAACATGCTCCCAAACGAAATGCAGGTCAATCTCGACATGCTTGGTACGCTGATGCTGAACCGGGTTAGTGGAGAGGTAGACCGCGCTAACGTTGTCGCAGTAGACTAGAGTGGCACGATGAAGTGGACTATGTAGCTCTACGAGCAATTGGCGTAACCAGCAGGCTTCAGCGACGCCGTTTGCCGTAGTGTAGTACTCGGCCTCCGCACTTGACTGGGAGATGGTGCGCTGGCGCTTTAACGACCAAGAAACAAGGTTGTCACCGAGGAAGACGCCATAGCCCGAAGTGGACTTGCGTGTGTCGGGACAGCCCGCCCAATCAGCATCGGAGTAGACAATTAGTTCGGCAGGTGAAGTGCGGTGAATGAACAAACTATAGTCAAGAGTCCCCCGAAGGTACTACAGGATGCGCTTCACCAAAGCAAGATGTGGCTCACGTGGATTGTGCATGTTAAGGCACACCTGCTGCACAACATAGGCAATATCAAGACGAGTGAAAGACAAGTACTGCAAAGCACCAGCAAGATTACGGTAGTGCGTCGGATCATCAATTGGAGCGCTTTCGCCAGAAAGTTTGGAGTGCGTGTCAACAGGCGTGTTGCAAGGCTTGCAGGCGGACATCCCAGCGCACTCTAGGATGTCTAAAATATACTGGTACTGGGAAAGAAAGAGAGTATCTTCCTGACGGTGGACTGACATCCCCAAAAAATGATAAAGTTGACCAAGATCATCCATGGGAAATTCTTGCTGGAGAGCGGAGATCGTCCAGCGAAGAAGACCATCAGAGGAGGCAGTCAAGACTATGACATCCACATAGAGCAGTAAATACACTGTGTCGGCACCCCGATGGAACACAATCCACACAATCCACATAGTCCATGCGAACCCAATCCACCCGATCAGGGTGGGGGGCATCGTCAGAGAGGGCGTGGTCTATCAAGGCGTACTTGCTGAGCGTGATGAGAAAGAGGCCACACCACTTGCCGTAGTTAGCGGAGGTGAAGTCGAGGGTGACTAGGATGAGGGCCTTGATGTTGAGGATGCCAACAGCTTGGGCGTGAAGGGCGACGATGGCATTGTTCGGTTGGTTGGCGACGCCGTGGGCGAGGTCGGTAGCCAGGGCCTGCTGGCGTTCGACAGCGATCGCGTTGAGCATCTCTTTGCGCGCGTGATCGACGATAGCCGCAACGATGGCCTGAACCCGACTGTCCTCAGCGGCAGCGGCTTCGATCTGAGCCACGTGGGCGACCAAAGCAGCCTGCTCGGCCTAAGCCGCCTGTTTGGTAAAGAGATTGGTGGAGCCAACCATAGGAGGAGGGGTAGATCGACCGAAAGATGGAGGCCGACGGCTAGAGGTAGGGTTTGCGGAAACATGCGGTTGCAACAGCGATCGCGTCTGATACCATAAAAACGTGTGATGTTTGAGAGAAATCATGCAATGATTTGATTAATGAATCAAGAGTTACATATATAGGCCTCTTCTTTCTATATCTGAACAACCGATTTATAGAAACAATACCTAGGAGATAAGGAAGGAAGAAACCTAATAGGATACGCGGGATCCATGGCACGTATCGACCATGGCAGATCGACCACAACAAGTCGAGCACAGCAAAACGACCACGGATGGTCGTAGCTACAGTACCTGGTCGATGGTCGTAGCTACAGTGCCTGGTCGATGGTCGTAGCTATAGTGCTGGTCGATGCTCGTATGCAGATATCCAACAGCATGCACCATCAGAGGGCATCTTTTGGTATAATCATATAGGCAATGTAGCATCCCTCGTATAGTTTAAAAAAATCAAAAGACATACCACATGGTCGAGGTGATTAACAGCACTTGATTGAGCAGCACGTTTGATTTCTTCAGCATCACCTTCCTCATAGGCAGACAACAGTTTCATTGCACATCGATTCTGGTCGCTATTAAGGAAGGCTTGAACCCTGCAATGCATTATAAAAGGAAATAATGGTGATAATTATTTTTTGGCGCTGCATGATTTGATGCAACCAAACAAAGCATATAACATATTAAATGTGAATCCACACATAACAATTCTCATCAGTGATAGTAACTACCACAAATATACAACTTACTCTGAGCAGTCATTGTAACATTTCTGAGCTTGTTGAAAATCATGTGAATAAAGGTAGATAATGATTGCACTCAGATAACCCTGCATGCATGAAACAACTTTGGAATTAGACAAGTTGGTGTTCAATTCGTGATACTGCTTACCTGAACAAGCAAGATTTAGTACTTTTTTCCCATTTTGCATATGAAATTGTGTTAGTATAAAAATTTATCAGTTTCAACTGCATATCTTTCTACCTTGTCTAATAAGTATAAACTCTGAATAATTAAGTAAGCACATTTCAGTGTAAATATTACCTTGCATTGGCTGTTGATGGCATTGCACTTATCAGCAGCAGAACCAAGTCTTAAAAAGAATGCTGCAGCATCCGCATACCTGTCAGATATGGCCAAAGATGGGAAGAATTGTAAGATGAGTACATAAATGAGATTACTAGTAATTAAGTGATGCGTACATGCATAAATGTCAGAAAGATATCGAAGAAGAAGGTATGAAAAAAAATGCAAGGATAAATAAGCATGCTACTAGAGGCATATTCCAATCCACAATTACATTCAGCAGTGGAGGCAACTAATAGCACCAGTACATCAAACAATAGTAGTAAATTAAGTTCCAGCATCTTTGACGTCAAGAGTTATAACAAACAGATGTAGACCTAAACTACTTAAGAGGTCGCAGAATTATATAAAATCAGCCATACTAATTAATAACAAATGATTGCTTCCCAATAACTTCAAGTATGATAGGTGCTAGTAAGACTAAAAGTCATCAACAATCAAAAAGGGATGAATGAATCTGTGAAGCACTGTCATGGTCGTATGGTGATTGGCCAGTAACCGGCCGAGACACCAGAACCAGCAGGCAAGCGGTCTTTGGTAGCCCAGTAAAAAAAAGTTTCGCCCGTCTAATCCACTTATTTCAAATCATCTTCTATACCAAAATACTCCTAATTGCTTATAGTATATATCCCAAACTTCAAATCTGCAAAATCAGAAGTTTCAAATTTTCGAGAGGGAGAGAGAGAGAGAGAAGAAAACCCAGCTGGTTTTGACCAGTTTTCACCGAGGAACCGGAACCAGGCACCCTCCGAGCTTTTTGCAAAAACAGTTTTCTGAACTCTGATTGCAACTGTTCAGGGGGGAAAAAGAATGAAACAACACAAGAAAATGAACATACACCACAAAGCAGTTCCTGTAAGTAAAGAAAAGTGTGGGACAAGGGATGTGGTTTTCTCAAAAACAGAGACCCGATCCACATACAGAAATAGTTGATCAAGGATATAAAATCTCGTGGAACATAGGATCAATTGCTCTGGTTTATTTGAGTACAGTAATTACAAGCCCTAAACCATTTCGTTAGCCTATGTGTAAATATTTCAATGTTAGATACATCAAGCCGAGTGACATGCTTAGTTGAAGAGAAAATTGCAAGGATGACCCACTTGCAAAACCAAGACGAAACTTGGAATTAAGCTCAAAAGCAACAGAGCCCTCAACTGTAGGCACAGAAATTGGTGAAGATAGGCAACCCCTATTGTTGCCCACCATTTGGTTGCATGCCATAAAGACTAAGTCTAAGTAGCCTACTCCAATTCCTGTCGTGTTTTGCTGTGGAGGATTGACTCTAGAAGGTGTTGCATGAGTTCCCCACATTACTCCTAAAGTTTTGGGATTCTCTTTATTTATCTAAGAAGTCTGCTTACTTTGCAAGTAAAAACAAAAAGATGAAAACTTACCAGTAAAAAAAACGAAGAAATCATGCATGGCATACCATATAGACATAAAAGGACAGGTTACAGTGTGAAATTGTAATAAACAGACACTAAGCTGATCTGTATAATCTTACTTCTCAAGCCTAACATATAAACTTGCAGCAGCACGATACAAGTCAAAAGCCATCTGCTCCTTTCCATCCTCTTCTAGAACTGAACAAGCCTCATCATACATTTTAATAGCTTCTTCTGGAGCTTTATCCTCCAAGGCACTGATTTCATCATGATTAGAAAATTAAGCCTCACAATGTTCACATAATTATCATATTGCTTTTGTTTTACCTGGCACCCTTTGCAAGAGCATCAGAGGCAGGTTGTGGTCTTCCACATTCACGATATAATTCTGATGCTCTGCGATAAAAATCAGAAACTTCATTCCAGCATCCAAGCTCCTTTGCTAAAGCACCAGCAGACTCCATATGTTTAGCAGCATCCCAGGGTCTATGGAACTAGTTAAGGGTGCTATTAGGTGAGTGTTCAATTATGTTAAAACATGACAGCTATATAGAAATATTCAAAGGATACGAGGAGATCATTTCTTGTCCTTTGGAAGCCTTCTCAAACGCATCCTTTGCTTTCTCGTTGTCTTTTCTGAACCTATAAGCAATTGCTTTAAAGTAGAGATGAAGTTTTGTTATATGCACTGCTGGAAGCAAATAGCTAACAAGAATATACAAAGATGGCAAACAAAGTCACCGACCAGCTTGCTCATACAAGGAGGTAGCACTCTTCCAATCAGCATTCCACCTTGTAAAGCTCAGTTTTGTTCTGCAAAAGAATATATTTAAAAAAAGTTCATTTTTAGCACAGAATTACTATGAAGTGGATGAAATCATGAAACATGATTTTTTTTTAAGAGACGCATTGATAAAGTAATCGCAGTAAAAATAGGAAAATCGGCACTCAACAAGCACTCACACCATAAAACAAACAACTGTAAATGACAAGAATGACAAGATTTTATCTTCTAAGTAGCGGATATATTGTCATGAAACTGAGAACAAAGAAAAAACTACAGAAAAATAATTCGAAATACTGTTTGCAATTTGTTTATACTGAGGAGACATCTTGAAAGTAAGTTATAGTTTGCATATCTAAACAATGGTGCACACGAATATTCGTTTTAAACAAACTCATAAATGTGAGAGATGAGGATCAACAAGAGGCTGATTGTTGTGCAAGGCAGGGTGCTCTTGTTTTTCATCTACTCTTAGAATAAAAGTACATAATAGCCCAAGCTAAATGTCTGAATGTGGCAAATTTGCAGCTAGTGCAGTGAATTTGGCACGGCAAATTCCCCCACAACCAATGCGCTAGCATGGCCTACAAGCTACACCGCACAAACCATCATTGCTGAAGTGACCTGGACTAGCACAAAAAAACTATTATGCGTTCACACAGGCCCGGCCCTGAGGGAGGGCGAGCGGGGCGGCCGCACCGGGCCCCCAAAATTCAGGGGCCCCCACCCATATACATAATACATAGTATATATACTAGTATACTATCCGTATAGGAAGTGTTCGGTACAAATAGCCAAAGAGGCGTACAGAAGGCAACTAACAGGATTACATGCATGCTAGAGATAGAGTCCAAGTTAGTTGCCGTATCTAACCGAAACCGTATCTGGAATCAATCTGATGAGATGGTGTAGCGCGTCCGGTGCGGGAGACCAAGGCTGTATGCCTGTATCCAATCCGTCTAACACTCGTCTTCTGATTCTTCTCGTCTTCGGTCTTCTCGTCTCTCGGCTCTCCACGGCAAGCCGCCGCCAGCCGCCTTTCCTCGGTTCGAAGTCGCGAAGTTGCCAGCCACTCTCCAGGGCGAAGTCGCGAAGACAGTCGGGGCTTCCTACGGTGAGCCGCCGCCCTCCTAAGGCCTTGCATGCAGAGATGTTTGCATATTAGGAATTTTTTAATCAATAATTAGTGCTTTGTAGTTACTAATTATACTATTGTTCTTTAAATTTTCAGTATCATGTCATCTAGAAAATATGCATCCGGCAGTGAAAAAAGAAAAAAGAGGAAACGAATAGATGAGTTGATAGAATCACAGAGAGGATCCATTGACAAATTTTTTAAAAGTAATACGAACAGTTCAAGAAATCCTGATGAATTGGCGATAGTTACTGTGGAGGAAGATGCTAATGTGAATCTAGAAGATGAGGGCCCTACGGAAGACCATGTCAACATCAACACAGATGATAACAATGTGAGTGATCATGAGCACATATTTAATTCATCTGCTACAGAATCTGTTAGTTTTGATGAACCAGTATTTACTACAAATATTTATGATCCGATAAATTGGGGTAATCTTGATAACAAAGCAAGAGACATATTAGTGGAGAAGGGGCCTATAAGAGAAGAAAATATTGAATTTCCTTTGGATGACAACTCAAGACATTTTTCGTACAATCATTACTCTAGAAAAATGAGCAATGGATATATATATATATATATATATATATATATATATATATATATATATATATATATATATATATATATATATATATTTATATTTAGATATTTATACTAGGGCCCCTATTTCTAGTTTCGCCCCGGGCCCCTAAAATCCCAGGACCGGCCCTGCGTTCACACATATCTGTGTTCTGCAGATATTTCAAAAGCTAATGGAAGATGATTTGGGCGACAAAGTCTACTCGGATTCCCGACAGAACACAGATGTAAACAAAATTGCAGCAACAAAGAGTCAAATACTCGCAATCCTTGCCTTTTTCCTGCAAATTCGGCATATCCTTGAACACAATTCCACCAAATTTGCGTAAAATAGGTTGAAACAACGGGAATTGAAATTGATGCACCCTTTAGTGCAGGAACAGATCGGAAAGCCCTAGCATTTGGGGAAAGCCCTCTGAAACCCACTGCCATAAGCTTATCTCTACCGACCACTTGGATGTCTCAAAGATCCCAAATCAATGCCACTAATTTGCGATAAGAAGGCTAGCCCCGCCCCATCCAAGATAAGGAATAGATCCAGGAGTCTCCGGTCCTTTATCAAAAACATTTTCCGAGAGATCCACCCGATGGAGAAGGTGTGTGATGAGAAAGTTTGGCGTGATGGATTGAAGAAACGCAAATTAACATGCTCTAATTTGACAGCAGGGCTCGAACAGTTCGCATCCTTGACCGAAAGAAGACACGATGGCACGCGGATCAAAAAGGAGCAAGAGAATTCAGGAAGGAGGGAGGTAGAAGCAAGGGGGGCAAAGGACTTGCAGTTTGTCGGCCTTGGTCATGAGCTTGTCGGGGTCTGAAGAAGAGCTCGACATGACGGAGACCACCTCGGCACCTCCTCCGCCACCCCTCCCAGATTCTCACGGCCGTGTCGAGGCGAGCAGTTGAGCTGAGAGCTGCCCCTCGCTGGACGAGGACGAGGGATCTGGGTTCTCACTGAGATTCGTGCAGCAGCGTCGTTTCGTATCATCACCGTCAAATTCTACGGAGAAAATGTCGACGGGTTGACTGGAAACTGACAAACGTTTGCCGCGGGCCGTCTTAACTCCCCGCCCGCGGCCCATATCACCCCGGACAGTTTCTCTCCCGGGCGTGGCCCATGTTTCCCCAACATCCAACACGGCAGCCCAGCCTCTCCCCACGCGCGACGGGCCCACTTCCCCTGACACCCTCCCTCGCCGCTCGCTACCACCCAACGCGGAACGAACGGGCGAACACCACGGCCCAGAGAGCCCCCAACACCTTCTCAGCCAGGCGCGCGGCACGTCGGTCGGGGGAAGTCGCGCGCCGTCCCATGCGTGCGGTGGCCTGGCGCGCACGCGGATTCCTAGCCCAGGAACCTGGCGACCGATGTGGTCAGGTCAGTGGTCACCGAACATGGCAGCAGGCCGGCTCAATGTTTTCAAGGGTCCTAGGACGAATTCAGCTCTATAGATCCTTTACTATAAATTTTTTTCTACTTATAAATATGCAGTTTAAACTTTATATTATCTAAAGCGACAAAAATCAATATTTCTAACATGATAAACTAATTAGGTACTAACTAGTTCATAAACCAAATGTAACTAGTAAGAATTAATTTACCTCAAATAGAAGCGACAAATATCCAATGTCTTTCATAAAAAGGAACTTCTTCTAACACTTCTTGATACAAAATCATTAATAATAACATCGAGATTTTTCGTCCTAATCATCCATCAATCCCAGAGCCTAAACTACAGTCATAACTATGCACGTTAATCATAATTCCACAAATTCATGCCCTAAGTTAGAAAAAATGGAGGGCTACCCCCACACCTACAAAATTGCAGAGATTTTGAAAGAATCCATTCTTGCTGCTGAACAACAAAAACTGAAAAGGATGAAGCGAAAGGATGTAAGAAGAGGTTACGATTGGAAGCGGAGCTGGTCTTCAGGGACGCTGTCGATGAAGTTGATCTGCCATCTGGTCGTACATCGAGAAGGTCCTCCTGGCCACATTCACATCCCAATCAAGCCAAGCATTCACCAACACCTTGAGCTTGTGTTCCTTTACGCAGGAGACGGAAGGGAGGGGAGCCGATACCTACGCCTACGATAATCTAGATTTGAGGGTTTTGGCTTCGATTCTTTGGATAATCTTGCTTACTGTGATATGTAGAAACTCATTTAGAGCCATCTTGGCTATTATTAACCCACAAGTAAGTTGGATTTCAAGTTTTTGATATTTGACCTTTTTGTGCAACCTTACATGTTTTAAATAAATGTTAAAACTTTGGCCAAAATCAACGTGGTCCTTAGATGGAATAGAATCCTGAGATCCTCAATAATGTGTGTGCAAAGTTTCACTTCATTTGGTCATATATTTTGAAGTTTGCACCAAAAGTGGCTTTTGGCTCGGACTGATTTTCTATTATGAGAATAGGGGAGCGGTCAAACCGCTTAAAGGCCCGGTCAGACCAGTAGTTTGGCTAGTGAGACTGTACCTTCAGTGGTTGTCAGACTGATTAGGTGCTGAATTTGTCGATGTTCGCTGTTTTGGGATGTTGTTTGGACTTAGGTGTTAAATCTGATATTCGTCGCTCTCTAGCTACTGGAGTGAAAGGTTTCTAGATGCTAGGGGGAAGTTTGTGAGAAAGCACCATTCACGTTACTCTATTGCCATTGCCGGTCCTATACATATACTTCATTTTAAAAAAAATACATAGTAATTGTAGGACAAGAATAGCAACAGAGGGGGTGAATAGTGCCTTCAAATATTTTTCCTATATATTCATTGATGTTTCACACCGATAACTACAGAGTTATAAAGATAAGGATAGAAACCCAACACTAAAGCTATAAAACCAAAAACCCTTAATTACAACGAAATCAGGCTTCAAGCGGTCAGACCGACTTCCAGGGTGGTCTGACCGGAACCTGGCGTTCAACCGCCAGCTACAAACTGATTTGACCTGCTTGGTTGTTGGACTGAAAAGGGGTACAGTCTGACCGGCTCCCTGTTCCAGAACTGAATTTTAGCCTGAGCCAATGCAACTTTTGGTGCAACTCCAAAAAAATACAAACCCAAATGAATTAAAATTTTGCATACGAACCTTGTTTAAGGTCTTAGGAACCTATTACATCCAAGAATCACAAGAATCCATGACAAAATTCAAATATTTCTTAAGAACAAGCAAGATTGCATTAAAATCGAGCAAAAAATGAAAATGTTGAATATAACCTATTCGTGAATGAAAGATGGCCAAGATGACTATAGATAAATTCTCAATTGTACCAAAACTAGGAAAAAACCAAAAAATGGTGAATATGACCTGCTCGTGGGTGAAAGATGGCCAATGTGGCTCTAAATAAATTCTCACAAGTCACAGCAAGCAAAAATATCAAAAGAATCGAGGCAAAAACAATTAGATTAGGAAAACATCCGAGAAGGTCAAATCCAAGCAAAATCAGGAAACTTCATGAACTTGTCAAATATGATGTGTAGATGAATGAAAATTGATTTTCAAGATACATCTTCATCACTTACACATTCTTGACATCCAGTAAGGTCAAGAAGGGGGGGAGAGAGGACAAAAACCCACTAAATCAATAGCAAACCAATCAAAACAAGTGGGATCCATGAGAGATAAATAAAGTTGATATATTGCTATTTGAGGATGAAAGTTTTGCAGTCACTCTACCTGAAGGACAAGAGAGCAAACAATATCACTCACACTTCTCAAATCTTAACCATAGAACACTTAGCTTCAATGAATAACGGTAGGATGGTTAACTAGTAAGTCTTCATTCCAACCCATTAAATAGACAAGAAAGCATCATATATCTAATCCTAATGGATACTATTTATTTAGCATAACTGGAGGAAACCCATTAACCCCACAGAATACAGATTCTACTCATACACTACACTTATGCACGCTTTTCAAACACTAAGCCCAATCCGCTAAGTCTCTAGCCTTTGATCCAACTTGATCTTCTCAGCTTCTCCTTGATTTAAACCGCTCTCCTAAGTGCTATTTATGTGCCACGATTTTGTTTCAAGATAGTTTTTGATATTTCAGTCAACTTACCAAAATACCCTTTTATTGACTTGATGTTCATCTTCACTTGCAACCAATCACCATACTTGCCACATGTACGTACACCACTGGCTTACCACACGTTGGCAAATCTCTCCCGTTTTGGTTCCACCGGACCACGTCTCGCTTGGACCGACTAAGGCGCATGGTGTAACCCATCGCTCGAACTTCTCTTCAATATTTTTCGTCTTCTTTGTGCCATGCTTGAGCTCAACCATTCTGCACTGCATCATTGATTGTTCTAGGTCTCAGCTACTCCATGAGCGTAACTTTAATTCTCGTCGTTGACCATAGTTGATTTCAAGCATCCCGGTACATCCAAAGACCAAGAAATTATTTTCGGGCACAATTTATTCACAATTTAACATACGTTAGTTAAAACGTACTTTATACAACCGGACTAAAATTACCCAAAATTCCACATTCCAGCCGAATCCGTACAGCTGGCTGGTCAGTCCGCTGCCTTCAGCCGGTCTAGCCGCTAGTGGTGACCGGTTTGACCTCAAAGTCTGCAAAAAGTCCAGAAAACAACAAATTTACAAATTTGAAAATTCCACTCCTCTAAAATTGCAATGATTCATCATAACACTATACTAGATCTTCTCATATGGTTCTTCGGTAATGCAGAGATAAACTTTCGGTGTTAGCTAGAAATTAAACATAGGCTTTATTGTCTGGTTCTTGAAGAGCTGAAGTAAACAAAATTTCGGTGAAAACATCAAAATGAAAAGTTTGGACAATACACGGGAAGGCAGAAAAAACAGCAAAAGGTTTTTTAAAGTTCACGTGTTGACCTCTTGGGTTAATGACCAGAACGGTAGGCCTTTAAGCATCTCCAATGTCGAGCTTTCCCATTTATCAAAACTGTACGGACATTTTTAAAAATCGAATCTATACCGATAAACTCGTGTAAGGCTAATTTTTTTATACTATAGCGGCTGATAGCTTTATTAGCGTAATTAAATTATAAAAAAGTTATATCATCATGGACAATATAAAAAAATAAAAGAAAAAGATAAAAAATCCCTAAGAAGTAAAAAAAAAGGCCAGACTAAGAAGTCAGAAGCAAAATCACGTGGAAGCAAGACCTAAAACTAACAAATTCCCACTTGTGCTATGCTTGCATATCTTGGTTCAGATGCCAGAATGAAAAGTTTCACTTGAATATTCTTTTGATCGATCTAGCTCTAGTTGACTAATTATTCTCTTCATGGAACAACTCATGGGCTTATTCTTTTTTATTGTAGTTTATGGCTTTTTAATTCTATCTATTCATGAGAGAGAGTATGAAGAGAAAGACAGTTATGTGCGATTTTAGCGCATTATAGCTGAAGTTGATACAGTGTTTACTACGATCGACTTGTAGACTCCACTTTTAAAAAGACATCACATTTGAAAGTTAGTTACTATATCATAAATCTTGAGCCAGAAACAAAAAAGAACAAGCCCTATCTATCTCATAAAGAAAGCATTCGTCGATGTGGCACCTTGACAATGATATATCTTTTGAGTAAAATTATACTATATCGTCTTGTTGGCTTTAAGGCTTTTTATGAGTCATCCGATTAAAAATAAGACAAATAAGAGAAAAATATTGTTATATTTTCATAAATAATACAAAGAAAAAAGATAAAAAAAATAAAAGGCTAACACGTTTATTTTAACTTTTACATGCGGAATGAAAGGCCACGAGAGTGCAGCCATCTTGGAGTTGGGAGTGTGCGACAGCTGCAAGGATGCGAGGAAACGGACAGGGCAAAGGACCAACCCACCAGGGCCCAGGCCACCATGCATGGTTTTTGTTTTGAGCGACGCCCAGCGTGAGTGGACAAGGAATTTCTCCAAGTTGTTTCCAGCACTGCAACTGCAAGGCGCAGTACCAGTGCGAGAGGACCAGAGGATAGGAGACGAGAGGAGGGCGCCCGCCCGTGGGTGGCTGCCGACGCCGTGCATCCAACGCAAGAAAACGGCCAGATTAACCTGGCGCGAGGCGTCTCGTGCGTGTGATAGTGCGAGACGCACCGAGAACCAGCGGCCGCCGCGGCAACCACCGCAGCGAGTTCGACGGTGACCACGGTTTTGGGAATGCGAATTCGAACGGCACCGAGTTCTGCGAAAAACAAGTTGGCCGTCCGATCCGTTCGATTGTGGGCAATGGATGGTTCAGACTAGTTGTGATGCATCGTTGAATCTGGGATGCAAGTTGCAGGCGATGCAGCACGGCTGCTGATGGATGGGTGGATGGGGGAGCTGAGCGGATTCAGAATCATGTAGCGTCATCCATGATGGGGCTAATTCTAACGACGTACCAAAACGAACGACTCCTTTCGTCGCGTCAGATGTTATCCATTCCATTCCTTTCCATGTTCAAAAAAGCTTCACATTAGACATCACGATTCAAGCCTACAACTTTAGGTCGTGCTTTCCGTTAAAAAAAAAGAAAAGAAAATGCGTAGACCAATCGAATCATCCGTTGCTGTCAGGCTTAACGATTTCTGACTGGCGCGTCCGTCTATATGGCTCCATGAAAACAGACCAGCTAGCCGTTTCCATTCTCGCCCGCCTAAATGATAATTATACTCTACTAATTGATACAGGAAATATGAACATGATGAACCTGTCCAATCCAACGATCGATACATATCTTGAATTGAACCTGGCACTGAACACCGAGGCCCTTGGCCAGGCTGGCCCCATCCAAAAACCTGCAGCACCTGCGAAACAAGCCAGGGGGCTGACAGCCTTCGTCACCACCAACGTGCACAATTACTGGCAGCCTGACAGTGGGCCCTTCTGGTCCATTCAGAGTTTGGTTTATGCATGAAGATGCTATAAATCAATATAAATATTTAATTTTTCAAAACGGTTACTTTACTCTTTTCGTTTATATCTCTGAAAATAAAACAGAGGGTAACAGACGCATCACGCACCGAACTCTTCTCGCTTTCGTTTCACGCACGTATCTCTACCTTATCTTTCCCACCACTTACCGCTCTTTCTAAAAACCATTTTTTTCTATAATAATTATTTGTTTTTAGATAAAATCCAACCATCACAGCTAAAAGCTATCCACTACCGCCAATATAAACAGGCCTGCAGTGAATGCCGTCAGAGGACGTGCCAAAGAAACCAGATAGAGAGAGAAGGTTGCAGCCTTGCAGGCCAGGCCAAAACTGGCTGACCGGACCGGGCCCTGCCGACGAGCCACCGAACGCATGTTTCCATGCCCGGTGAGGCCCATCCTCCTGCGTACCGCACCGCGCGTACGCGTTGTTTCCGCGTGATACGAACGGTTTTCTGGCTGCGTGGCACGCGTAGAGCTCGGCTCGAGCGAGGAGACTCCGCGACGGGAGGAAACAGGACAGTGGACGGTGTTCGGACAGTGTCCATGCCCGTGCCTTAAATTTTTTTATTAGGCCTATTTTTTTACTGCGGTTTATATCTTTTGACTATAATTTATACCTTTTAGACTATTTATACGAAAGATTACAGAGTAATAGAAACCCACATGTAGTTTTTGCCGATATAAATGAAGTTAATAAAATATATACTATAATAAAAAAAAAATCAAAAAACAGTTTTTAGAAGCTGAAAAGAACAGGATCATTGTCTTTTGACTCTTTGCACAAATTTTTACTTATATAGAATGATTTTGAGAAAGATTTTACATGTAGTTTTTTCCGATATAAATGAAGTTAATAAAATATATACTATAATAAAAAAAATCAAAAAACTGTTTTTAGAAGCTGAAAAAAACAGGATCATTATCTTTTGACTCTTTGCACAAATTTTTACTTACATAGAACGATTTAGAGAAAGATTTTGAGAAAAGCTGTGGACGCCATGGCTGGCGTGCATCGCCATGTGTGGTCACAGGCTATGCCGCTGATTGATGGCTGGTGCCATGCCTGGCGTGCATCAATTTGTTGCGAGCTCGTGACGCACTGTTGTTGCATCTCGAACTCATGATGCTGGGAGTTGACTGATGGTTCTCGGTCATGTCACAGTTGTCAGTATGGTAGTAGTTGTTGCTGCTCCTCTTTTGTTATTGTGATGTGATGCATTTGCGTCGGTGAGCCGGTCTCGTGAGTCATGGCGTAAGCTCAACTACTCAACTCTGCTTCTTTCAGGGCGATGACAACAGAAATCTACCTAAACCGCTGCGATTCAACGGCGCCAATGCCATGAACGTGTGCGTACCGGCGGCAGCTGTGAGACAGCGGCGCCGGAGCCATCAAATCAAGCGTATCACACTCTAGTTTGGCGGATAAATATACTATTCCGTAGTAGTATTTGGCTTCCTATCCTTTAGATAATGCTGATTGCTGAATCGACAAGAGAGATGGTGACGAACTGACGATTGAGGTTAGGCTAAAATACTGTGGTTTATGGCTGAAATTATATTGTAGCGGCTGAAATTTTACTGTAGCTGAAAATAGCTTATTTAGTATAATTAAATTTCAAATTTTAAAAATAGAAAATATATGTTAGCTCATTACGGACAACATGAACGAATACAGAAAAAAAAAGAACCGGCAAAAAAATTAAAAAAATCAAAAGTTCAGAAAAAAATAAAATTTATAAATAATAAAAAATAAATCAGAAACTAAAACTGAAATGAGCGCGGCTAACAATAAGCATATCTGCCAACAACACAACCTGAACTTGTGTGCAGAAATTTTCGCTTTAAGAAAAGCAGAGACTTCTAGGAACCCGAACCTGTCACCGGCGGCACGAAAGCACGCATCAAGTCCCGAGAGATCCTCATGCTTGTGTCAAATACTACGAGTAACCTCGAAAATTTCCTGTCAAAAAAGTATCCTGGAAAGTGATTTCAAATCAAACTAGGCAGTCGCGAACAAATACAACTTTGTCAGTTCTAAGCATATTTAAAACTGGAGTAACCTTTTTAATTGCAGCACAGGGGAGACAGAGGCACAGAGCAGAGTCCGAAATCCGCACAGATCACGAGGCCAATCAACCGATTCTCTTTCCTAGCAGCAGGGCAGTCACTGCAACCTATTCCATCGTACTGTCGGGGCCAGCGAGGAATTTCAAAACTTCGACGTTCCATCGCTCCACTAGTTGTGATTTGATATTGCATCTTGATCGGCCTTTAAAAAAGGACATCGAGAGCATGTTTGATTCAGTTATTGCCACTGTTTGGTTCTTCATAAAATTTGTGGGGCATGTCATACTTCTCTATTCTTGTATCCCATATATCATTGATATATTTCTTGCTAAATTTTGTTACACTTGTGCCCAATAATTTGTTGACCACAATATCTGTGGCTTGGTCACACTTTTGTCATAAAAAGTATGGCAACATGGCAACCAACCAAACAGGCTATACATTTAAACATATACTAATTATAGTGGGTTGTATATACATTAATTAGTCATTAGCATATCCATATATATTGTTCTGGACATTTTCTTGCTGGCTGTAATGTATGATAATGCTTTATTATTGTGGGTTCATCCGGTAACTTAGTGGTTCATATTTAAAAATGACCATTAATTAAGTTACTAAAAACGGGTTGTTACACTTGTGTCGTCATATCCAGTAGCATCTCTCTATCAATCACTAAATAACCTTTTTTTATCAATTTCTAATCTAATTAACTGTCTCACCAAGCAATTGTCAATCACCCTTCTGTATATATAGGTACATTGCAATTAACGTTTCAACTATTCCATCTAGTGTCGCATATATGGGTATACCACCGGCCGATCAACAAAGTGAGCCGTACAATAGCGCACAGCCACGAGTATATAAGTAGAGGGATGGATTTTTTTTACTGTGATTTTAACTAGTTTTATTTTTTGATTTATGATTTTTAAATTCTAATTGTTCGTGAGAGACAACATGAAAAAGAAAAAAATTGTATGTGCTTTTGGTCAATACAGTTAAATTTAATATAGTATAATTATAATCTATTTATAGATCTCGCTATGAGAAAGCACACCGCTTAAAAGCCGATGTTTGACTATTTTCGTATACTTGCCATGCGGATGATTAATCGGTGCCGTCCTTGCTTTCTCAATAATTAATCGTTAATACCTTATCATTGCTCTCGTTTCACTATCCCACTTCTGTGTTATCACACTTTACGAATGTAAATTATTTCCTGTCGAATTACTTCCTTTATCTTCTTACCGTAGTCACACTTGCATGTGACTGCGTGGAACACTATTACTTGTTTCCATTACGTTTATTTATTCTTACTGTTATTGGTATACTTGTTGAGATTTGTCCAATCTTACTGTTATTTTTTTTCATTTCAAATAAAAAGTCAGTTGAGTAGCTTCCGTGCGAGCATTGAGGTCGTAGATGACACACGTTCCTATCAGCGGCATTGTGAACATTGAGGTCCTAGGTGACACACGTTCCTATCAGCAGCATCGTGTCGTTGTCATTAGTTATTTCATTTGTGATTTTAATTAACTTTGGACCAATCCACCGTGTCAACCTAATTGCTCTGATCGGTTTGGACTGAGCTTTTGGCATCTGGCTTATTTTTCACTATTCATAAATTTCGTCTTTTTCTGAACTTTTGGCTTTTTGTTGAGCTTTTTTGCCGGTTCTTTTTTTTCGTATTCGTTTGTATTATACATATTGGGCTAACATATTTTTTTATATTTTTATATTTTTTAAAATTTAATTATGCTAAATAAGTCTCTGTCAGCTACAGTGTTTTTTTCAGCCAGTTACAGTGTTTTCAGCCATAAGCCATGAGCTTTTTAAGCCCAACCGATCACCATTTGTTACTATTGAAAAATTTAGAGATATTCAAGTTTTAATTTTTTTTTGGATTTTATATCTTGTGTTATTATTTATTTGTTGCCATGACGTTCAGTGTGCGGGTGCTACAATCTTAGTCCAGTTTCACATCTCAAGCTTGAAGCATTCTTGGATTTACTAGAACATCAAGTGTTTTCTGTTCATGGAGTATTTGTTACATTGACACTCTCAGAGTTACAGTTCAGAGTAAATTCAGATTCACTTAAGTGTCTGAAATTTCGGAGCTCTAATTCTAAAAACTGGAGAAGTATATTACAACAATTGAAAGGCGAGAAGAAAAATAGGAGCAAAATTACATGAAGCAACAACAGGTTACAAAAATCCGAGGCAAGAAGAATCTCATGGATTATTTCCAGCATGGCCACTACCTAATCCTGTGGATCTCTCAGCACTATAGCAAGCTTCATCGGCCTGTTCCTCCGGCCGCCGCCGCCACCGGCGATGTCCCTCTCCTTGTCGGCCTTCTTCTCCTTGGCTGGCGAAGCTGGCAAGAACAGATGCCCGAATCCAAACACGTTAATCACCGGATCCACGCGCACATTGACCGAGTAAGAGCGCTCCATGCCCCTCGGCCGCGGCCGCCGCGGGTCGATGCCTGCCGCGGCCGGCGAGCTCGAGCTCCGCTCCAGGCCGCGGAACACCACGCGCCCGGACGCGCTCACCCGGGGGCTCTCTGCCGCCACCGCCGGGCGCGGCCGCGCGGGAGCACGCGGATGCCACGGCGCGCGGTAGTGCTTGACGGAGTCCGAGGAGGAGGCCGACGACGAGGAGGAGACGCGGGTCAGGAGCGGGTGGGCGTACGGCTCTTGGCGCTTCAGGGCGGAGTCCGCGGCGCCGTTCTTGTCGCCGGGTTGTTTCTTGGACATGCGATGGAGGAGATTCGCCACCGGCGCGGAGCGCGTCCGCAGGGGGGAGCGCGACGGCGGCGGCGGCGGCAGGCGAGCGTTCTTGCCGGAGTCGCACGAGGAGGTCGACGAGGATGACGAGGAGGCGCGCGAGAGGAGCGGCTGGGCATGCATTTCCCGGCGCTTCAGAGATCCTTCCGTACGATTCTTGGTCTCCCTGGCGTTTGCCTTCTTGGACACGAGGAGGAGGATGTCGCGCCACCGGCGCCCAGCACATCGCGGGGCGCGAGGAGAGTCAGGCTCGGAGAGGGGCTCCAGACACGGCGGAGGGGAACAGGGGGGAGAGGGAGGCGGAGGTGGGAGGAGAGGCACAAGCTTGCCGCCGGAGAAGAGCTCGTCGGCGGCGGACAGCGCGGCTGCGGCCGCGGGGATGCGGAACTCGAAGTCGTCGTCTTCAGCGTCCACCGGAGGTGGAGGGAGAGCGGCTGGGGCGTGGAATGCGAAGGGCTCCGGCGAGGTCACGGCGGCGGCGGCCATTGCTGGCGGCGGTGGAGCATCAACTCGTGAGCAGTTGGCTAGCGGCAGTGGCCTGCGGGAGCGAGGAGTGGTGTTCACTTCACCGCGTCACGGAAAGTTCCGTATATATGCCGTATGCGGATGCTTTTCGGGTTACCGGATCACGGGCGACGAGCCTGAATCCGGGAAGAGAGTATACGAGGCAAATCGGTGCATGTAAGATGAGCTGCCGACTTGGCCAAATGAACGACAGAAACGAGTGATCGACCAACCAGTAGCAGGTTTGCATCTCAATTCTGAACCAGCTGCTATGACCAACTTTACCCGTGGTGGAATATTTTTGCATCCATTTTTTTTAATGGAAACAGCTATATCCCATTCAAATTTAACCAGCAAAACACTTCCCTAGTCCTAGCCATAGTAGGCATCTACATTGGCCTCTTGTGCTATCGCCATTGCTTTCTCTCGGAGCAGCTGGGGGCGCCACTTGGTAAACAAATTAGAATAGTTGTGTTTTTATTGTTGTTTAGTATTACAATATTTCTATAAATGTTTAATATTTTTATTAGTGCTAATGTTTTTCACTAGAGATAGTGCTTAGTATTCACACGTGAAAATGTTCTCACTCATGTACTTGTATATAAATAGATGATCAATAAAAAACAAAAATATGCCGGTTGCAAACTATATTCTTGATTTTGTTAAGGGAGTATCTAGGCATCACTCGGATGTTTTTTTCTTAACTATTATCCAAATTCGTGACCTTTAGATTAGATATCAAGGGGTCCTTGTTTTTGAAGGGGGAAGATTTTTTCAAAGGGGAGGGGGAGAATTCATGACCATTGGATCTCTAATCTAACAGTCATAAATCTATATGATAGTTAGGAAAAAATATTTGGATGATGTTTAACAAAACCCTTTTGTTAACACCACTTGCCTCTTCAACTGTCACCTCTCCTGCCCGTCGTCCGTCCCCGACTTCTTGCCTAGCGTCCACAGCCAATCTCGCAGTGAACGATAAATATCAACACTCCATTGCCCACTGCCAACCACCCCAAGAATATGGAGAAATGCTAGAAAACGGTATACTATCGGACCCTATCCCGACAATATACCATCCCTCTCTCACAGAAACCTTGCCAACGCCTGCTCCTCGTGCTCCAGCTACAACGACGACGACTCACCGCCGATGCCTCTCCTTCCACCATCGCCAGTAGGTTCACTGCGCCCTCCGAATGTAAAGGGGGGCTTGGGAGCAGTGGCCTGACAATGGACAGTAGCGTAGGGTGATAGGTGGTGGGCAACGATGGAGGGTGGGATGGCGAGGCGGTGACGCTGTGAATATTAGGTTAGACGGGATGGGGACGACAGTGTGGCGAGCTTGCCGTTGGCCATAGGGGGACAGGGGAGAGGCACAGAGGAGACACGTAGAGCTACGCCGGTGTGACAGCGGCGATGACAAGAAGAGAGGCAGTGGAGGTGTGAGAGAGGGAGGAGAAGGGGACGGTAGTCGAAGGAGTAGAGCTATTCCTTCTTAGAATATAAGGTTGTGACTCATTGAACCTGAGACTAGAGAGGTGGCCGTGGCGAAGCTAGAGCAACCGAGCAGGTCATACAAGCCGCCGATACTGTTACACAGCAGAGCCAGAGAGGGAGTGTGAAAGTGGGATGTTCTATGAAAGTGGGATGTTCTATGTTTCGTCAGGATAGGATTCTACGAGCAGGAATGCATTTTTATCCTTTCACATTTCCGAAAAATCATCGCGTCGTGTGCCTGGTTTTTGGTCGAATGATTGAGAGATGTCACGAACGGCATGTACCATATGATCATGTGAGCTGCATGGCATGCAGACGACAAACATTCTAATTAGTTAGAGAGGAGCTCATCATACATCTCGCCTGATTAGAAGGGAGAACCGCACATGACATTTTAGGTCAGATGACATCGGTCTCGCTCGTTCTCTCTCTCACACACTTGACGCAAACACACAAGAGTAGATACGATTTCAATGGGCTCAAGTGGTTGTATTTCAGTAGACAAGATAAAACGTCTACCACGAATTATCACAATGGAGAGGAGAGGAAACGCCATTGATACATTGACCCAAAGCTTGCGATACAGGTAATAAATTTATACTATACGTACGATGCAGTTGTTTGGCACTACGTAGTACAACAGTAAAGAAGCTTGTGTGATGCAGTAGACAGGTAATAAATCTGTACTATGTATACGATGCAGTTGTTTGGTAGTACAATAATAAAGAAGCCGATTGTTTGATCCGCAGGTACCCGACCTAGGCGGTTGAAAGGGACGCCACAGGTGTCTGCCGAATTTTCTGGGATAAAAACACAAGAAGATCAGATCAGATCAGATCAAAGAACGGTCCAAAATCCAAATCAATCTGAAGGTGATCCCAAACTGGTCAGTTAATCGACACTAGTATTAATCTAGCTAGGTAGAGATCGATTTGGCTCTTTCTTTGGTTTGGAGCAATTACCTTTGCCCAAAGGCATTGGGAAAATGTGGGACGAGAAGAATGATTAGAGAGGAGGTAAATAGGAGCCTGCATAAATATATTTCTTTTAAAAATCTTTTGTCAAGAAGAATTCAGGATACTTCTCTTCAATAGTGATTAAGAGCTGCGTCAAGATGTGAATAACATAGCCTAGACACCTAAAATAAAATCTCCGAGAAAAACCGAGCAAAATAAGATTTTTCACCTCAATACGGTATTACAGCTATGTAAGGTGCGGCCATACCACCAAGCGGTACTACCATCATATAAGGTGCGGTCATACCATACTCTTAGATCAAGAACTTCAAAGAAAGGTATCTTGATGGATGGAATCTGGTTTTCAAAAGATATCTTTATCACTTGCATGTTCTTGACACAAAGCGGGAGAAAGAAACACCAAAACTAAGTCAAATTAAGATTCCAATACTTGAGCAAAGAAGAGAAAGATCTGGACGATTTTTGGATATCTATTGATACTTATAAATAAATGTTTACAACCACTCATTAGCCACTTACAAATGTTAAGGATAACAAGAAGCTCAAGTACAAGAGCCACACGAGAGGCTGTTTGATTGCTAGCCACACTTTGCCAACAAAAATTGCCACACTTACCTAAGTTGAGGTGCTCAAATTCTTTGCCACACCTTAGCAAGCCTAAGGGAATTTTGCCACATTTTTTTGAGTCATTGACGCGTGGGACCTAGTTTGCTGGAAGGGAATCTTGCCACAACTGTGGCTGCAACCAAACAGCTCCCAAAGTTGGTCAAATTTGCCTAACCTTAGGCGTGGTAAACTGTGGCTGGCAACCAAACACCCCCTGATCTATCTCTCAAAAGTTCTCCAAGAATCATAACTTCCTTCTACTTGGCTTGACATGTAAGCCATCTCCTCTCTCTTTTTTTTATAGTGAAGCCTAACCTACCACTTCATATCAAAACCATAGATCTAAATACAAAGTGAATTCCATCCACAAATACATGGATAAGCTCGATAACCAAACACATAATGGGTTTTCATTTGCACACACACACACACACATGCTTCTCAAAACACAGCTTCCACTGGGCTCCAATAGCCTAATTAAAACTTGTCTTGTTCTCCTCTTCATGACCTAAACCACTTAGGTTTCGTTATAGTTTTGTAAACTGTCTCCATCTCCAGTATTAGGCAAATGTCTAAAATGCTCCTATACTAACTTTTTCTCATCTCTTTGCCTCGAAGTATCGTTCATGCTTTGCTATCTTCTATGTGGCACCAAAGCCTCGTCACCAAGCCTCTTACGCATCAGAATCCCACCAAATCGTCCTTACTTGTAAACGACCCAAATCACCTAGAGCACCACATGCCACACCATGATCATGACAGCACCTGGCTTTCCTGACTGTTCTAGACCTCAACTCATCCCTGAATTTAATCCCAATCCACCTTACTGTTACCTATCATGTCCACATCGGTAGCTCCCACTTTAGTTCCTTGTCTTCCCTGCTTGTAACCACTATGTAGACTTAGTCATCTTTCGGAGGTAACTTGACCGTTCTAGACCTTAACTCTCCTAGCTAAGTTCCGATCCCCTCCACCTCACCATAACGTAGCATGAAGTTCTACAACTGTCACCGATAAGTAAACTATTATATAGCATTGCACAATATACAAAATTATTAATTAACATAATTGATGAGCCAAGAACACTTACCTTCAAAGCTTCACTTCCAGAAGCATCACAAAGCCACATAGCCATCTAATGGCTCTCAAAGCATCATGTGCATCTCTTTACCTTAAGGGTCTCTGCTCAAACTTTATCTTCAATGGTTCATATCCATCTCGCATCTTACTTGAGTCCAATCATCTCGCTCGGCATCCATGGCTATTCTGGACTTTGGTTCTCTCTAACCAAATTTCAATCCTTCTCGTCGTTAATCATAGTTGACTCTAAGTCAACTGCACAACAATAGGCTAAGCAATCATTTTTGGGCACAAATTATTCACAAACTTGACACACATTAGTTCATAAATGCACCATGCAACTCAACTCAAACACCTCATAGCTCTGAAGCCATGGTACAAACTCAACCAACTCAGCCCAACTCAAGTCACCCTATGAACCTCCAGGTTCGGTTTGACCGTCAACCACATGCCGATCAGACTGCCCAATACCTCTTGATAACAGGGGATGCGGTATGACCACTCGCTCAACGTCGGTACTACCACCGGGTAGTACTGCCATACAAAACCCGGTATGACCGCTTGAGTTCAACTGCAAATTGACTCAAAATATCCCTATCTGAAAATTGCTATCACCAACATTCAGGCGGTCATACCACATCACGGTAGTACTACCGCTCCAACACTGGTACTACCAACAGGCATCGATTCTGAAGATTTCAACATGCTCGGTAATAGGACACTAGTGTGACCGCATCTTCAATGTCGGCACACCGCCCAACTCAACTAAGGTCCGATCGCCAACCAAGGGCCGGTCTGATTACACAAGCCCAACTTCAAAACACGCTATCTGCTAGGTAGCAATTGGATACCACAGCCTGGTCACGTCGCAACCACCGAAGTCTGGCTGCACCCCATGTGCCAATTAGACCGCTCACACCTAAGTCAACATAAATCAAGAGGCAAGGTTGGTCTGACCACCGGCCCATAACTGGTTAGACCGCTTACCACTTGGCAGCAACATTGAAAACTGTAAACACTTAAAGTCAAAATCAAACTTTGACAACACTTGCACAACAAAGTTCAATACTCATCACGCACCATGGGGTGACCTCCATGTTGTTTTAGAGTATGTATGTATGTATGTATGTATGAAGCCTATTTCGTACTCCCAGAAGTACATATTTCTACTTCTAATATATTACTTAAATGAATATTTTATACCGCTTTATTACTTTCGGTATACTTAAATACTAATTCTAAGATACTCCAATATGACTTGGTTAAAAAAAATTCATCAGAACACTTTATTTTTGCTATATATCTTTTTTCATATATAAAATGGAATATATACACAAATTACGCTACAAAAAGTATATTTTTATGAAATTTTTCATTGAACTCACTTTGGAGTATATTATAATCATTATTAGAATATACTCAAATAGATAAAAAGGTATAACAACACCATTAAAATAGTATATGAGAAGTGATGGTACGTACTCTCAGAAGTATAGAACTATTTTCCTATATATATATGGCATGCATGTCTTGACCTGCTCATCAATCAAAGCTAGTTACTTTTAGAACTCTCTCTCACACAAACAGCCCAAAAAGCTATAAGTCGCAGTCAAAAGTTATAAACCAAAGCCAAAAACAACAGATCCAAACTATCAAACCTACTAAATCTGTCATGTAACTAGCAATATAGAAATGTAATACCTCCTAACCTTCTTTAATCATCTCTCCTATCATAGAGTTGTTTTAGCATTCCAAGAGTAACATGACACAAGATGTTGGATTACTTGGGACTTGGTGTGAAATTAACAAAGGTAACTTCGATATATAGCTTCCCATTCCGTGCTAATAAGTTCTCCATCCTTATGATTATAAGTACCGCTTGTATGCTCTCCTAAAAAAGCGAAGAGCATGAATTTTAGAACACATCAAGAGTCACCAACCATAGAATGCCTAGCAGCAAGACACTATGTCTCTAGAGAGTTGAGTATTCAGGTGACTACACTAGCCAATCATATCGTTCTCACATTCTCAAAAGAAAAACACATTAAAGGTCTGATTTACAACTACGAACCCACTATTGCACTACTAACAATACTGCGTTAGGATTTGTGCGATTCAGTTTTCAGGAGAGCATAAAAAGCACTAAAACAAAATTGTTGCGAACCGCCACCGATGGTGGGTGGATTCTTTTAAAATGTGGCTTATAGTTTAAAATTTTGAATTCTAGTTGTTTATGAGAGAGAATGTGCAGAAATATACTCGTGTGCGATTTTGACTGATATAGATAAAGTCGGAATAGTGTACTATAATAATAATCCGTTTGAAAGCTAATTACTTTAGAAAGTTAAGCTATAAGCCAAAAAGAACCTTCCCGTTCTCTAATTCATGATGGTACGAGAGCTTAAACAGCCATGAATCTTTCTTTTCTCTGTGTCCTGCCGGGGGCAATGCATGTGAGGGCTATGAGCAAAGATGCCCCAACGTTTGGCCCCCTCTAGCCGTCCAGAGGGAACAAACCAAGCTTTTTGAGGCCGCTTGGAACATGGCCTAGCTTGCTCGCTAACCCCCTTTAACTAAAGCTCTCTCTGTTCATTTATTTCTATCTCCCTAAAGACAAAGCGCTATAATACTCGCATGAAGAATGTTCGCGGACAAGGGCAACAACAAAGCCCCCCCTTGCGGCAATCATTTGAACTAGAGCATTTTCTCCCTCAAAAGTAGTGAACTAGTTATCATCAACCATGTAGTGAATGAACCATCCCTTCTAATTTTTTTTCCCATGGACACACCCTTTTTTTTCTTTCCTTTAGTTTTTCTTCTTTGGAAATTTTACCAAGCTAGGAGGACACATCTTAGTGACCATTAATTACTTTGAGAAGAACGCATGAGATAGTAAAGTGCAGATCTCAATGGATTCGATTTCAGATAACTGTGATTTTATACAGGTTATTATGAGAGACATTACGTTTGTTCTTGACGTACATCAGTCTGGCTATATCTGCTATAACTGCTGTATCAGTAACTGGAGATCTCCGTGATGCCGTAAACGGAATCCAACAAGCATATGTCCAGCTTGATCATCAACTTCAGGAAATGTATATCCATCTCGGTGATCATACAAGCATGTTGGGCCTACTTTTGGGCCTCAAATATCAATGGATCAAAGCATTTTAGACCCCAGGTTGTTTCAGTTATGTTTTTTCCTTTTTTGTTTCAGTTATCCCAACTTGGATCATCAGCTTTTGGAAAAGTCTATCCATTATGATCAACATAAGCATGTTAGGCCTACTTTCGGCCCTCACGTTGGGCCTTAAATCTCAACGGACTAACCTGATTTTATTGCCCTGACAAGTACCCATACCAAACAATCATGACCAAAAACACCTTTGTTTCAAGGTTTGCAGTTATCTTATGATTCCGATCTGACATTACGAAGTTATTTCTTGAAGCTTACGTTCATCGTAATTTTAGTTTTAGATTACTACAGAGCTGAGCGTTCCACGCAAGGCAAGCAATGATTCTGCATTTAAGATCGTGAATAGTTTTCCGATGTGCATGAAGGTACCATTTGCTAATTCTTCTCCATGAAACCATTTTATAAGCAATCAGAATGGTCAACTCAGTGAGTTCTTCTCACGTTTTTGTAGGTTGGCTGACTAATTGGATCATCAGCTAATAAAAAAATGGTCGGAAGGTGCATGTGTGACATCATCTGCAGGGAAAGTTTGACAATATTAAGATGATGCCTATTTGCAAATCTAGTCCGGATTCAGAGAATACCAGCTCAGATCATTTGAACATGTGCTGAATTACGCATACAATCTTATCTGAATCCTGAAGCCATGAAAGAAGTTGCCTTCAGATTATTTTTTAATCATAACACGCAATGTACGCATCGTGCAATGCCTTGAAATAAGGGGCAGTAACAGTATCATGTTCAGATAACAGCAGGCGAAGAAAAACTCTTATGATGTCCTTGCAGGAGACTGACAACTATCTGAATGCAGAGTTCCAACCAGAGCATGTTCCTCTTGCTTCAATACATGCTGTCTCCAACTTTCCATTAAAAAAACTAGCCATATGATGCTAGCAGCTGATTGCCTTTCCTCACTGCTTTCGTCAAGCTTACACGCTGATTAGATACCACATGGTGGCTGCGATCCTTTCTCTTGAAATTGTCTGACGAAATTAATATCGCAAAGAAGGTGACCAGGCAGAATGCATATCGCAGAGATTTCGCTTACGTGTTTGAAAGCGTTTTATGGTACCGCCAAAGACGACACCGATTTGTTCAGGTGTATCTGTCGCAGTGTGTTACCCAGACCAACTCCAGCTAATATGCATCTCTGAGTTTTTGACTTTGTTAGCATAATACCCAGTTAGATATTCCTTGTTCATTCTATACCTCACTGAATTTCCTTGTCTGAAAAGGACTGACATGACTATCTCTTGAGAAGACTGAACAAACTGAACTGCTTATCAGGTGATCGAAGTTCTCAAAGTCATCGCACGACTAGGTATGGTAGTTGTCTAAGTTGTGTGATTTTCGCAAATTCTTATTTGATTTGTCGCAAGAAGAGTCTGTTCCATCCGTGTGCGTGTTACCGGATCCAAAGCCGCAGCTAGCTGATTCGGTTCGGAGAGTAGACTTTTTTGAAGTCTATTTTTCAGGCGTTTGTGTTCAGACTTCTGTGAGATGGACTGCCTGCTTACAATGCCATTGTACATGTGCCTGCTATATCTGCTGATATTTCCATTCCACCCATTTCGAGGTTCGAGCAACCTTCTAATTGATCAAGTACGGAATAACAATAGCATATCTTGTTTGCCAATACTTTTGTTCCGTGAATCTGGCAAAGATATGTTTATCATAGTGCTTCGGCCAGATCTTGTCATTTTAACCTCTTCTCACTGAAAAAGATAGCAGTTAAGTGCAGCAACTTTGCCACTCGTCTACAGAGAAAACCATGGCCTTGTCAACTGGCGAGCTCCTGACGGCGACAACAGTACCCTTCTCCTCCTTCGGAATTAACCAAATCAAGTATATAAAAGCATGAATTCAGTGGAATTCTTCCAACGACGGCATTGCATACCTCATCGCTATCGATATCTATTGAATAACTGCTCCCCTCTTTTTCATTGCCATTTTAACTCAACCATCCTTATGCAGTTGGTGGTTGCTGAACGTCAGTGCTTGACATTGTCTCACGAGTCACAAACTGATATCATGCGATGGCCAAGAACTCGCAGACGAACAGGCTTGACCGGTTGTTCGGTGCTGTCAGAAGACAGTGTTAGTTTGGCAGTTTTGGACTAATCCTCTGATTGAGGAAATCCTATTTATGGTTTGGGCCGGACGATTGATTTCCCTGCCAGAAAACGGAAAGGTCAGACCGACCACGGCCTAATTTGATCGGTTCAAACAGCCGATTTGCTGTGAACGTCGTTTGATGCTCTTGAAACTCTTCAATTCCTCACTGCAAACTGATAACAACATTGCCATCACCTGCAAGAGAGGAGCTCTGTAGGACGACATGGAGAAAATTGCTATAATGGGACTCCAAACAACGTGTTTCGCTATAATAGGACTTCTAACGTTGACATCGTTAAAATGACACCCGAAACATTGACTTCTCGTAATACATGACATTTAGCTCTTGTAATTCCAATGTTCGGGTATTTCGAAATATTAGCCAAATGTCATGTATTACGAGAAGCCAATGTTTCGGGTGTCATTTTAGCGATATCAACGTTAGAAGTCCTATTATAGCGAAACATGTTGTTTGGAGTCCCATTATAGCAATTTTCTCGACGAGATGAGCATCGCCTAAGCAATCACCTCATGTGCAATCAATGAGGCGTCGGATGAAGACGTGTCTGTAACATCAAGCGGACGCAAGGCTGCCGGCGCCGGAGCACGACTTGCCCGGCGTTCCGGGACATCGATTCTTGATCGGACGGTGGCGACGGCGACACTCGGGCAGTGGAACACGACGGGGGCCAGCCGCTCGTGGCTGCGGCCATACCCGCGCCCGCGGTCGTCGTCGGTTTATCAGTTTCCTGACATGATGGATTGAGCTCTGGCTATCTGAAAGCTGGAACGGAAGCAGATGGATATGGATATGATATATGTACATCTGTAAGTCTGATGGATCATTATCTTACCTGTTACTGTTTGATCGACAGATCGCGAGTACATCCACTCATCCAGAATTTTTTCGAGAACACTCCACTCATCCAGAATAGTAACAACAAGATTAATTATGTCCTTTGCGGCTTCTTTTGAATATTACCGCGACTTCTTTCTGAATGCAAAGTATACATATGTGTTTGCCTGCAGTAAATTTCAGAGACTGAACTGATGAAGTGGTGCAGGAACACTGCACTTCCGTATTCCAGACGTCATGGCACACTTCCCCCGAGAGGTACGTCTGTACACTCGTAATTAATAAACTAATCCTATATATCTACTCAATTGATGAACTGCAAAATACTACTAATGTATAGCCATATATACTCGCGCGCATACATGGAAATCGATATTCTTTTGCCGAAAACTAACTGAGAAACGAGCCTAAGGGCCCGCTCTCAATTCCTTTTTTTAATTTTTTTAGATAATGGAAAAAAGTTTCCGGCATCTGCAAGCGCACACAGCCAAGTTCTTACAAAGTTTTCAGCTAATTACTGTAAAAAATGGAACGAGAACACAAGTTGTTCAAAGTAATTAGAAGCACAGTCTATTATTGCTCCTCCATCCGCTCTTGGCGAAAAAGTCCAATGTAACAACTTCCAGAGCTCGGCTCACCAGCCAAATGGTCTCCTTGGCATCCTCACGCTGCAACGATGCCCAAAACCACAGCCAGTATGTTCCCCTGAATGAAGTCTGCATAAAAAAAATAAATCGTTTCTTTTCAAAAACAACATCTTTCCGAGTACGCCAAATTGCCCAGAGAAAAGCGGCGACACCCACTAAGATCAGCTTTCGTTCACTATTCCCAACGCCAGTTAACCAATTCCCAAGCATATGAGGAATAGACCTAGGAGGAGTTAACCCAGTAGCTATGTGAATTATACGCCAGATAGTCTTAGCATGTTGGCAATCAAAGAAGATGTGTTTAATTGTTTCATTGCAATTACAGAAGCAACACTTTTGATTGTCATGCCAATTCCTCTTAGCTAAGTTATCCTTTGTTAAAATCACCCCTCTTTGAAGATACCAAAGGAAGATTTTTATCTTTAAGGGGATTTTCAGCTTCCAAATGATATTATTCATAAAAGGGTAACCCTGGTTCATAAGATAATTGTACATAGATCGTACTGAAAAAAATACCATGTCTATGTAAATCCCAGGAAAAAAAGTCCTTCATATTGTGAAGCTGAACATTAGCAATTTGAGCTACTAGATTAAGCCAAGCGGTCCATTTATCTCCCACTAAAGCTCTTCGAAAAGACACATTCAATGGCACCTGGTTCATAACATGTGCCACTGTGACCTGGGTGTAATGGACTAACCTATAAAGGCTAGGAAATTGATCTTTAAGGGACTTAGAGCCCTCCCAATTGTCCTCCCAAAATCTAGTTTGTGAACTATCTCCTATCTTAAAGGTTCCACACCCTAGAAAATCCCCCCTAACCTTTAAAAGACCTTTCCAAAAATGAGAATCACCAGGTTTAATATGAACCTGTGATAAACATTTCGAATTTAAATATTTATTTCTAAGTAAGGTCTGACAGGTTCCTTCTTCATTAAGAAGTTTAAATAACCATTTACTGAGAAGGCATTTATTTTTAATCGAGAGATCTGTTATACCTAGACCACCTTGATCTTTGGGGCGACAAAGAATATTCCACTTGGCAAGGCGGTATTTTTGTTTCTCATTATTACCTTGCCAAAAAAACCTGGATCTATAGAAATCAAGTTTCTTTAGAACACCTTTTGGTAATTCAAAGAAAGACATCATAAACATAGGTAGGCTACTAAGGACTGAATTTAGTAAAACAAGTCGCCCCCCATAGGACATATGTTTTGCCTTCCAAGTGCTTAATTTACGTCTAAATCTTTCCTCAACTACACCCCAATCTGCATTGCAGAGTTTACGATGGTGCATCGGAATGCCTAAGTATCGGAATGGATATGATCCCATTTCACAACCAAAAAGCTGTGTATATTCCTGCTCATAAAGCTTTGCCTCGCCATAGCAGAAAATCTCACTTTTGTGGAAATTAATCTTTAGACCAGATAGTTGTTCAAAAACACTGAGCAGCAATTTCATATTCTTAGCTTGCTCCAAATCATGGTCTATAAAAAGGATTGTATCATCAGCATATTGCAAGATAGACAGTCCATCATCCACCAGGTGAGGTATGATCCCTCTAATTTGGCCATCCTCTTTTGCCCTCTTAATCAAAATTGAAAGCATATCTGCCGCAATGTTAAACAGAATGGGTGACATAGGATCTCCTTGCCTAAGACCTTTTTTCGTTTGGAAATAGTGCCCAATGTCATCATTAATCTTGATGCACACACTACCTCCAGTTACAAACTTTTCCACCCAATTACACCATTGCTGGCAAAACCCCTTCATTCGCAAGGTTTGTTGAAGAAAGGACCATTTGACTTTATCATATGCCTTTTCAAAGTCAATTTTAATTATGACACCATTGAGTTTATTTGTGTGTAATTCATGTAATGTTTCATGCAAAATCACGACTCCTTCCATAATATTGCGGCCAGGCATGAAAGCCGTTTGAGTCGGTTACACCACCTTACTAGCCACACCCATTAGTCGATTTGTGACGACCTTTGTGAAAATTTTGAAGCTCACATTTAGTAAACAAATAGGTCTATATTGTTGGATTTTTGTTGCCTCTTTAATTTTTGCAAGTAGGGTAATCACTCCAAAATTGAGGCTGAATAAAGGAAGGCGGTCTTCAAAAAAGGCATGAAAGAGCGCCATAAGATCATCTTTTATAATTTCCCAAAAGACTTGATAAAATTCTGATGGGAAACCATCAGGTCCAGGCGATTTATTGTGTTCCATCTGGAACACCGCCTTTTCTACTTCTTTATCAGTAAAAGGAGCTATTAGAATGTCGTTTTCCTCCGCTGTGACCTGTGAGATATCTTGTATTTGATTCTCCAGTAAACTAAAATTATTATCCTCTGATGGCCCAAACAACTCCTTATAATAGTTAGTGATATATGCTTTTAATTCAATATCACCCTGTATTATCCCATCTTCTTGATCTAGCTTGAAAATGCGTTGTTTTCTATGTTTACCATTTGCGACCAGATGGAAATATTGGGTATTATTATCACCCTCCAACAGGTCTTTAGTTTTTGCTCTCTCATACCATTTAATTTCTTCCTCCCTCAATAAATGGACTAATCGTTCGTTGAGGTAGTATTTGAAATTTAATTCTTGGTTAGAAAGAGTGGCGGTTTCTGCCTTTTTATCCAAATCATCAATCAATGTGATTAATTTATTCTTCTCTATTTTATTATGTCCAGCTATATTTTTGGCCCAACCTCTCAAAAATTGTCTAAGGGATCTTATTTTATTTTGCCATCTCTCTATAGCTGTGGCACCTATGCTTTCTGATTGCCACACATTAGCAACCAGATCATAGAAACCATCCCTTAGTAACCATCCTCGTTCAAATTTGAACAAAGGACGTTTGCTATTGTGAGAAGAAGCCCCTGTATTCAATAACAAGGGTGTATGATCAGAAGTACTTCTGTCTTTAGCCATTACTGTTGTGAGCGAAAATTTTTGTTCCCATTCTGTACTAACCAAAATCCTATCTAGTTTCTCAAAGGTCGGATTATCCCCGCTACTCGCCCAAGTATATTGGCGACCAGACATTTCTATTTCTTTGAGTTGTAGAGTCTGAATGACCATATTAAATATATCTGGCCATCGAGCATCAAAATTAACTTTATTTTTATCCTTAGGACTACGCATGATATTGAAATCTCCACCAATAATATAAGGTAGCAATTCTTTACCACAAGTCTGTGCCATCTCAGTTAGAAACCTTTCCTTATATTGTTGTTGTGCTGGGCCATAAACTGCAAACAACGCCCATTGGAACCCATCGACTTTATTTCGAAGAGTGAACTTAACATAAAAGTCCCCTTCATCAATAACACCAATATCATATACCATCAGATCGATACCGAGGAGAATTCCCCCGGATCGTCCATGTGGTGCCATGCAGTGCCAAATATAGTCCTTGCCACCACATAGTTTTTTTAGGATCCCATCTGGGAATTGATCCCGACCCGTTTCCATGAGAGCAATAAAATCAATTTGCTCCTCTTTTACAACATCTGCCAAATAGCCATATTTAGCCAAGTCTCTAAGACCTCTGCTGTTCCAGAAAATCCCTTTCATTTGAGACTCAACTTGGAAGGTGTAATAGGTTTCTTAGGTATTAATCCCACCTTGTTCTTCTTTTCTGAGTTATATTTTTTCCTCCGAGGAATAGCATTAAGCTCACAGCATATGTGATCGTATCCCTCCTCATGCATACTATCATCAAAATTCTCACAAGCAGCATTGAGTTGTGCATCTAGAATATCTTCATCCTCATCCAAGTTTATCTTAGGAGAGGAAGATTTATTATTAGGGAATTCTCCCTTAGCCAAGACTCTAAGCCTATCTATTTCTATGTTTTTAATAGAGGTAATAGACGAAGAAATAACACTATTATCTCGACCCATAGAAACTCCTAAGTTGGCAACTCTAGATGAAACAATAGAGTCAGAAAAAGATAGAAAAGATAAACACGTACCAGGTTCCAAAGTATTTTTCTTGGCCACCAGTTTCATCGCCTTCTCCATCATATTGTCATCCCTTTTACTAGCAGCCCGCTTACTGGACCTTCTAACCCCTTCATTGTCTTTGGCTAATGCTAACTTCAGCTCATCAAGGCCAACCACAGTACTCAATGACTGGAGTGCATTAACCAATGCCATGCTGGTCAAATTAGCACGAATTCCATTTTCCTTGGCCAGATTTTGTAACAGACGGCGTGGGAGGGCATGAAGCAAATGAGAATCCTGCTCACCAAGGCTTGCTGTAAGAGCTTTTGTTCTAGCACCCCCAATTTTTTGTTCTATAGGCCCAAATGGCATGATGTCAGCAGTGATTGCTTCAGCAGAAACAGCCTTATGACTCAGCTGCAATGTGCCCAACAAATCGTCACCAACAATGTGTTGTGTCTCCAGCTGAACCAAAGGTTGTTCAGAGTCTAAAACAACTCCAACAAAATCCACAATGAACCCATAGTCTAGAAAACTTGAGCATCGCAAAGATGTAAATTTTTTGCGTGGTTGGCAGTTCAAAATAGGCTTTGGATAGCTAACCGTCTATACCATTCGACATGTCCTCTTTACAGGTTATTACTTGAATCAGCCATTCACCTTCTGGTCGAATGTCGCTACACAACTAGAGTTTGGACCGCTATTGCGCACTGAACAGCTTACGACTCTTTACAACCGTCAACCTGGCCCACCTTCTCCTTAACCCGGCAATAGTGGGAGTGGTTTGTCTCACGGCCGAGAGCACCACGGAAGGCTCTAGCCTCGTTGGTGATGCTCATAACATGGGATATTTGAAAATAACAAAACACTTGAATTTTTTGCTCTTCAGCAAATACACCAACACTCTTGATCGTCAAGATAAAAGATGCTCTAGTGGGAACCAAGAACCTAGCAGACTACCCCTCTTTATAAGATAATTTTTATAATCAAACCTTAAAACCCTGGGATGCTGCCAGTTTCTGGCCAACCCTATTCCCCCTATTTTAATACAGGGCAGCACTCGCTGGTCGCTGCCACCCGTTTCAGAAAAAAAAACTTGAATACGCCAGTTTCTACTGTGTGACGTTGCATCATCAACAGCAGCCATCGTTGCGTCAGTTTTTTTCCCTGACGTGCTAAAACAAGTCCATGGCTAGATCTCCCTATTAAAACCCCATCGTGTGCGTATCCTTGGAAACTTCTGCAGACACCATTCTCTCTCTCTCTCTCTCTCTCGTTAGGCGTGGATTGATATATACACGGACGCAATGAGCTTGATAAGCATGATGGAGGCGAGGATGCCGCCGGGGTTCCGGTTCCACCCGAGGGACGACGAGCTCGTGCTGGACTACCTCTGCCGCAAGCTCTCCGGCGGAGGCGGCGGCAGTGGCGCGTACGGCGGCGTCGCAATGGTCGACGTCGACCTCAACAAGTGCGAGCCCTGGGATCTTCCAGGTACGTACGGTCTGTATCATGTATGCAACTTGGTGCTATATATAGTCATATAGATTGCTTACAGAGGCACAGCTAGAGCTGCAGGGTCTAATCCTGTGCTGTGCTGCACCCCCAACAACAATAAGAACTGTGTACTATATCTCTTAATTACATCTTGCACCATACATAGGAAAAATATATAGCAAAGCGGAATTGAATGGCATGACATGAACAGAGTAGCTGATTTCATGAAGGAATAGGAACCTTCAGCTAGCCCCTGATCCAGAAAACAAAAAAAAAGGAGGAGGAAAATGGCGTCGCCCGGACTCGAACCGGAGACCTTCAGTGTGTTAGACTGACGTGATAACCAACTACACCACGACACCTCGCTGTTCGTTGTCTATTCATTTTAGTTCCTCAACAGCTGAAACCAGAAAGTTCTTGCCATTGATACAATCACTGGTTACCCTGCATGGTTGGTTTGCTAAGAACAGCCGATACAGATTTGCTCCGTTTTTCTTCACAGTACTGGTCCAGGTGCGAAGGGAATTAAAGGGATGGCGATGTTATGCCATCCTTGTCACTAGCGATTCGCGCGCACGATCTAATTGATCTCTTCCCGCTGTGCGTGCGCTCAGGCGAGGCATGCGTGGGAGGCAGGGAGTGGTACTTCTTCAGCCTGCGCGACCGCAAGTACGCGACGGGCCAGCGCACGAACCGCGCGACGCAGTCGGGCTACTGGAAGGCGACGGGCAAGGACCGCGCCATCATCAGCCGCCGCGGGCGCCGCGGCGGCGGCGGCGGCGCCGCGGTGGTCGGGATGCGCAAGACGCTCGTCTTCTACCAAGGGAGAGCCCCGAGGGGCACCAAGACGGAGTGGGTCATGCACGAGTTCCGCGTGGAGGGACAGGCGGTTGCCGTTGCCGCCAGCTTACCAGCTCTCAAGGTATACCACTGCCACACTGCATGCCACACGTTCTCTCAGAAAATAGCATTTGTTTTGTGTGATTTGGGTAGAAGCAGCAGAAGTGATTGGTTATCTAATCACCTTCACCCATGTCAAAAGTAAAAAGCTGGCCAAGCTAATCCCTTTTTATTCGTCAGTAATCACAAGCCCGACTCCTTTAATGCCCTCCCTCGTCTCTAGCTAGAAAATTAGTAGGTACAAGTTTCTATCCGGAAATCTATTTTTTTTCATTCAGGCTATAGATGCCGCCTGCTCTGAACATTGTGATATGATAAAACTACTTACGCCACCTGCCAATCATTCTTATCCAATAATTCCAAACCTGGTACACACCAAGGTTGTTCGGTTGGCTCCATCAGCGGCACTAAACTACAATACCGCGTGTACTAAACATTTCGAAAAGGATTTGACAGCCTTATTATCCGGAATTCTTTATCTCAAGTTGCCATTTAAGCGTTCAGATTTCCACGAGTACCAATTATTTGGCAACGAAGAAGTACATTTACAAAGATATCAGAAACTTGCAACGTGAGGTTAACTTGGCGATGACGGCTTGTCCTCCGTGCCCTTCTAATCTATATTCTATCAAGTATATGCGTTCCGAAAGTGAATATTATCATTCTTCCGAGAAAATTAAGTATAATCACATCCTTCGTGCTAGTCCATTCCAAAATCCAAATTAAAGCTGTTAAAATTTGTTGCTCTGCATTATTCGCCAGCACTACCCGACTATAACGAACTGACCATCTACTCTTGTTTTTGTTGCAAATCCAGGAGGACTGGGTGCTGTGTAGGGTGTTCTACAAAAGCCGAACAATTACCACTCCAAGAGCAGCCTCCGACGAGGCAGGCTCACTTCCCGGTGATCTCAGCGTGCCGCCGGCGCTGCTGCCCATGGCCCCTGTCAACGCCGCCTTTGGTCGCGCGCCGACGGCCATCGTCGACGGCTACTACTACGAGCAGCAAGGCTCCGGCCTCCCGGCGGCGTACCACCGGCCGGCGCCGTTGCCATTTCAGAGCTTCAGGGACCTGCTAAGCAGCATGGTGGAAGGTAGCAGCGGCCCAAAGCCGGAGCTCCCTCAGGACTGGAGCGAGGAGGGTTACACGCAGCAGAGTGGATTGCCGCCGCAGGCGTGGAACCCATTCTGACTTCTGGGTGTTACACAAGAATAGGTTGTATGTGTATGCCCATGTCGTCAACTCGTCATGTGCGTAATGGAAATTCGTTCTTTTTCCTTAATAATTTGTTTTGGTTAGTGCGATTTCTGGCATTCATTAGTTCTAGGGCAGTGACCCACACATTGTTGATCGGTGAAATGGCTCGGTGTAGCAGTTAACTTTTGTACTGAACATATGATTGCTAAAGAAAAAAAATTCTTCTCAAACGTGATCTGCATTATTGGAGGGAGGGAGAAAAAATGATACAAGTCGGTAAGCATACGCGGCCTAGCCCACAGCCGATGGAGCAGCCAGGCCGAGCCGGGCTGGGAAAACTAATGGCCCACGCAGCTGGCAGCCCGGCACCGCACCCAACACCAATACGTACAGAGCTAACAGGCCGAGTCCCCCCCTCCACTGGCCCAACTTTTTAGCACAAATCCGACGCCGGGACGGCATGCGCGCGCGACTCCGTGTTGAAACCAACCCGTTCATTAGTTCGATGAATCGATTCTGACTTTTATTTTTATGGTACTACCGACTTAAGCCTAATTAAGTCGGCCCAATGTAGGGCTGTTCATTTTCGCACCGAACCGAAAAAATCAAATCGTACCGGTCAGCTCGGTTTGACCGATATTCGGTATTCGGTTCGGTATCTGAAAAATTGGCATTTGATCTATTCGGTATTTTCGATATAAACGAGCTAAAACCGAATAAATTGAGTTCGCTAGTTCGCTGCCTGTTCTTCGGACTTGAGCGCCGCAGTTCAGCCCATTAGCCCAACTCGGCGACAACTCTGACTCGGCACACCAACTGACGCACGCGTCGCGGCACGCCTAACCGGCTAACCCTATTACGCACATTGTCCAAGCGTCCACCGACACCATCACACCGCAGTCGCCACTCACCAGATCCGTTCCTCTAGTCTTCAAACCTAGCCTAAGGCGGGCGCTCGGCGCTCCGAGCCTCCGACCTCCGGCGCTCCCCCAGTCCCAAGCTCGGCCAACGGCCGCGCGGGCTCCGGCGCTGCGCCTCCATCGTGCTCCCTGAAAGCGTCTAGGCCCCTAAAAATATTAGTTTTGGTAATTAATGACATTATGTGATCATGGGACTAACTTGTGTATTGAGTGTTTGCAAGAATTAGTCTCAAGGGCAAAGAAGAATGTACATAAAAAGATGTTGAAGATTCAAAGATCTCAAGGGCGACAAGGTAAATAGTTTAGGGATCTATTTTATTTTTATCGGTCTTGGAGATAGGTTGGAAGACCGGATTATAGGATAGACGCCGTACTATTAAGAGGGATCACGGTCATTTGCTTGATCATATGCTAATATGCCCTATGGATCAATCTAGGATCATGCATGCACTTAGAAATTAAAATTCAATCAAAACTGTGCTTTGTCAGAAAATCCGGTAGTACCGGCGTTCTACGGGCGGAACTACCGCATGGCCGGAAGTACCGAGCCTCTGAGCGGATCGTTTATTCCAGAGAGCGCCCGGAGGTTGAGTTAGTCTCTCGGAAATAGGAAGTACCGCAAGTTCAACTGCGGAACTACCGCATGTGCGAAAGTTCCGGGGTCCCGAGTAGGGCTGTAAACGAGCCGAGCTCGAGCGAGCTTGATCTAGCTAGCTCGAGCTCGGTAGAAACTCGAGCCGAGCTCGAGCGAGCCTAAGATCAACATCGAACTTTAAGCTAGGCTCGAGCTCGGCTCGAGTTTTAACCGAGCTCGCTTGAGCTCGGCTCGTGTAGGCTCGGTGCGTACCTGCGTGGCCGGATCCCGGTCGAGGAGGGGCGGCGCCGACGGGGGAGGAGGGGCGCCGGGGGGAGGAGAGGCGTCGGCGACGGGCCGGGTCGAGGAGGAGCGTCGGGGGGACGAGGGGCGGCGGCGGGGGGCGAGGAGAGGCGGCGGCCGGCGGGGCGAGGAGGGGGACTGGGGGGGTGGCGGCGGGGGAGAGGAAGGGGACGGGGGGCGGGAGAGGGGGCGGCGGCGGGGCGAGAGGCGAGGAGTCAAGGAGGGGAACGGGGGGGAGGAGGGGCGGTGGCGGCGACGGAGAGGAGGGGCGGCAGCGGGGGGGGTGGCGGCAGGGGAGAGGAAGGGGTTGGGAGGAGGAGGGGCGGCGGCGGGGGGGGGGCGAGGAGGGAGACGGGGGGGGGGGGCGGCGGCGGGGGAGAGGAAGGGGCTGGGGGGAGGAGCGGCGGCGGCGGGGGAGAGGAGGGAGGGGGACGGGGAGGCGACGGCGGGGGAGAGGAGGGAGGGGGACGGGGAGGCGGCGGTGGGGCGAGGAGGGGGACGGGGAGGTGGCGGCGGGGGAGAGGAAGGGGACGAGGGGCGGGACTCGGGAGAGGGGGTCGGCGGCGGGGGGGCCGGGGGGCGAGGAGGGGACTGGGGGGTGGCGGCGGGGGAGAGGAAGGGGACGGGGGGCGGGAGAGGGGGCGGCGGCGGGGCGAGAGGCGAGGAGCCGAGGAGGGGAACGGGGGGAGGAGGGGCGCCGACGGGGGGAGGAGGGCGGTGGCGGCGACGGAGAGGAGGGGCGGCGGCGGGGGAGAGGAAGGGGTTGGGGGGAGGAGGGGCGGCGGTGGGGGGCGAGGAGGGGGACGGGGGGGCGGCGGGGGAGAGGAAGGGGTTGGGGGGAGGAGGGGCGGCGGTGGGGGGCGAGGAGGGGGACGGGGGGGCGGCGGGGGAGAGGAAGGGGTTGGGGGGAGGAGGGGCGACGGCGGGGGAGAGGAGGGAGGGGGGACGGGGAGGCGGCGGCGGGGGAGAGGAGGGGGACGGGGAGGCGGGACTCGGGAGAGGGGGTCGGCGGCGGGGGGCGAGGAGGGGCAGCGACGGGGGCGGGGGCGGGGCCGCGGGTGGGGGCGGCGGCCGGCGGGGGCGGGGCCGCGGGTGGGGGCAGGCGGAGGCGGGGCCGCGGGTGGGGGTGAGGGCGGCTGGGCGGGCGCGTGTGGCGGAGGGGGTGCCTGGGGGGCGGGGGGATTTGGGGAGGAGAGGCGGGAGGGAGGGGTGGGGGCGGGGGGAATTGGGGAGGGGGGTAAAAAAATTCTAAGCTCGCGAGCTATTCGAGCTCGGTTCGTTAAAGTTCGTGAGCTTAGGATGAAGCTCGAATTCGGCTCGTTTGGAGCTCGAGCCAAGCTCGAATCGAGTCTAGAGCGAGCCAAGTTCGAGCAGCTCGCGAGCCTCGAGCTTTTTTTACAGCCCTAGTCCCGAGCGGAACTTAAATTCCAGAGAGCGCCCGGAGTTAAACTTAGCCTCTCGGAAAACGGAAGTACCGCGGTTTGAACTGCGGAACTACCGCAGGCCGGTAGTTCCGGACTTAAGAGCGGAACTTCATTTCCAGAGAGCGCCCTGAGTTGGAGTTAACCGCGCTGAAATCGGAAGTACCGGGGCAAGAAGCGGAAGTTCCGGTTTTCCGGAAGTACCACGATTTTAATGGCGGTAGTACCGCACTCATTGTTCAACGGTTACTTCTGAACGCCTGACATAGCCGTTCTGTTGCGACGGCGGAAATCCGGTAGTACCGCCCATATAACGGCTGTAGTTCCGGTTTTCCTGAAATTTCAGAATTGTTTATTGCAACGGCTATTTGAGGTTGGTGGGGGTATAAATACATCCCCACCAGAACTTGTAGTTGTAGTTGAACCCATATTGAACATCTTTGAGCCTAGAGCAACTTCTCACACCTCTCTTTCACTCTTGTGCATTCAATAGAGGTAGTTGAGCCCAATTCAAGTGCATTGCATTCTAGATTGATCCAATTGGCACTTGTGTGTGATCAAGCCGCTGTGGTTCATTTCTCTTGGTGCTTGCCGGCACCTAGACGGCTTGACGGAGGTTCCGGTGATCTTCTCGAGAAGATTGTGAGAAGGCCCGGAGGATTGTGAAGGCTAGTGATCGAGGTGGTTAGGCTCAATTCGTGGAGCCGGTCCGATTTATTCGGGCTTACCTCAACGTGGACTAGGGGAGACTGGCAAGTCTCCGATCACCACGGTAAAAAGTAATTGTGTCAAATTGTGGTTTGCTCTCTTGTATTTACTTTCATTCAAGCAACGTTCTTAATTCATATTAATTGATTGCTTGTTTAGTTAGAGTAGCAACCTTAGATCTAGACTACTTGATTTTGCTATTGGTCAATTACTTGTGCTAGTGTTATCTTGAACCTTTCTAGGTTGTTTAGGTGTACCATTGTCGACTTGCTCTAGTCAATTCATTAAGTTTAAAATTGTCAATTAAAATTGGACGAAAATTTTAAACCGCCTATTCACCCCCCCTCTAGTCGGCCTACTCGATCTTACACTCCCTCCAGTCCGAGTCCCGGGCTCCCTCTCCCAAGATGCCGGCGCCAAGCCCTTGCCGCGTGGAGCCACCAACAGCACACAACAGCGCCGACTACCAATACCAGGTCTTCTCCATTCACCACTAGATTTAAAATTTCTAAATGCTCTAGTAGAGTAATCCGACCTCTGGTGCTCCCCCAGTCCCAGGCTCGGCCGGCGGCCTCTCGGGCTCCGGTGCTCTGCCTCCATCCGTGCTCTCGGACTCCAGCCTCCCAAGCCTAGACGCCGGCCTCCTCAGTCCTCCCAGACCCAGACGGAATCAATAGGATCTTGCGAAGCATTTCCTTTTTCTATGTTTCATTTGGCAAATAATAATTGGTAGAATGTCAGATTACTAGTTGCCTAGTGTGTTGTGAACTTGTAATGTTGTTGCCTAGCCTGGTTATTGCATTGGTTAATGGTTATCTATCTTTGCATTTTTGGATTATTAGATGTCTGAGTATGATGATATTGCAAATAATCATGTTGCTGCTGCTGGGTCAGTGGGTATGGGTATGAATGTGGGCAGAGATGAAGCTATTGGTCCCAATGAAGCTCAAGATGGAAAGAAACAAATGAATCCCAAATTAGAGATATAGAACCATTACACACGACTACCAGATGACCAGAATAAGGCTAAATGCAAGTGTTGTTCTCGGATCCTTGCCTGCGATTCACAAAAAATGGTATCTCCTCACTAGTCTCTCATGCAAAATGTTGTAAGAAGCATCCTGCCAGGATTAACAGTCAAACTGAACTAAGCTTCCAATGGAGTGTAGATGGCCAAAGTAGTTGTATAGTACCTTGGCAATACAATGCAGAAGAGGTTAGGTCATCATTTACTCGCATGATAATAGTTGATGAGTTTCCTTTTATCTTCTCAGAACATGAAGGTTTTAGGGATTTTATGTCGAAAGCTTGTCATTGGTTCAATCCACCATCTAGGACAACAATGTATAGAGACATTCTTCGCCTTTATGAAGTTGAGAAAAGAAAGCTAAAAATTCTTTTGAAGGATTCTCGTCAAACAATTAGCCTCACAACCGACACATGGACTTCTTCAACCCTTTAAAACTACATGGTTCTCACTGCAGATTACATTGATAGCAATTGGCGATTTAACAAAAAAATCCTTAACTTTTGTTTGGTAGACAATCATAAAGGGGAAGATATTGGAAAAGCACTACATAAATGCTTGCTTGAGTGGGGCATTGAAAATGTGTGCACTATTACGGTAGATAATACTATTTAAATGATGGAGTTATATGCTACATGAGGAGTGCTTTGAAAAATCGTGATGGTACATTTGCGAAAGGTAATCATCTTCACATGAGGTGCGTAGCTCACATTATTAATCTTGTGGTTCAGGATGGGTTAAGGACAATAGCTCCTGCTATTTCTCGTATTCGTAATGCTATCAAATATGTGAGAAGCTCCACTTCAAGAATGAATACCTTTAAAAAGTGTGTGCAAATAAGTAAGGTTGAAGAAAAAGGTTGATGTCTCTTGATGTGTGTACCAGATGGAACTTGATTTATCTTATGTTAGAGACTGCCGTGGGTTTTGAGAAGGCATTACTTCAGGACCCTTCCTATAAGGCTGAGTTGGGTATGGATGGGGTTCCAACATATGATGATTAGGTGTATGCGAAAGATTTCAAAGACTTCTTGAAACATTTCTTTGACCTCACAAAAAAAGTTTCTGGTACTCAGTGTATTACTTCCAACACTTTCTTCGAAGATATTGCTGGTGTAAATTATTTATTGTCTGATTGGAGTCAACGTGATGATGGTGATGACACTACCTTCAAACACATGGCTATTAAGATGAAGGAAAATTTTGATAAATATTGGGGGATCCTGAGAAGACGAACAACTTAATTTTTATTGCTGCAATTCTTGATCCTAGGTATAAGTAATTCACCAATGTTTTTTAATGTTTTTTTTAATCAATGATCACTCACTTTGTTTTTTTTAATGTTTGTGCAAGGACTAAGTAATCTGATTTCTTCAAGTACGCGATTACCTCAACTTATGGGCATATTAAAGGTGCAAAGATCTGGGATAAGGTAAATATGGCGTTCGTATATCTTTTTGAAGAATTCAAGAAGATGTACTCTCCTGATGAAATCCAAGGTAATAGACAAGTAACATTAGATACACAAAATGCTAGTGGTATTGAGCATTCAAGTGCATCTACAAATTTTATGAGGTTTTTATATAATAAGAGAATGAAAGTTTCTAGTGGAGGTGGTGGCAAATCTGAATTAGATAAGTACCTTGCTGAAGATATAGAAGATGATGATCATGGCTTTAATATTCTCTCTTGGTGGAAGTACAACTCACCTTGTTTTCCAATCCTCTCACGAATGGCCCGTGATATATTAGCAACCTCTATATCAATTTTTGCTTCTGAATCAGCTTTTAGTACTAGTGGTCGTGTTCTTGATGATTTTAAAAGCTCCTTGACTCCATTCACACTCCAATGCTTGATATGTGCACAAGATTGGCTGCGTTCTTCAAAGCACATCAATGTGGAAGCCGATTTAGCGGATTTGTGTAAATTTGAAGAAGGTACTATAATATATGCAATATATTTCTATTTATAAGTGATAGCAAATTGGCAATCGACAGCTACTTCAACTAATTAGCTTATTTTTCATGTCATGAAGGCATTCAAATGTCGAGCCTAGATCCAACTCCAACAACAAGTGTCTACTCTTCAGATCGAGTTTGATGCTTTAGACTAAAGATATGTTGCGATGTTGGATTGTTGGGGCTTTTTGTTATTATTTCAAAATTAGACTGCCTATTTTGTTATTGTTGTCTTGTTGGAACTGTGGATTGTACTAATTGTAGTCTGTTTGCTGTCTGCCTGAGTGTCTGGAGACTGTTGTGCGGCCTGTGCTGGTCGCATACTGCCCTGCTGGTGCTGAGTTTGGTTTGCACTCTGCAACTCTACTGCCTGCTGCACTCTGCTGCTCTGCATCTGCTGCACCGTCTGTCTGCTGGAGTTTGGAGAGTCCACTGAGTTTGCTTATGGTCTATAGTCTGCACTTTGCTGGCCTGCTGCCCTGTTGGCTGCTGGTTTATGTGGTATACCGGTATTGCGGTTATAGCTTGTCACTTACTCACTTTGTCAGCTTGAGTGACAGACTGGCAATGTAATGTGGCATCAGCCATTAGACTTTTCATTGTTCTGTGACTTATGAGCTTACTGGCAATGTAATGTTCTGAATTCTGATGAGTGATGAGCTGACTAGTTGTGGTCTGTGGACTATGTACTCTGGCGTCGACTGTGGCTTTTTGTAATTCTGAATTTTTGATGATGAGGCAGTTAGGCATATGAGCTTTCTGTGACTTGACTTTTATAGTTCTGTGTAGTTCTGTGACAGAATGAGTGATATGTGAATGTGATGATGAATTGATGAGCTTTTAAATTTTGATGTTGTGTGGTTTTGTCAGCCAGAACTGGCTGGTTGCCAGTCAATCTGGATTCTGGAATGGAGTTATGGAGATTAATGTTTAGCTATTCGCGCAAACTTTGGTAAAATTGGTATTTACTGATACCGTACCAAAATAATATGGTATTTACCGATACCACACCGTATTCTATAAAGTATCGTATTTTTCGAATTACTAAAACCGTATTTACCGAACCGTACAAACTGAAAAAACCGAACGAACAGTCCTAGCCCAATGGTTGAAACAAAATGGATGTTTTTTAAGTGGATTCATTAAACGATTTTTAAGTCTAACACCACATACACTATCTATATATTGATCTTTACTGTCCACTATCATCTTGAAAAGCGCAGCAAAAAGATATATGCCGTAACCAAAAGAAACCAGCCCACAGCTCAAAACAAGAGTGTCTTAAGCCCCGTTCGTATTAGATTTTACTTCTGTTTTCTACTTAGAGAAGTTAAAACAGAGATCACGAGAGCATTGCATACTACACTTCTTTTATTATTGTCTCGTATATATATCTACCCTTAACTTTTCTTGCTATTCATATTATCCTTTTAAAAATTACTTCTTTTAATATTTATTTTTATCTAAAAACCATGCGAGGACTAGCCGCAGGTAGCACAACGCCCCGTTAGTACTTTGTACGTTCTTAGGGCATATGTAGTGTATGAAAAGAGGAGGTCTTAAGTCACCTTAAGGTCAACCTTATACATTACAGGGGTGACCTTAAGCAGACCCTAAGTAAAAAAAACTTAAGGCTGGTCCTCAAGCTAAAGACCTGGCCATAAGCATTAAAATATAATTTTTCTTTATCTGTCAAGTGAGACCGTCTTAAGACCCTTTGAGTTATATACACTATAGAGTTGGTCTTAAAGTTTAAATGAAACCCACGTTAAGACCCTTTGGGTTATATTCACTACCACCGATGCCCTTAGAAAGAGGCCCGCGAAGTCGCATCGTGTTCGTGACTCGTCACCGCCGCTTCCTCCGTCCCTCCGCTGCTCGTTCGGGCGCCGCGGCCGGCGTTCTCGACCTCGACTTCTAGGGCTCGCTCTCCCTCGTCGTCGTTGACGCCGTATCCGAGGAAAGGCAAGCTCCTCCTCCACCATCTACTCGTTTCGCGTCCATTTGGGGGTCGCGAGTCTCCCGCTCGAGCGCTCCGCCGGCTCGGCGATCTCCCAGGGGAGTCCGAGCAGGCCTCCACATCTGAGCTCTGGGAGCGCATTGCGAGGTATGCCCTTGAGTACTTGTTTTAATGTTCACTTGATAAGCCTTTTTTTCAGTTCATATGTATGTTTTGCATGTTGTGTAACTAAACCCCAATGTGCCCTAATTCAGAATAATGTAGGAAATAGCAACTCCATTGCAATTGTGTGACTAAAGGGAGATTGGATCATATACCCTCCCTTTAGTTGGGAAATTGAGGATTTACCCTCCACATCTCAATGACACGTTGGGTCATCATAAGTCACTGACACGTGGGCTAGGAGGGTAAATCCTCAATTTTCATCTACATGGAGGGTATATGATCAATTTTTTCGTGACTAAAACATGTGTTATTGGCGCAATCTTCGTGCTACTTCCTTTTGATGCTCCTTAAATCTCTACTAGTGCATTTTAGGTTAAATTCAGGCCTGCACTTGTGCTAACTTTGCATATCAAGATTGTCTTTTTGTACAATTTTTTTCCTGTCTGGTTTCATATGCATAAGTTGGGCTAAGCTCTGGCTGATGGAATTTCTGTTTCCAGCACATCTGATGTGGATATGAAATGCATTTTGGGTTCAATCAATCTAGTGTTTATATAAGCACCATATGACTGAACAATGTTGAAGCTGTGCGAAGACACTCAGATTAGAATAATGTGACTAGGATGATCTACTAAGGTAGAAGCTGCCAATAGAGCAACCTTTACAGTTTACACCAAAGACCCCTTGGTCCAGCTTTATTAGATAGCTCAAAAAACTTACAAAGTTCAAGCAGTATCTTATAAAGTTTTAAGCAACATCAATACAGGAATCCATCTGATTTGAAAGTGGTCTTTGTGGCATTAAATCCATGAACTGTTCAGTGTAATCAGCGAATGCTCTTTGGTGTCTGTTTATATCTTTGGATATGCGACCTGCATTCTGATTAACTGCTGTTCTGTAGCACTGTTTACTATTGCTCAAGAATTATTCATTTGTGCTGCCCAATAACATGTGGTGCTCGTTCTGTTCAATGAAAGCAGTATCGGTTGGGTTCGTATTACAAATTGAAGTCAAATATACCGAAATTTGCACATTCATATTTCTCATCTTCGTTCAGTGCTTCTATGTGAAACTTCCTGTGCTCTGATATTGCTGTACTGTTGTCTTTTAATGTTGACCTCTTCATTATTTTGCATGATCATTGCTTGTTGATTAACGTGCTAGAGTTTTACCATTTTTCCTCTGTCAAATGCTGTAATTTAACAATTGAGGATGCAAAAAATTTCTAAATCAGGTTATTTCCTTTAGGGCGAAGGAAGAAAGACCGAAGGATAAAAAGGGAGGAATACTGGATGATAACGATGATGCTTTTGAGATATTATCATGGGTGGGCAAGAGTCGTAAACTTGAGGAAAAAGGCAAGCTGAAAAGGAGAAAACATTACATCTTGCACGAGCATTGGAGGAACAGGTGATATTTAGTGATTAATTGGTTTTGGATATATTTTCATGTGTGGTACGTGTGCTTTACTAGCCTTCATATGTTGGAACTTCAGGTAACATCTTAGCAGACAATGGTGGTGCTGACAATGAGGAGGAAGATAAACAACAGGGAGGTAGTCATCTACAAAATCCTTTTAGTCAGCAAGAATTTTTTACAGCAACCATTATTAGCTGCTGCATTTCTTTCATTGTAAACTTGTAATACAATATTTGAGTTATAGTATTCTGTCAATAGCAATTAGAGTAACATGTTTCACTCTTTCTTTTTCCTTTTTCTTTTTGGAAAAAACAGACCACTTATCTGGAGTAAAGGTTCTTCATGGCCTTGATAAAGTCATAGAAGGCAGAGCAGTTGTCATTACTCTCAAAGATCAGAGTATTCTGGCTGATGGGGATATCAATGAAGGTAATGGGGTTTGTTTGTTACTTATTTCTTCCCTGTCTGACTATTTTCTAACTTCAGCAAAAATAATTTGTAGAGGCTGATATGCTTGAGAACATCTAGATTGGTGAGCAGAAGCAAAGAGATGAAGCTTACAAGGCTGCAAAGAAGAAAGGAACATATGATGACAAGTCACTGTCCACATAGCACGGTTGTTGCTATGTTTCTTGGATTATAGCCTTCATTTTGCTGGTGGTTTGTAGGTTCAATGATGATTCATTGTCAAAGAAACCTATACTCTAACATTATGGTGACCCAATGGAAGATGAGGTAAACAGGCTGTTCTGCTTCATTTGCTAGATCTTCCTGTTGATACCTCTTTTTTTTACCTTTTCATTTATCAGGGAGTGACACTTGATGAAGGTGGATGCTTCACAGGTGAAGCAGAAAAGAAGCTAGAAGAGGTGATCTATCGTTTGCCCTAGAAACCATGATATGCAGGATGTAACCCTTTTTTCCCTGAACATGACAATTCTTGCTCATTCAGTGCTTTTTCCTGCATTTATTTGACCTCTGGAAGAACAGATGTCACAAAATGATGATGTTTATCCTAACCTATTGTGTTTTTTCTCAGATGACGCCTAAGAAATCATTTCTGGATCCATCACACAAATCCCATGGCAAGGGGCCAGGCAAAATGAAGCAGGAAAAACGCCAGAAGAAGTACCAGGATGAGTTGAAAGCCAAGTGAATGAAATCTTCTGACATGCCTTTAATGTCCGCGGAAAAGATGAGAGAGGCTCAAGCTCGCAGCCAAACACCATACCTTGTTTTAAGTGGCAATGCAAAATCAGGGTATGTTCACAACATACTTCTAACTTCCATAGTTAATGTGTTTTAGTTCTCGTTTATACTTTGCACTATGCTTTCTTAATTATTTTGACATCCTCAAATGCCTTAACGGAAATTCCACAAAACTCAACTCTCTGGATCTGTATGTGTTATGGCACTGGATTTTTTTTTCACCAAATTTCCCTTTTGTTTGTTTAAATTACGAGCACAGTTAATTAATGTATGTTTGGTCATTATTAACGCTGGCTTTTATACTAGCATAAATAGTGCAAACACATTTTGGGGTGCTGACACAACAGCACGTAAGCTCCCAATACAGAACATTGGATAGGTTTGGGTGATTTATATTTAGATTTTGGAGGGACTTGAGGGCCACACGGATAGATTTTTTCCCCCATAACTCCCTCTGATTGAGAAATCATATCCGGGATCCCAAGTCACTTGATTGAACTGTGAACCACCTATTGTCTCATCCAAACGGCTCACATGGAAGTTGCATGTTACCATTCAGAGATGTGTTAGCTAACTAACTCGTGCAATGTTCTTTAAGTAATGTTTTTCCCCCATCAATTTCTTATAATTTTCCCGATGAGGCGGCTAATCTAGTTTTTGTGTGTGATTTTAGTCCGACAGGTGATGCCAGTGGCTTTCTACCGTGGAGAAAGAGCATCCTAGGAGTCTGACGCCCGTGCTTGGGGATAAAAATGTTGGCTGTGAATAGTGACGGAGGGCCCGATAGGGCAAGGTAAGGCTTGGGCCATACCTTGATTTTTTGCAGCAGGCCCCCATATACCCCCTATCCAGTATCCAATAGCACAATAGCTACTAGCTAGTCAATGTAAATGTAAACCCTAGACTGGTCCCTGCTCCCTGCCTCGGCTGCTCCCTGCCTCCCTGGACGGCTTTACCCTGGGCGTAGCCGGCGGCGGGCGGGCGGTGGGCGGGCGGCAGCCACCGGTGGGCAGTGGCGTAACCGGCGGCGGCCTGGGCGTAGCCGGCGGCGGGCGGGCGGCCGGCGGGCGGTGGGCGGGCGGCAGCCACCGGTGGGCAGTGGCACTGGGCGCTGCCGCGCTGGGCAGTGGCGTAACCGGCGGCGGCCTGGGCGTAGCTGGCGGCGGGCGGGCGGGCGGCAGCCACCGGCGCGCAAACTCCGGCGTTGACAGGGTTGGAGGAGCTTGAATGGTATTGCTTTCGATCCGCCCCACCTCATTTTTTCCCGTCCTCCGCCACTGGCTGTGATATTTCCTGCTGTATTCTGTAATTACTTTATTGGACGGTGGGTAATGCCTCATACAGATATAGCTTGCCATGTCCAGTGACCTGTTACTGACGTTGTTTGGCAGGTCGAGCTCTATCTGGGCATCAAACGAAGCGCCTAGCCTGGAAACCTGCCTCCGCCACCTCCAAAGAAGCCGAAGAACTGAACCTGCAGTGGAGTTGACTGTGAGTAGCAATCAGTGGTAGCTTTTCAGCGCATCTGCTGCAGGCTTGGAGCAGATTTCGAGTCACTGTCGACAGGGACGACAACGCCAGATACCAACGCCACATGCACAAACCTCAAATGCGCAGAAATGTTAGAACCTGTAAGTTTTCATTCCAAGCTGATTACGATAACGATCTGACACAGGTGAAGGAATTTTTGTAACCTAACTGTTGTTTCTCTGTCATATTGCTTGTGTTTAACCTGGAGTTATGATGACTGACAGTTTGATTTTGGACAGCTTTGAGGTGTCTGCATCAAGGCTGACAAACTTAGGTGGTACTAGTAAGTAAAGGAAGACAAACATAAATGTAGAAGCATGTAGCGAGTAGCGTGAGATTGCTAGATCCGTGGAGGCGTGGAGTTGAAGAGATGTGTGGCACTGTATAACCCTTCCTGTTACCTCTCGCACAAAAGTAAACTCACCGCTACAATCTTCCTGCATGAAATTTGGGTTAGCTTTTTTTTTATGGGGAATTCCTTTTACCACAGATTGAGAGACCTCCACTCTGCCCTATACGGCACTGTACAGTTATTGGTGGATGGTACAGCAACAGCACATGGTAAAAACATAACAGTGGCTAGTTAGGTTGGCTTAATGGTACTGACCAAACGCCGAATCTTGCTGCTGGATCAGGGGCTTCAGATCCTCTTCCCTCTTTTTCTCTATCTACAGTGCAGGTATTATAATATCGCCCGGTGGTCGTTGGAAATCTAACGCGGATCTACAGACGAATCTGAAAGCCCAACCCCCAATTTACAAAAAGCTTGTACGTGTTGATTGCGTCCAGCACAAAAGGTGCCCATTATTCCATTCTACTCTAAAGGAAAAGAAATGCCCTTTGAACGGTTTCAGCTGTTGGGAAAGCATCGTCTGCTCGCAGATAATGCAAGATAGCATTATCTTAGGCATGTCAATCGTCAAGTAGGCGCACCATGTTATTCGAGGCGAGCCGACGCTTTTGCAGTGTGTTGGGGTTCATGTGGCAAGCAAAACCGGCATCGCAAAGTGCAGTGCCCTGAGACGGAGGAGAGAGAGAGAGAGAGAGAGAGAGAGAGAGAGAGGTCAAGGGGGACCCTAGGGCTAGGAATGGGGCCGTGAATAATTAAACGTGACCTGCCACTGCCAACGCTCACATGGGTTGGAACCGCCACCACCGCCACCCGCGCACCTACACGAGTTACGGCCACGCCACCACCACCTTCCCCTCCCCGTTTCTCGCTTGCTTTGCCGCTTGCTTGCTTGCTTCACTCACCTCACTCGTCTGCTCCGATCCGGCTCGTGCCAAAGCCTCTCTCTCTCTCTCTCTCTCTCTCTCTCTCTCTCTCTCAGGCGCGCATTAACACTGTTTCACCACATTGCTAGTCAAACATTTCTTGTTGATGCTCAACTCATTATTTTTTGTACTGTTCTTAGTCTCACCATTTCATCCCTTCGGATTATCACCGGCTCGTATCCATTTTATACTGAGGAATGCTATGCACGTGACATCTTTGCTATGCGCAATATTATGTACAAACCTATTGATTAGAGTATCGGCCAACGCAGAAGCTCGAATACCGAGGAGATGTGCAGATGAGTTTTGTAGAGACAAAAGGTTTTGTTGGAGCAATATGAGAGGTCATTTTCCTTTGCGAGAGAGAGGGGGGCATGCCAGCCATTTGGTAATGTTCATATTCCAAACAGTTAATGTCTTTTGGTTTTAGATGCTAAAAGTTGAATGGAGTGATTTTTTAAGATAGTTTTTATGAGTCATTCATAATAGTCACTGCAGAAGCCCACGAATTAGCTTTTCAACACAAATATATTTTACCTCCTCAACCTCTCTCATAATTAACAAAAGACACGATACCTTTAAACATGGCTAACGTATGATACTGACTTTCTTTACCCTGAAAAAAATGATACACGGGGAAGGAAACGAGCCAAAATATGGTCATTGCGGGTGGAGCCCACGGCCAAGTAAGAAAGCGAGGCAGCTCGGTTGGTGGATCTATCAGGAACAGGGGGGAGGAGGCGGTGGGCCCCACCACCAACGCTGTCACCGCCACCACTCATCAAGACAAAGCGAGTTAGCGAAGCGAGAGGGAGCTAGCGCCATGCATGCATGTGAGCATCATGTGATGGAACAATTCCATTCCATTTGGACGCACCCTTACTTTTTTCCACTTGCGGTAGGTTAGGACTGAGGAGCGGGGTACTGCTACAGTGCTACCCTTTGTAAAGCGAGCACTAATTAACACGCCTAGTGCGCTTTGTACTGCAATGGGTATATATATATATAAATAAAATAAGTGTTTTATGCACCATGGTAGCCAGCACCTAAATCAATACCTTGTATATATGCTTTGAGATTCACAATTTTTGATATGAGTATCTTCACATATCCATAAAAAATATATTTGAGATATCAAACTCCGAAAAATTTAATTTAACTTTAGTTTAACTAGTTTGAGCAAGTTTCATAGTATATACTGACTATAGTCAAGTTAAATTCAAAAATAGTTCAACTTAGTTTGAACTGAGTTCAAAACTCATTTACTATAAATATATTAGGGGTATAAAACATTTTCATACCCAAACTTCAAAATTTTTATGATCATATACGTGTATCATACGGTTCTTGATATGGGTGCCTCATGTAATTTACATATATACATACATATGTACACATATATATACACAAAAGTATACATACAAACACATATACACATATGCATATATACATATACATATATGCATATGCATATATGTATACATACGTATACATATATGTACTTATTTATCATTTTTGGTATACTTAAAATACTAATTTTAAGATACTCTAATGCGATTTGCTTGAAAAAAATCATTTGAGTTCTTTAGTTTTGCTATATACTCTTTTTCCATATAAAAGGAGTATATATACAAATTATGATATGAAAAGTATATTTTGATGAAATTTTCTATAAAACTCATTTAGAGTATCTTATAATTATTATTAAAGTATGCTCAAAAGGATAAAAAAGATATAACAACATCATTTAAGTGACATACAAGAAATGAGAGTATATGTATATGTATACGTATGTGTGTGTAGACGGATCCAAGTTGGCTCACTTGGTGTCATAGGACACTGGATCCAAAAAAAACTTTTTAGTAAGTATCAGCACCTCCAGCCCATGTGTGAACCACTTAGCCCAAACTTGATGCATCTGGTCCTGTCCTTGAAGGCAAACGAATGAAGCACTAGCAGTCCAATTTTTCAGTAGCTAGCAGCAGTCCACGAGGAGTCTCCATTGTTCCTCAACTCATGAGTCAACTGTAGCAGGTTGAGCTAGCCCAAGAGGGGAGGACTGCAACAGGCCACGATGTCCATTTAATCGATCTTGAAGCGTGTCACTTCGCAGCAGCCCCTCTACGCCTGTTCGTCTTGTATAGTTGGCCAGAATAGATGTGTACCATGCCCGTCACACTTAGCCAGCAGCGATCGTTCACCAAGAACAAGAGAAATCGCGTCACTGCTCGCCCTTGCCATCTCGCATACATACATACATACATACATACATATGTGTGGGGGTTACAGGAAACAGTAGTTAGGTACATGTATTTCAGCAATCCTTGAAAACTAAGTATAGTAGTACAAGTTCCAACTCCATAATTATCAGTTACTAGTGAACCACATGTCAGGAGCCTTAAAATCTCCATTATGACACACCACAATGTAGTACTATGGTAGTAAGTAGCGGCAGTAGTATTTGTGTATCTGTCTTCTAGATGATTGGATTTCTCTCCATTCTCTCAAGCCCTACACGGATACGTACCGATGAAGTGTCCTCTCACAGCTGAATCCTAAAGCTATGCCTGGCTTTGCTGAACGTGCGTGTGAAAATGAGACGGGGAGAGGAGGAGGATGAAAAGCTCAAGCGCGACTGTCTCTCGCAACAGTCGCAATGTGCCGCCGTGTTTGTTGGCTGGGGCCGGCGACGAGGAGCCGGCGGGGCGGTCGTGCTCCCTCTCTCATTAGTGGCAGCTAGATCTGCACATTTCCTTGCAACAGTTGTACGAGCGTTTCTTGGGCCATCTCGCCTTGCCTGTCCCGGTTGCGGTGGCAGATCGGCTTTGCCTGTGATGTCGATGAGATGTTTCCGGGCTTGTTTGGTTCCCGTGCTCGCGACTAGATGACCGTCACTGGTCTTATCTCTCGAAAAAAAGAAAATAAAAGAAAATGATCACGAGTCATGTGGAGCAGAACTAGCGAAATGGTTTCCCAGGACAGGAATTTTGTCGAAAATAGCTCGGTTCCTGTAAAAATATAAAGAACCATGTGTTTACGAACTGTTTGTTGGGAGTGTCTAGATATCAACTAGATGTTTTTTTGTAACTATTATCTAAATTTGTGATTTTTGGATCAGTGATTAAGAGGTCCCTTGTTTTTTAAGGGGAGATTTTTTCAAAGGGGAGAGAGTAAAATTCAAGGAAGAGGGAGAATTCACAACCATTGGATCTCTAATCTAACGGTTCTAAATCCGGATAATAGTTAAGAAGAAAATATCTAGATGATGTTTAATAAAAACCCATGTTTGTTTATGAAGTTTTTCTAAACTGCTGCCAAGTTGACAAAGTGGCTAGATCCGTTTATACAACGCTGCGAATTCTCATTGGCATGAATGATCTGGGTTTTATTTGGATGTAACGGATCATTTTTTTTTCTTTTTGCCCTTCTCCCTCTTTTACTAAAGATCATATATATATATATATATATATATATATATATATATATATATATATATATATATATATATATATATATATATATATATATATATATATATATATATATATATATATATAGACACACACACCTGACACCATGAAAACGCACTGGCTTACCAAAAAGTTCAGAAAAGCCGGAGGGTCAAACGCAGCGGCTGTAACTTTTTCCCGGGGGGTCAAACACTGAAACGTGACCGCTTAATAAAAGATTAGCGGAGCAAAAAGTTGCATTGCACTTGCAAACCCCCCATCAACGGCTGCTTGGCCAGCAATTAGCAAGTGCGATTAGGGGGGGATTTGATTAGTGTGTAACTTTCCCGTTTACCGGTGAGGAAACTTTACCCCCTTGACAAGACAGCAATCCTTATCCGCATCTGACAGCCTGGCTCCTGATTAAACAAATGCCATGGAAATAAAAAAAAATACAATGGTCAGTTGCTAAGCTGCTGCTTCTCTCTCTAATAAAATACAATTTTTTCCACAACTCCAAATAAAATACTCCCCTGCATCTCCCTACAGTCAAATCTATCTCTCGAAGTCTTGATGGTATGCATCCTCCGTTTTAATTTTTTTTGTAATTTTTTTTGCACCAATGTGGAAAACTATTGCCTTGTCGAATATTTCTCTGAAAATAACTGTGGGTGACGCATTGTCCTTATCGTATCTGTCACATTTCATCCAATAATAATACATTTTTTCTCTCTCAGCAATCGACAGAAAATAAATCATAAACAGATTAAGGACAATGCATTGGCCCTTTTCATCTCTGTCGCTTTTCAACGTGTTGGTCGTGCATGGCCTGCCCTCGCCCTGAATCCGAGAGAAGAAAAGAAACTACGCTGTGAAAAAACATTCCATTATAACAAAAAGGAAAAGGCGGAAAAGAGACAGAGAGAGAGAGAGAGAGAGAGACAGAGAGAGAGAGAGAGCTAAGTACAGCCCTGCGATATGTTCAGCTGTGCTGGCGTGCGTGCATGCATGCTTGTGTCCTCATTCTTCATTCATGTAAAGATTTTATTTATCTGTTATGGTCTCAGCCTTGTTTTTCTTAAGAAAATGGTTGCATTTTACTTTGAATTTATGGACTAAAGAACCCAGTAAAAATGACACAAAAACCAGGCAATGTATTTTCTTTTTTGAACAATGTGTCGTGCAAACTGTGCAAGGCAGCAGCCCTCCAATAGGAAGAGGAAAATTTTTAATCAGTGGGTAATTTCGAGATAACAGTAGGATTAAGTCATGGTAACCGAACCGAGGCAGTAAAAGCAAAAAAAAAAATGTGCAAGCGAGAGAGGGAGACAAAGCTCGCAATTAATCCATTTTGCACTTCAACCCCTCGCTTAAGCACATTGGGCATATATATACGCCTTCCCCCCAACCCTCCAAAGCTCGCTCCCATGCCCTCCCCGTCTCACTGACGGTGGTCCCCACCGCCTGACGCCTCCCCGGCCCCGCTCGTCGGCGACCCCGCCCCCAGCTCCGGCGAAGAGATCCGACCGTCTCCGGTGAGCTCCCCTCCTCCTCGTGCTCTCGCCGCGAGGCTCCTCCCTGTCGCGGCGTGCTCCAAGCAATTGGTCGGGCCGGCTCGTTTGGGGTGCCGCTCCGCGTAACCGCTTTTCTTGTGGTCCGTGCTCGCAGGTTTCTTGGAGACGCTCGTGCCTGGCGCCGGGATGGAGCCGGCCTGCGCGCGCCGGTGGCCGGGATCTCGCAGGCGGCGCGTGTCGGTGAGGTGAGGACTTGGCTCAATTGTCTCGTTCATACCCTGCCTTTGGGTTGGAAAGGAGGGAGGGGTCTTTTTTTTACTCCTTTTTTAAGGACTTTATAAACTGAAGTCACGGCTCATCAGGTGTAATTATGTAAAAAAAAACTTAATTCTGTTTTGTGGAGGGAGGTAGTGATTGGTGAATTGATTGGGGAAAGGTCTTTATCATCTTTTCTGATAAGGATGTGAGGTGGTTCGGAGCGAGAAAAAGTGTGATTTTTAGAGCATTTTCTGGTTTGAGCAGCCACTGGATGTGGGGGTTTTTTTTTTGCTTGTGCATGAATTGGTTTACGGTGAGAACAGAGAGCTATCTTAGCCAGCATTCTGTAAATCTAGGATTACTTTCTAGTTTGCTGACTGTTCTTAGTGAAGCTAAGAATTAGTTTCTGTGTTGCGTGTGAATTTGTTATAAATCGGGCAGATAACTTTGAGATGTTTTTTTTGTCTTGAGTCTATAACTGACAGATAATATTAATGTGCTAGTAAATGGTTTGCTATGGTTATTTTGTTGTGTAACTTGTTTAGGATTTGATTTTTTTTAACCTCTATGTACGTTTAAGGGGATGTTAGCAATGTCTTGGATATTTATTTCTTGAATCAAATGCTTTCAATAAAGGGGAAAAAAAGAGTGGCTTAGTTGCAGAAATGAGTCATCATGAGCTTTTTGTTGCGGAGCTCGATTGGGGGGTTTGATCATTTGCCTATCCAGGGGGATTGGATCATATACCCTCCCTTTAGTTGGGAAATTCAGGATTTACCCTCCTCATCTCAATGACACGGGGGGTCATCATAAGTCACTGACACGTGGGCCAGGAGGGTAAATCCTGAATTTCCATCTAAATGGAGGGTATATGATCAATAAATCCGCCTATCCAAGTTAGAGGAACAAACCATGCAGCCGTTTTCTCTTTCGCACCAACAATCAAACAAGGTTATCGAAGGAAGAGCTGCAATCTTTTATCTTTTTGGTGCTGCAGTTTATTTGTTTACTTGATTCTGGATGCAGCGAAGTCGTGAAAAAAATATTTTCCATTGAAACAAACTCTGGAGATATTTTTAGAGCAAAAAATAAATTATAGAGATGAATGTTTCTGTATGAATCTGATGTTTAACTTTGTACTGGTTACAATGGTAATTGGTAAAAGTATCTATTGTTTACTCTGTTTTTGACCCAGAATATTTGTCAGACATTTCAAATAACGTTGTGCTCATCTTGATCTTTACTTCAATTATCTTTTCCAGAGGTGGTTTGTGAACCTTCCAACTTTTGTGTCCTCGGGTTCGTGTCATAAGTCAGAGAAAACGATGGAAGATTTACAAGATTGCAACACCAAAAGCCTTGTTGCTGTTCCTGGTTCTGTGATTCTGCACCTCTTTAGGCTGTTTGATCAGCAGGATAATTCCTGGCAGAAGTACACATCAGCTTACTTCTTTTTGGTCAGGAATGAGTACTTCTCGAGGGAGTCAAGGAATCACTTAGATGTGAATGAGCATCACGTTCACTGTTGTGATAATTCAGAGTTAGATGTGGATGTGTCATGCCCTACAAATTTGGGCAGTAAAGAACTGGAACTGAAGAAGCAGAAGCCTGTTGTTAAGACTCAATCAAGAGGTGGTTCTAGTGCCAATGGATCAAACGATTGTTTCTTTCCAGGCCTTCATGATGACCTAGCTCAAGACTGCCTAGCTTGGACAAGTAGATCAGACTACCCATCACTCTCTTGTCTGAACAAAAAGTTCAATTTGTTAATTAACAGTGGATATCTGTATAAACTGCGGAGGAAATATGGCATTGTTGAGCATTGGGTATATCTGGCTTGTAGCTTGATGCCCTGGGAAGCATTCGATCCTCGGCGAAAGCGATGGATGAAGCTTCCAAGAATGCCATGCGATGAGTGCTTCTCCTGTGCAGACAAGGAATCACTCGCCGTTGGGACACAACTTCTTGTCTTTGGCCGAGAATATACAGGTCTTGCTATTTGGATGTACAATTTACTGGCCCGTGATTGGTCCCGATGCACTCCAATGAATCTACCTCGCTGTCTCTTTGCTTCAGGAAGCTATGGTGAGATTGCCATTGTTGCTGGTGGGTGTGATAAGAACGGCCAGGTGCTGAAGTGTGCAGAGCTGTACAATTCAGAGACTGGCCATTGGGAGACTTTACCAGACATGAACTTACCCAGGAGGCTCTCATCAGGTTTCTTCATGGATGGGAAGTTTTATGTCATTGGGGGTGTGTCAAGTCAGAGGGATTCTTTGACTTGTGGAGAGGAATACAATCTTGAAACCAGAGCATGGAGAAGAATACATGATATGTACCCTGGAGGAACCAGTGCGTCTCAGTCACCTCCTCTTGTTGCCGTTGTGAATAACCAGCTCTATGCAGCTGACCAGTCGACGAACGTGGTTAAGAAGTACGACAAAGCAAATAACACCTGGAACATAGTGAAGCCATTGCCTGTCAGAGCTGACTCTTCCAATGGCTGGGGCCTAGCTTTCAAGGCATGTGGTGATAGATTGCTGGTCATTGGTGGCCATAGAGTAGCCCGTGGCGAAGTAATACTACTGCATTCTTGGTGCCCTGAAGATGGTGATGGTGGTGCTGACTGGGAGGTGCTCTCAGTGAAGGAGCGCGCCGGCGTGTTCGTTTACAACTGCGCAATAATGGGGTGCTGAATTACCTTTGCTTCAGTATATGCCGGTCGTTTAGCAAACCACCCATTTCTTGCTGTTTAGCTACCCTTATAATGACTTGTGATTCAGAAATGACACCCCCCTTTTCGTGGAGCTCTCGATTAAATGTTTGGTAGAGAGCATAGAGCATTCAGTTCAGTTTACCTGGAACATCTTCTTTTTTAACTCTCTTCCAAATTCGTTGTTCTTGTCTAGTATCAAATTTATGCAGTATTCTTTATTCATCATCCTTGCTGAAGAGAGTGCCTATCTATTGTGCTGAGTTTAATCGCATCTCGCAATTTCCTGATTCATGTCTCTACCGTGCCTGTTCGATATGTAATACAGCACTCATTTCAGTTTACCTGGAACTTCTTTTCCAAAATTCGTTTTGCTTGTCTGGTACGAAATTTATGCAGCATCCTTTATTCATCATCCTTGCTGAAGAGTGTGTATATCCATTGTGCGGAGTTCAATCACATTTCATAATTTCCTGATTTCATGTCTGCACTGTGCAATGCGTCGGTGGTACGCTGAAGGGACCTAATAATTGAAAGTTGCACAAATATTAAAACATGGATAAAGGGTGAACAGTGATTGCTTACTCTGTTCTCTTGCTTTAAAATTTATGCAACTTGTATTAACAGGGTGACGCATATATTCTACTGTCCTTGTTTCCACGTGCCCTGCTATTTTTTTGTACCGTACTGCTATCAGAAATTTCACAGTAGGCTTAGACACACATGTACAGGTGGCGGCAAAAGCTGTTTTTTTATATCTTACTTTCTGAAGTAATTTCTGGGAATATGTACAATTCTTCAGCTTCTTTATGTACTTGCAACTAGCCAGTTGCATGACAATGTTTGTCAGTGAAACAGTTTTACCCGGGACCTTGCCTGCTTGTGGTTAGGTGTTCCTTTCATTTCTGCCTTCTTTTTCTTGATAATTCAGTTAAGTTTGCTAACTTCGTTTACTTTACTAAATACTATACTAATGGTTTTGCCCTGCCTGCAGATTGCAGAACATTCTCTTATGTGGCTGGCGACAGGGCCCACTTGCCAGCCACAGACATTGAACTGAAACCCTGCAAAAACACGATTATGTGATTGTGATCACTGACTTCCGCATCGGCCATTCGCTTTAACGAGTTGACGAGGCAGCCATTCACAAAGCATATTCCACAGGTTCACGCCGGACAATTTGTCGATACGTCATATGCGAACTATCGTGTGCTAACCGATGACGACGGCCACGCGTCTGGCTTCAGAAATCTCTTCAATTTCTGCACGGGATTTTCAGAGTTTAGATCTGAAGTGGGTGGAGTATTCTGGAATTAGTCTGTCTCGTCTCTGCTCTTCTCTCTTTGGTACACATATATAACATTACAACGGTCTATTGGCCCGAGGAAACATAAGACACAATCTAATCTCAACACTCCCTCCTCTCAAGATGGGCGATATATATCTAGCATCCCTATCTTGCTACAAGCTAATACACACTCGTAGCTTCTAAACCTTTTGTTAAACAATTAGCTGTTTGTTCCCCAGAGGTTATGGCTATATTTATATTGACTTCTAAAAACTGCTTTTCTACAGTACCTAGATTTCAAATGTCTTTTTAAGGTGGGATCTATTAGTTGATTGTAGTACACACTATAGTGACTTCATTTATATCATTCAAAATCACACTCGAGTGTGTCTCTCTATAAGCATCTCTATAAACTATTCTATGCATAAACAAAAACCAATATGAACAGACCATATGACTCAGCTTAAGAGTTCCTTCATCAAACTATTCCTTAATAAAAAAACCTGATCTATCTCCACATGTTTTGTCCAATCATGGTGAACTGGGTTATTTGCAATGTTAATTTTTGTTGTCGCACCAAAGCTTCAATGGACCTTCTCTTAGTAATCTCTGCTTGGACAACAAGTTTCTTATTCATAGCATCTCACTCAAGCATACAACCATTACTCTGTACTCTTCCTCAGCTGTTGATCGGGACAACACTAAATGTTTCTTGCTCCGCCAGGATACTATATTTCCCCTAACAAAGATACAATAATCAGATGTTGATCTTCTGTCATCTAGACAATTAACCCAATCAACATCACAATAGCCATGAACATTCAAAAACCATAAACATTTTCCAGGACTTCTCTTTAGGCTCTTGACAGCCACCGATCCAAGCGCCGCCACCATCTCTGCCGTCGGCAGCACCCAAGCTTAGGGCGACAGTAAGAGCTCTGATCCCATGAAGTCGGTGGAGTATTATGGAATTACTCTTCTCATCTCTGTTCTCTTCTCTTTGGCATACATATACTGTTGTACAAATGAACCTTTTGGGCATAGGACTCAGCACAACACACAGCCTAACCTCAACATGATCCATTCTTCGCATCTTCTCAACGGCCCGTCGCCATCTGCCGAGAGCTACCTGACCATCCCTGTAGGCTGTAGTGGTGCGTGATGCGCCACACTTGGACATTTTCTTCATATGCCGGCATCGGCATGAAGAAAATGATGTGCTGTAAACGTCAGGCATAGCTTAGAACTAGAACTCATTTCTGAATGATATTGGGTAAAGAATCTTGGAGATGAATTGATCAGATGTTGTTTTGTCCAAATTATTCAGAACATTACACTCAAGACAATCAAGCAGCCCCATGTGTTACACTGAAGAGTGAAGGCGAATCATGCAAAGGTTATCTTGATCATCTTCATTTCAAAATATTTACATCATACATTGAAACAACAAGCTGCCTATCAAATTGAAAAAAAAAACAACGGATTCTTCAAAAATCGCATGGAACCCCATCTATCACAACAATATACAAACCAAAGAACACCTCTTACTGTCCAATTTTTCACAGAGATGTCTGCGTGGGTGTCTCCGACGATGAGAACGGTTCCGTCACTTCTGTGGTGGTGAACGATCTCGACGTGGAGGAGTGTGTCTCGTTTGCTCTTTGCTGGTTGTTGCTGATCTTAAGGTCCGCAAAGTCAGTGATCATGGCGGGCCTAGTGATCTTCTCCATGGAGATATTCTTCTCTCCTTTGAGCATTCTGACGACAGTTGTCATGTTGGGACGGCGTGCCATTGCGTCTTGTGTGCATAGCAGGCCAACCTTGAAGAACCGGCATGCCTCCTCGACATCCAGGTCATTGCCTATATCAGTGTCTATGATCTCATCTAGATGTCCTTGCTCATAGAGTGCCCATGTCTGCAAGAAAAGCAGCAGATTTTGTCACATTCAGTAATGCCCCTTGTATGATTGGTTGGTGAATTTCCGATTCCGTTGCTTAGATACGAAATTGACTTCATATTGCTATTTACAGGTTGTTGGTGGCATCTATAACAAGTAGGCTTACCCTCTCAAGGAGAAATTGGTCTTCATAAGGCAATCTTGTGTTGGTGTTGCATCTGCCACTAACGATTTCCAACAGAAGAACTCCAAAACTATATATATCAGACTTCTTCGTCACTTGACCTCGGATAGCATATTCAGGAGCCAAGTATCCTCTAAGCAGAAGAGAAAGTACAAGTCAGAACAAAAGGTACATTCTGTGAAAAGAAGCCTCTTAAATCAGGGTTGGGTTATGCTTACAATGTGCCTGCAACTCGGGTGCTCACATGAGTTGCATCGGGTGGGAGGATCCTCGCCAATCCGAAATCAGAAATTTTCGGGGTAAGGTCCTTGTCGAGAAGAATGTTGCTCGCCTTTATGTCCCGGTGGATAATGGGAGGGCGGATTTCCTCGTGAAGAAATGCAAGTCCACAGGCAACACCCACGGCTATTTTGACACGGGCCCTCCAATTGAACTGAATGTTGCTATAGCTGGACCCTGCAATAACACACATCCAGAACATCTGTAAGTATGATAAGCAATGAAGGAATTGATGAAGGGAAGACATGTTGGGTAGAACAAAGTGTCACCTAGCAATGTCTGTGAAAGGCTGTTGTTCTCAAGATAATTGTAAACAAGGATCCTATGGGTCCCTTCAGCACAGCAACCGACAAGCGTGACGAGGTTTTCATGCTTGATGTCAGAAATTGCTGTAAGTTCAGTTAGGAACTCTCGGGGGCCTTGCCTTGAAGTAGCTGATAGCACCTTCACTGCAACTACTGTGCCGTCTCTGAGCATTCCCTGATCAAGTAAAATGCAATGTAAGCAAAAAGGGTTTTATACTATGGGCATTAGTGATGAAGTGACTAAAAAGTAAAAACTCATGCATATTTACCCTGAACACAGAACCAAAACCACCCTCGCCAATCTTATTTGCCTCACTAAAATCTTGAGTTGCCTTTCTCAACTCGTTGTAAGAAAAGATCTTCACCCTATGAACACCTGGTACAAAGAAACAACAACAGCAAGCGTATAAGAATGGAGAATTGTTTGAACATAGAAGGCATGGAAGGAACCGTGCTAAGATATGCAAAAGCTACTCACCATCATCTTCTTCAACAGCTTGTTTAGCTTTCTTTCCAAACATAAAGCAACAAGCCATCTTAACAATAAAATTGTAGAGGTGCCCACCAACAGAGTTGGCAGTAATTTCTGCAAAAGAAAGACATGTACGTTGTCAAAAAAATTCTATAGTCTTATTGCAATAATAGATCAGCCCAAAAAAGAGGTGTATAAGCAGCATAGTAGTGAGTACTGACTCACATGCCAATTATTGTGTTAACAGCATTCTGTAAATTTAAAACCACCAACTGAACTACAAGATGAGATAGGATGATAGCATTATTGAACCACATTTTTGCACGTTTAATTATTGGAACCCATATTTTATACGAGAGAAGTGAACTGGGGTTTTGTTTTCCTACCTAACCATATCCTAACTCATCGGGTTAGTATCTTACTACCATAAAGTATACATGTAGTGCGGAATACGGATAGGAAGATATCACAATGTGAAACCACCAAGGATAGAAGCCTTAGGCTTTAGCTGCAAGGAGGCTTAAACCAAGTCAAAGCAGAAGTCATCCCTCTCATTTGCTCATCAATTTGAAGAAATGAAACTAGGATTGTCACAAGTAATCGCCGCCCTATCTGTCTGAAAGGAACATCACCTAACATAACCCATGGACCAACTATCCACGTTGAAGAGTGGAAATTTCCTAGTAAGACATCCCGTTCGAAATAGAGTTCGATTTAGATAGAGCAAAACCCAATTAATTGTCAATTATAACTAGCTATGTTATGCTCACACAAAGTAAATCGCATCCCAGTTCATGATGGGTTTATTTTACCATAAAAAAAGCAATCTAATTAGCATTTTCCTTCCACACAGGCACAATGCACAACTACTAGTAGTTTTTATGAACCAAATTGGATTTGAAGTTAGAGAAACTGATATAACATGATAGTCAATCCCAAAAATGAGATAACACATCACAAAGGCAAGGAAAGTTTTCCCCTTTCTTTCCCCTGAATCCGAAAGAGAACCACACCCATGAAACTCAATCTAACAGAATAGGGTGAGATCACTCAAAACCTCCCAAAAACAGCCAATCCAATCCAAAGAGCTCAAAAACATAAACCGAAGTAGACCAGTAGATGCAATAACCTAACACAGGCATTTTCCTGGGCGTCTACTTGGCATGATTCAGCAGCAGTGAAAAAACCACCTCAAAACAAGAACAGAACAGAAGAGCATAGCAGAATTCCCAAAGAACTCCAAAGAGTCGATGGCTTGTACTCGATCAGGTGCCCCCAAGAAACCAGATCAGCAATGGAAGTACGGAACCAAGAAAGCGAAACCACCCAAAAAAAAACGAACCACCAAGCACAGCCAATTCGACCAGAGCTGAAAAACGCACGGCAAGAGCGCATGAATCACCTGCAGATCTGTAGCAGTAGCACCCAAGAGCCTCGCCGACGCGATCGGCAGTGAGCAACCAGCGAGCCAACCAGTGGGTGATGAGGAAGAAGAGGCGGCGGCGGCGGGCGTAATTAAGAGAGAAGGGGAAGAGGAGTAGGCGGAGCAGAAGAAGAAGGTGGCGAGAAGGAAGGGGAAGAGGAGTAGGCGGAGCAGAAGAAGAAGAAGGTGGCGAGAAGGAGCTCAGGATTACGGGTCTTTGACTTTTCCTCCTCCTCCCACGCCACCACAGTCTCCGCGCAAGTCTCCTCCTCCGTTTTTTTTTTTTGGTTTGGTTTGGCGGTCGCAACTAAGAGAAAAGCTGGCGTGCGGTGAACCGGTTAAAAACGGTGGGGGAGGAGGGCGCGCGCGGAGGCGACGCTTTTCCCGGCCGCGTACGCGCCACGTGCACACGTCCGCAGCAACCACGACGGGGTCCCGGTCGCTCGGTCAGCAGCACCTGTCTCCACGTCCACTTCCCCGGTGGGTCCACTCGTTACAGCTGGCGTGCCGTTCCTGTCCACGTGGCGGCCTCTTTGCGAGAGAGCGCGACGGGGGCTGGGGTACGTGCTGCTGAGACTTGGATTCTGAAGTCTTCGCAGACAAACAAGGCACGTCGTGTTAGCCGTCAGGTGATGGGATGCTACATTTTTCTGTGACTTGGTTGTATGGCTAGGTTTTTTTCTGTGACTTCGATTACTTACATGGTTGGTTACTCGTGGATTTTCTGGGAGTCGACCCAATCCAAAGTCATCTAGTACTCCACGATTCACGCGGGTCGTAAAACGTATCACGGAACATGTGGATGTGGGCTGGGTGGGTGTGTGCTGGGCAACATCGATGTTTACGCTCACTTGGACTGTAGAATGAGGATAGTGATCTGTGCACTCGTCTAGTGATCGATCATTCATGTGACTTGTTAATTGTCGTTAAGCCATGTGATGTGGTCGTGGTCATGGCTAGTTTATGGTTAATTTGGTGGAGCGCTGCCCAATCATAGTAATAGGCTTATGGCCAATATTGTAAACCATGTATGCGCCGTTGGGTGGCCTGTCGCAGTCGGTGTAATATACTAGTCCCTAGATACAAACTCCATGGAGAACACGGAGTAAACATGGATATATAGCGTCTCAGATCATAAAAATAACCAAACAGCTTCTGCTCAATATGCGGTCAAAGGCAGCCTGCTGACAAAACATGGTACTTTACTCCCTCCCTCTTCAAATAACTGACAGCGTTGATTTTACTGTTCAAACTTGAACTCGTAATTTTAGCAATAAATATGTAATGCTTATATATACGCAATATTATTAAAGCACTTTTCTTGTGACAACTCCAGCTATATGATTTTCATCTTTCATAACTAAATATTTTAAATTATGATTGGTCAAATTTAAAATGTGAAACCGACGCTGTTCAATTATTTGAAAACGAAGAGTCAACGATGTCAATTATTTGAAAACGGAGGCCGTAACCTATTAGCCTGGACATGGTATAACGAACATGCATTCATGTGCTATACTCTATTCGCTCCAAAATATAAATCTTTATTTTTAGAAAACGTTACCATATATATAATATAAGTTCATTGCAAATACCAAAGTGGGATATATTTTTAATATACACCCTATTTTAATAGATGAATATATGGTTCAATAGTATTATTTTTTATTAAAAAATTTAATATAATTTTGGTCTATCTGTTTGATAAGCTTTGGCTTAAGGACGACTCCTCAGTTTGTTCTTCAAAGATGTCAGCTCGTCGAACGGGACTAGTATAGCATTGTGTACACACGCGCGCATGTTCGTCTGCACCAAGAGAGAGAGAGAGAGAGAGAGAGAGAGAGAGAGGAGCACCAACTAGCAGTAATAGCAAGTGTAGTTATAGCTAACGTGCATCCGTTGGACCAGAAGAAGAGAAAAGTCTCTGGTCGCTGATTGATCTTGGTGAGCGCGCGTTCCCATGCAGAGAGGGTAGTACGTTGTCTAAGGATCCCTGTACGGCCAGGCCCTTGGTGATCGACGAGACGAAAACGACGAGCCGCGCCGCGTCGCCGTGCGCTGCGCTGCGTAGGTGGGAGCCGCGGCGCAGACCAGCTGCGCATGCATGCAGGCAGGCTGCGGCGCGGTAAAAGCAACCGCGGCCTTGCCTTTTCGTTTCACACCCACCGAACGCGCGCTAGCCTTGGCCGCGTCGAGCGGCAGCCGGGGACGTACGCACGCACGCACGTACGTACGGCGAGTTTGCGTGGCGTCGCGTCTTGTGTCCAGCCGCGCCGCGCGTGCCGGTTACGCTTCCAGCCGAAGCGCGCGCGCGCGGCCTTGGGAGCCGTCGGTTCGATCGGCCCTTCGAACGTACGTGGAGTCGCGGGGTGACGTGCCGACCGTGCCAATCCGGCCGCCACGCACGTACGGACGGCTGGGCACGCAAGGGCGAATTCTTGACACATCTAGACCTCTAATGACCTAAAATTCCATTTTTGGCCTTCAAATCAAAAAAATTTCGGATTTGGACCCCTCCCCACCGCGCGTTTACGAGCGGCCGACATGTGTCCCGGTCGTGCGGTCTGGTACCGCACGACCGGTCTGCCCTTCGCTCCAACCGCGCGATCAAATGCCCTAGCAATCGTGCGGTCAAAAAACGAGACGTGCGGTCGGGAATAGGGGTCATGCGGTCAAAAAACTAGTCGTGCGGTCGGGAATGGGGGTCGTGCGGTCGGCGGGGGGTCGTGCGGTGTGGTACCGTATGACCCGTGCTACAGTGCGGTCGTGCGGTACCACACCGTACGACCGGGACATGTGTCGGCCGCTCGTAAACGCGCGGTGGGGAGGGGTTCAAATCCGGAATTTTTTTGATTTGAAGGTTAAAAATGAAATTTTAGGTTATTAGGGGTCTGGATGTGTCAAGAATTCGGAGGTCTGTGTTCCACGGCGCGTACGTCTTCGGCATTCATGCGCTCACGTCCTAGCCATACGTGCTTCGTACACAGACCAGTTGGTGGCCGGTCGCAGTTATCTCGAGACGGATTTCTATCTCTGAGAGGATGTGCGTCTGTGTTACCTTGTTTGTTTTTCTAGTTATTAAATAGAGGGTACATGCAGATCTCGAGAAGTAATGGAGGAAAAGATAAAGCAGGAGGAAGCCCAGAAGAGTAGAAGAGCTTTTCCTGTAGTTATTTAGGGTGAGTTTTTAGGATGCGATTTTATTTTTTAGCTTTTATTTTTGAATTCTGACTGTCTGTCTGTGAGAGATAGTACGTAAGGAAAATAATCACGTATGATTTTGATCGGTATAGTTGAACTCGGTGCAACGTCTACTACAATATTTCTGTAGACCTGTCTTAAAAAATGCACCGTTTAAAAGCTAGTTATAATAGCAATCTAAGTCAAAGCATAAACATAAGCCAACCGACCTGAGCCCTAGTATGGATAGCTGGATATCGGGAGAGGTTGGGTGATTCTAGAACCATGATGAGTTGATAAATACTATAACTCACGTAACCTGAGGTTGTTTCAAAAAAAAAAAATGTAACATGAGGTTCAGTTGTGAGGCTATCCCACTTTGGTTGCAAAGATTATGCGCCTTATGATGATATAAATTAGCTCTAGGATAATCAAACTAGAGCGCCCATATGAATGAAACATGACTTCTCACGAGACAACGGTCAACGGTAAGCACACGACGACACAATAGGTCGAGCCAATTTTTATGCGTCAGTTGCGATTGTTGTGCTTAGAATACTGTCGATGCTCCGATATTTTTTATTATTATTGGTGCTCCTATATTTTCTATACATGTGCATGTTTTAAATATGGATCAATTCAACAACTGGGAATATAGTAGGCATTAAACTGGCTCCGATGATTATTCAATCGACAATTTGTGGCATGCACTATTTAACTTGTAGAATGTCGGTCCACGGTCCATCCTTAATAAAATATAACTTTGTCTAGAATGCACAAATCAGAATAGCATAACGACAGTATTTGCGGTGGATCCGATAAACTAACAACTGAAAGATAGTTTTAAAAATACATTTACAATATAACTAAAATGGAAACATTGACCCAAATCTATTTGTCTACATGTGCTTCAGTCTTCATCGACACCCAAGGATTTAGTTGTTGTAGCGAAGCTTCTTTCTAGCGCCTTGGTTGAAGCCATTATTCCTCTGTCTTTAACTTCGAAGCACTTTTCTAAGTTTGTCACATCAGTCTTAACAAGGAGAATATATAATAGAGATGAGTACAAAAGGTACTCAACAAGATCAGCATTAGCAAACCAACAATATATACTCTAATTATCCAATTATATCAAACCTATAGTTGTGAAGGACCCACGTCCTTAAGAATGTGTTAGATAGTTTTCTAAAACATTTGTTGCCAAAGATAGTCAAGTTTTAGTCATGAAATTTCTACTGTTCATAAGACATCACAGGCAGAATCCTGTAGTTTCATTTTCTGCTGCGACGCAGTTAATTTCTACCTGAAACCAAAGAGTGGCAATCACATTTTTGCTTTGCAAAAGAACTCTGCAGAGGTTGAGCTACTATACCCACACACATCTCTAGTCTTTAATGCTAGCAGGACATACACACTGATTTTAGTATGTGGCCAAGACCAAGAGCTCATAGTGCCTTTCCAATATTCCATTAGAGTATATCTCTGATAAAAAGCCTCAGTCCCACCATCTAGCTTCCGTAGAAGCACAAAATCCTTAATCACACACAGAGATACATCCTCTAAAACAATTATTTGGGAAGCCCAAATAACAAGGTATGCGGTCATCGTGAATTAACGATGATCGAATGCCTTATGGCAGTTGTTACTTGTTCCTTATATGATAGCCCATATGTAGTGTAATCGCAACACTCCCATGAACACATACCGGTGATTCCAACTACCAGCCATACTAGTGATCATCGTATAACCAAATCTAGATGTCATATTGATTCAGAGTTTATAAAGTAAATTTGACATGCATGTAATAGCATATACTAGATTGCAAGTAACTGATACTGAAATTAAATCAAAGAAGTATGATCAAAGGTGTTGAATTTGCCTGAGAAACATGCAAAAATGGAGTATCGAGGTTTAGGTTCAATAAGAACTTTCCTCGATGCTCCAACTCTTGAAAACACCAATGGAATGTGATAAGGACTAAGAACCAAATGAAGACAATGCACATGTCGGGACTAAGTCTAAACGTCTTAGGTTATGTTTGATCGAATGACACTCCCCCCCCCCCCCAAATAGTAAGGTTTTGAAGGAGAAAAGAAAAGAGAAAAATAAGGAAAGAATTATTTAAGAAGGAAAACGATTTTCTTTTAGTAAAATATAACTACTTAATTATAAAGGGTTTATTAATTCTGAAATGAATGAATAATTTAAGTAGATTCATTAACACTTTTATTTACTTCTAACATATGTTTTTAACTTTTCTGAAAATGGGAAAAATAAAATTTGAAATTTTGGAAAAGAAAATGATAGAAAATAGAAAGTAACTCGGCTTGGCCAGCCCACTAGTCCCAGCTCACGCACGCACACAACACACACGGTCCATTAGGCCAACACACACAACGCAACGCGCGCATTCACCCCCCTCCCACTCGCACATGGCCGCCGCCCAATGGTGCCGCCGGCCTCGCTGACCTCACCGTCTCGCCGGCACTGGCTCTGCCTGAGCCCTCGCGACGCCAGGCCTGGCTTCCCTTCGCTTCCTCCTGCTCCTCCTCCCATGGCGCCGCTGCCTCGACCTCCTCGCTGGCCTCTTGCCGGCGACTTTGCGCTTTCACCCTATTCTCCTCCCCCCGGATCCTCTGCGTCGGGTTCAAGGTGCGGCCTCCACTGCCTCTGAGGCCGCCGGCCCCTCTGCCTCTGCGCTGCCACCATGGCACTGGCGCCGGTGGCCTCGCCATGGAGACCCCAAGGACCCCCTACTTCCCTGGACTTACTTCTCTTGTTCTCTACCTCGGTGGATTTGGATTTGGGGTAGATCCTCGTCCAATCCTTAACACCGCCACTCAACTCGCCGGTGGCCACCGCCAGTCGTGAGATGGCGTGGTGCTCGGGACCGCTGTAACTCCGGCCGACCACCTACTCTCCAGGTTTGGCTCCCTTATCTCTAGCTCCTAAATCCTATTTGGCCGAGTCATGGATGATGCATGAATGAATGGGGAATATCTATATTGATGCTTGGATGCTGGATGATTGATGCCTAGAAACATAGATGGATGATATGCACATACATTTGCATCACATTTTTCAGGATTTTGCTTGACAGCCCATACTAACATGATTTTGTCCTTAATTTCATATGATAAAGCATAATTAAAATGAGCAAATGATAGTATGTATGATGTTAACCAGCATAGCAATGATGGATAAAGTAATAACTGAGCTGTACTATACAGTTGATACACATTCTAGCATGTCCTTGTTCTAGGCATAAAATAGCTAAGGATGGTGTGCAAGATCTGAAAATAAAGATCCCATACACGCTAGTTGTTTTCAGATTGACAGTAGCATATTATTCCTAAGAACTCATGGCAAAACTGATAAGAGCAGATAATATACAAAGATCCATGGCAAATAGCTCAATGATGAAAGCTGAGAGTAAAACATTATTGCTATCATTACCAAACTGAAACAAGGGATCAACTCATACTAATTGTTTCCAGATCTACAACTAGCTGGTATATGCTTAAAAGGGATCATGGCGTTTTGATAAGACTAGCCGAATGCCCGTGCTTTGCCATGGATAAAAAAAATCATATTATCCTGCATGTTGAGTCGATAATTGTCGGGATCGGCCTGCCCGGCCCACGCGCTTGGCCGTATCAATTATCATGCCTCCGCGATCTCAGCTCTACCGTGCACCTGGTAGAGCTCTATTGTTTTTCTTTTGTTAGAGAATTTGTATGGTGGTAGAATTTATATTTTTTAGTAGATTATTTTTTCTATTTTTGTTAGAGATTTTTTAGAGAGATGTAAGGAGGAGTTGAGAGGGACAGATAACCACCACCAATAACTTTCTCTTTTAATTAGTAGAGATTATGAATGATTCTAGCAATTTTACCATTTAACTGAATGCTAAATCTTGAGGATCTTGACCTATCATGCTATTACCTGGATTTAAAACAGCAAGCATGTTATAAAGAAGATTTTTCTAGTGCTTGACAACATCTAGCTTAGCTCTCATGATGCAAACTAAGATTAGAAAGGTCTAAACCTTTGCATGTCAGTATTTAACCAACCAACCACATTTTTGCATTAGAAATATCTTAGATCTAGAGCAAGAACACTACTTAACAAGGTTTGGATGAGTAAAATCATACTATCATGATCCATCCTTATGAGCATGCATCACAATTGCTACTAGCCACAGCCAGCAATTAGAACAATCATTGAAACATTCACCTATTTGTATTTTTCTCATGTTTGACTCAAGTGACACCTTGATGCTTGATGAATGCAATGCACAAATGCTTGAGATGGCAATGCTGTTGTCCCATTCCACTAGGGTCTGTTCTTTTCAGTTTCGACTTATGATTTTTGGCTATGGCTTATGGGCTGTTCATAAGAGAGAGTACGAACTAACAGAAACTCGAGCGCGGTTTTGAGCGATATAAATGAAATCATTATAGTATGTACTATAATCAACTTGTAGAACTCGTTTTAAAAAGATACTTCGTTTGAAAGCTAGTGACTATAGAAAAGCTAAAAGGCAACTTTTAAAAGCTAAAAAGAAGAGGCACGTCTAGCTCCTTTGCTTCCTCTCTTCCCTGGCCATGAGCAGAAAAGGCATCCTTAGTTCTGTCGGCTGGGAAGAAAGAAAGAAAGAGGAAAGAAAGAAAAGAAGAGAACTCCCTATGCAGTGCTCAAGTGCTGCTTGAATGGAACTTGGTTATGCTTGAGAAAATGCTTGAATGGAGGCTCACACCCTCCTTGCTTTCCTTCCTTTACTCCTTTCGCTTACATGGCCGACACACGCAAGCATTAGCCATGCTTAAGAAAGAAGAATGAGAAGGAAGGGAATGAGCTCACCTGCCCGCAATGAGCAAATGGCCTGGCCGGTTGCTTCATGCTATGATGCAATGCTCATGGCTTCTCTATAAAGGAATCACCCAAAAAGTTCTAATTATTTTTTTTTGTCAAAGATAAAGTTGGTTTAAATGAGTGCTTGCCGCCTCAAGGGATACCTTACATTTTAGGTACAATGGTAAAAACACTTCCTATGCCATTTTGGTAAAAATTTGGATGGTTAAGGGTTATTTTTGGAAGTCCATTGGAGTTCTCCAAAGTTAATTTGAAATTTTCTAAAATCTGAAACCATTTTTTTTTCGTGGAGTCCCCTTACTTTGCTCTTTTCGGTTAAAATAGATAAGGATCATTTGTAAAATGTCCACAGCATAAGGGTCTTTTTGCAAAGTGGCTGAATGCTGGACTTATACACACACGCGTATATATAACTGATTTCTGACATTATTTTTGAAAATAAAAAAAAAATACTTCTCCCTATTTGCTTGGAATGCTCTTTTTGCTAAAATTGCGGCCTACTGGTCGGTGCATTTCTAGCAGTCAACAGGAATCTAGGGAATAGGTTATTTTGAAAATTATGAACTTATGATTTTCTCAAAACAAAATATCTGCCTCCTACAGAAAAATGTGTATTCCAAGAGTGCACAGACATTTTCTTTTGGTAATAATTTTCCAAAAGGTATTGAAATATTGAAATGTCTCTAAAAGGTATTCAGGGGCTTCAGTTCTACACAATTTGCTAAAATTAGTCGAACGAACGCGCAAGCAGCGCTAGCGCTCGACGAACGCCTAACGGATGATTACAATGCAGTGCAGAAAAATCCATCGACTTAGAACATAATAGGGTTTTTCGCCAGCACCGTGGCTTGATCAACACCAGTCTCTAGCCAGTGTGACCTGGCCAACAGCGTGATTAAACCTAGGTAAAAATTAGGGTTACTACATCCTCCCCTTGAAAATAATTTCGTCCTCGAAATTTGTAGAATCATACTTGAACGTAGATGTAGTTCCCCTTGATCTTCTCCTGTTGAGTCTCTTCTCTCGCAGAATGCTGACTCATCTGAATCTTGCAAAACCTGATTAAGTGCTTCCTCACGTCCTTCTCTGTCTAAGTGGTCTTGAGACTATGGTGAGCTCGTGCTTTAGATGGTCAAATGGTGCGTAGGCTGTGTATGCAGCAATGCACTGGAAATGATGGCGTCTAGATGAATGTATGATCATACGCTCAGCAAATAAAATGAATGAACTCAAACCTAATCTATCGACAACTTGATATATAATCTAGACATTTTCATCAGTAAGACGTGATTTGCACAATAAGATGGGATGTCCTTATCTTGCCACATTAATTAGGTAAATATAACTATATAATTCTATTTATCAGTTACTTTCAGGATGGCAAATTGGCAATGTCATGACAATTAGTGGAAAATACAGAATACTAGTTCTGCCTAATTAGAGAATTACAGTACTATTTCTGTTCCTGAAATTGGCATACTAAATCTTAGGAATCACATCCAAGAACTCAGCTCTCGACTTAACCATGATCAAGGAAGGCAACATGAGCACTACTATATCGATCTAAAGTAAAATTTTGAAAGACAACTAGTACTAGCCTAATTCATTTGATCGTGGCAGCAAAGAGAATAGGAACATTACTAGTCTTGACATGAATGGAAACCCAAGTAATTTGGTTTACTGATTTTAGTCCTATACATGATTAAAAAATGGAACAACTAAGTAATTACTGTTATCCTTGCAATGGAACAGTGGTAGTAAACTAAGCAAGCGCAATATTTATAAGCCACGAAACAGGATTAGCATTCTTCCAGAAATAATTAAGAATAGATTTCTTAAATAACATTTTTTTAACATGGTACCCTGCTAAAAGAGTCAACATGATATCCTGCTAAAAGAGTCAGCCCTAGATAGTTACTTGCAAAGCACTGACACTTTAGATACCAACCTTGGCAGTACATCTAGGCTAATCAATTCAAGGGATAACTTAGGTATCTATTCGGAAAACAAAAGTTTAGCATGAGATGTATAGTGGAAACCGGACATCTTGATTTCAGATTTAAACAACATTGAATAATATGGATTCTTCATCAATATTTGACAATAGGGTATCTAGAGCATGCATCTTTACTTGTAAAAGCTTGACATGAAATAATTGCTACACATACTAGCCCAAGATCTTGAGAATAAAACATGATTAAGAATTTAGCTTAAGAGGAAAAAGGAGAAAAAAATGAAAGGATTTGGAGTTATATATGAATGGTATTTGATGAGTAATTTTAGTGAACTTGAGTGGCAAATGGATATTCTATTCCGTAAAAGCCAAAAAAACACCTCTCCCATGACTTTTGGTTTTTAGGTTTAAAATAGCTTAAGCTTAGCTGGATGAAAAGGCTATCTCTTTATTTACGCTTTGACTTTTTTTGTTTATAAGCTAGATAAAAAACCAAAACAAATATGGCCTAAATATCTTTTTGGCCGCCCAATTTTGCTACATGTTTTCTGTGACTTTACTGAAGCGCGGTCAAGTGTAGCAGGACCTCGCAACATTGTGTGGTAGCATGAATTCCGAACGGTTTACTGCAGTGTGGGGGAGGTGCGCCGGAGATGTGTAGAAACTCGCATACTCATTACTTATGCACTTACGCAAAAAGAATTATGGATACATGTCACTTCATTAGGTGCATTCGTGCGTTTTGACTCATAATTTGTACGTGTTGAATGCTAGCTATCTAGTGTTCGATTTATTGCATATGAGTCTTTGACCGAGCCATGCGTGCATGCAACACGTACGCATGCAGGAACATGTAGCTTTCCATCAAGTGACTAGCACATATGGGTCGAGTTTCCTTACATGGACACACATGACACCGTACCACTCACCTGCATCTGTAACTGATGGTGGTTTATTTGACATACAACAATAGAGTCTTTTGTCCTAAACAAATTAGGTAGCCCATAATTAAATTATTTGGCATAATTAAATTAAAAAAATTAAAATGGAAAAAACGGGTTAACATATCACATATAATGCAAACGAATATAGAAAAAACCAAAAAAAACTAAAAAAAGCCCAAAAATTAGAAAAAGGTGAATTTTAGGAATAGTAAAAAATAAATCAGAACCCAAAAGTTTAAGCCTAAATAAACAGAGCCTAAGTATATACGTATACTTTTCTACTAAACACACACACATATACACACACTCTTTATATGCTCTGATTAAATAAGAAACGACATATCACAATCATATGGATTAAGCCCGGACGGGTCGGAATGAATAGGTCGCTCTCCCACTACGCCACTGGCCCGCCCTTTCAGGTTTTGAGTATCCTAAGATGAGGTTGGGTTTCAACTCCCACTTCTTCCAAAATTTTAAGATATTTATTTTTCTTGACTAATTTGAGTGAAAACCATCCGGTTTTAGTGAGAATGCCAATTCCTGAGGGAAGTTGACGCGGCAGGCATCTGGTATGGCCCAAAAGCATACCATTTTTATAGTCTTTATTGCATATATTATCACTGATTTATCCTTTATTTTGCTAGACTAACCCATAATTAATTGCCAATTACACAAGATTTGGTTTTATTGTCTATCGCTACTACAAAAAAGAGTCATCATAGATAGCTTAAACTGTCATCACAGACGGTTTCTGAATCATCTGAATTTATGTGTGTGTGTGTGATAACAGGTGACTATCACATATGTCTCTCGAACCGTCTATGATAAGATATAACACAGACGGTTTTAGTTAAGAACCGTCTATGATAGTCTAATATCACAGAATGTTTTAGTTAAGAACCGTCTGTGGTAGTCTATTATCACAAACGGTTCTAGTTAAGAACTGTATGTGATTGTGTTTTAGCGTCCTCATAAATAGATCTCCTTCAGTTCATCAATATTCTCTAATTGCTCTACAAAACAGCGCAATAAGATAATGCAGATGAGCCAAAATAGACCTATTTATGAGAACAAGATCATCGTGCAATAAACTTTATCGCCATGTCTTCATCCTGCAATAAAACATAAATTTCAACAAGGGCCAAAACCCTAGCTATCCATCAATCATCGCAAGAACTAAGGGCATCTCCAATGGTTATAGCTAGCAACTAACTATAAGACTTCCACATCATCTATATAGTACACACTAAAGTTAGTATTCTAAAGAACTATCTATAAGGATAGCTATTTGATGCTTACATGCACACACAGAATTTATGGAGGCTGCCTCGTTTGGCGCTATAGACTATCTCTAGAGCTGTAGAGAGCTGCGTTCTCTTTCTTCATTTAATATCTTCCACGTAGGACAGTTGATGACATGGACTCTCTTGTAGATAGCTGCTATAGACCCATTGGAGATGCCCTAAGGCATCAACAATTACTTTTCACGTGCACGAGCATCAAGATTTACATGGTCGAAACCCTAGCCATCCAAAAATTTTGGATAGGGGATATATCACTGGCAATGAAGGAGAGCCGACGACAGTATCACCATTGTGTCACGATGATGATACTGCACAACACTCTTACCACACTTAGGACAAAAGTGTCTTGTGCAGTGAACGGATAAAAGTGTCTTGTGCAGTGAACCGTGGCGTCACAACCAGAGGTAGAAGAGCTAACAGCGGTAGTCGGTATCGTCGAGGAGACGGGGCGCTTCGGTTTGGGGGAGGAAGCAGGAATAAGGAATGAAGGAACTAAAAGCAGCAAGAAATATTAATTCTTAGAGTGAAATTAGGGGAAAGGGAGAGGCAGAGTAATAAGTGGTGAGAGGTGGGAGGAGACCGATGACTGCTGTTCGATGCGGTGAGAATGGATGGGTGAGATCGAAATCCTGGAAGAGATGCCACGGATCGGTGATGTGGCATTATCACAGACGGTTCCGATTAATAACTGTCTGTGTTGTATGCTGACATCATAAACTATTTTAAAATCCTAACCATCTGTGACAAGTGCAAATATTACAGACAATTTTTTGTTCTGAACCATCTGTGATATATCACAGACGGTTCGGAATAAAAACAGTCTGTAATAAGTAGTTCATCACAAACGATTCTTTCCCTCGCAGTGAACTTAGACGGTCCATTTTGTAAAATCATCCGTGGAAACTTTATCACTAACAGTTTGTGTTGAACCGTCTGTAATAAGTCGTCTAGGATGATTCTTTTTGTAGTAGTGTATATTTGCAGGAATCGAGGCAATCTTGCATATCCAAGAGCTTAAATAGAAAGATATCACTAAGAAAAGGAAACCAGACTTTGGATCACTATGAACCGACGCTCTAGAAGAAAGTATGACTTGGACGTACGATGTGACTGCATGTACCGATGCTCAGTGGTGTCACAACATCAATTCATCAAACAAAGCAAGTTTCGTGAAGGACCAAGGGTGAAATTTAGCTTCTTGACGACGCAAACCCTTTCGCAGTGTAGAAAACTTAGGGTGGTGAAGAAGAAGGGAAAATGAAGAAGAGGGGGAGAAGAGAAGGCGCCCGTAGTGAAGAAGGGGGGGAAGGAGAAGAAGAGGCAGCAAGGTCATTTCACATTTGATTTCGGCAAAAAAAAAACAATAAGAGTGGCAAATCTTAGCTATTTCTAGCTTAGGAGCAGCAAATAATCAAGAAATCTTATTATTGGCAAACCATAAAACATGGGTCTTAGTAACAACAAATCATTATTTTTTTTCTTAAACTACCGTGTGTGAATTTATGTCATGTACTCATATCGAAGAGACTCTGGTAATTAGTATGGTGCAACCAATTTTCTTTTTTGTTTGTACTTAATATCTACATATTTATTCATTCCGATTCGTATCTGATATGTATTCATCCTGTGTCCATATAGTGTATTTTACCAATGGCATATAAACTTTAGGACAAATAATCATTATTCCTACTCCGAATCGTATCCAGGATATTCGTTTCCTGTTTTATGTGTCCATATATCGTATTTCACCAACAGCCTGTAAACTTTTAAGGCAAATAATCATTATCCCTACTCCGAATCGTATCCAGGATATTCATTTCCTACTTTATCTGGGAAAACATAGCCCTGTTCAATGTGGCTCATAGTCATGGCTTTCGAGATTTTTTTTACACTATAGCGATTAATAACTTTTCTGAGTAATTAAATTTAAAAAGTAAAAAAAAGTTATATCATCACAGACAATACATAAGAATAAAAGAAAAAAGCAAAAAAAAACTCAAAAATAAAAATTAAGAGGTCAAAAGGTGAAGTTGTTTAGAGCAGGGCCTATACGGTTTCTTCTTTTTAATTTCTAAAAGCTGCTTGTCGGTTTTTCTATAATAACTAGTTTTCAAACGAAATATCTTTTTAAGACAGAATCTATAAATTAATTATAGTATACAATGTAGCAACTTTATTTATATCGGTCAGTGTTTTTGTTACTCCATACTCTCTCTCAAAAATAGGTCAAAAGATTGCGAAAGCCAAAAAGCACATGCACTGCGTAGCTTGGGTCTGTTCTTTTCAGTTTCTAAAAACTGCTTTTTAGTTTTTATGTAGTAACTAGTTTTTAAATAGAATGTATTTTTAAGACAGAATCTATAAGTTAATTATAGTACATATTATAATAATTTTATTTATATCGACCAAAATTATACATAGATCTCTATTACTCTGTGCCTTAATTATTAGCTATAGCTAAAAACCGAAAGCTAGAAATAACAGGTCCGGCTATCCGTTCACCTTTAGCCCTCAGCCGCCTCAAGCACTGCGCCGCCGTCTCGTCTCCTCTGCTTCCCTTCCCGTCCTTCTCCGTCCCCTTCCCACTTTCCTCCCACTGTCCCTCACCGCCGCCACCGTCCCTGGCCTCCTCCCCCGGCCTCACCCCAAACCCTACCTTGCCCTACAACGCGTCGCCACCGCCCGTCCACCGTGCTGCGCGGGCGGTTTGGCCGCCGGTCGCTGGGAGGGCGTCGGCCGAAGCGGTGCTGCGGCACCCAGTGGCGCGGCGGAGGCGCAGCAGTAGATCAGTTTGGGCGTTCAGTCCGCCCCTGTTCCCTCACCGATGGAGGAAACCCTAGCCGTCCAAGCCGCAGCCGGTGAGACAGCCGCGGCACCGGAGCGGAAGGAACAGACGCTTGAGGAGGTTCTTTCGAGGCATAGGTTAGCCTCTTGTGCCGGATTGAATTATCCACGGAAGTAGACATCACATGTTTCCCTTGACCTAGATGGTCATAATTCCTATCGGGCTACTGAATAGAAATTCGCATTAACACAGGCAAAATGTCTCACCATGCAGCAGTGCATCTAGGTTGCACAAAAAATTTGGAAACGATGAAAAGATGGTCTTTTGTGGTACTATTGTTCACGGAGATAATTGGTTTTTTAGGACTCTAAACGTTGGGCTTCGCATATTTAGGACTCCAAACATTAGCTTCGCAAAATTAGTACTTATATCATTGACACTTTGATTTCTATGGTATTATATCTTATTTATTATTTCTTAATCCCTTTTCTTAATGCTTGGCACCTAATATGTCCCTTATACCCCTCTTCCCTTAATCACGTACCTGGGAGGTGGAGCGAGTCCAATTTCAGTCCCGTCGTGCTGGGCGCCGCCGCCGCCACCGTCCGGCTTGGTGCCGCCGCTGCGTTTTCCCGACCACTGCTGCCAACGTCCAGCCCAAGCCGGACCATGCCACTGCCACGGGCTGTGCAGTCCTGCCGGAGATCGACGCAGCCGCCGCCTATCTCCTTTATTTTGGTGAGCAGGGATGTAGCATATACCATTCAAGGGAAAGTAACAGCCTGAGGTGACCTACATTGGAACTCAGAGCGTTGCCTGCGTTCAATCAGATCAGCAGTTTCATAGAAGGGATTTTATGGGCGGTTGTTTCACTACTGCCATTGGCTTGGTATGTCCGTATGTGCTATGTGCTTGCTTACAAGATCAGTGCAGTCTTGTATGACAATATGAGCACTACAGAGTGGACGAAATGTAGCTGCCCCAGCATTCTTTTGATCAAATCGCAGTTGGTGTAGTTTTGTTTGGACCAAAGTTAGTATTGTTTCAGAGGTGATAAACTGGCTTTATGTCTTGGCTTAGGAAATAATTGAGGCCTCTACGAGATTCACAGGATGTGCGAGAGAATGGGGCGACCGATGGACTCCCAGGTACGTGTACGTGATTAAATAAGGGAGGGGTATAAGGGTCATATTAGGTGCCAAACATTAAGAAAAGAGATTAAGAAATAATAAAAAAAGTATAATACCATAGAAATCAAAGTGTCAATGATATAAGTACTAATTTTGCGAAGCCAATGTTTGGAGTCCTAAATATGCGAAGCCCAACGTTTAAAGTCCTAAAAAACCAATTATCTCATTGTTCATGTTATCACACATAATACATTGCCAACTTTGCTTTGCTGAGCAATTTTTTTCACTGGAAACATACACCAGGTGCATGTTTTAAAGCGCTAGGAGATCCCTCGGTGACGATTGATGATGCATAATGCCTGCTGTCAGCATTCTGATTTCATATGGCGAGGGTTTAATTAGATATCGTGCAAGTTCTCCCATCTTTAGGTATATATGCTACATGTGATTTGTCATGGACCAAGGTGCCTTGCTGCTAGCGAAATTCATTTATGTGAGACTAACACATGGTTGAGTTCACTCCACAATCCACATTGCTTGGATAGTGGAACCTTTCCTATGTTCAAATACAATAGTTAACGTGTACGCTCCATGCACATTGTGATTTTGAGTTAATATCAGTATAAAGGTATGTGCCATGCACGTTCTATTTTTTGAGCTGATCAGTTTAAAAACTTTAAAGGAAAAAAATGTTATTATGTTGAAGTACTTGTAAGAATTATTTGGTTTTGCTTTAACTACACCTATGAATACCATACCAATTTTATATATAAAAAATACAAATGATGCATTAGTTACTTTGTTCAGTTAAGGCAATGAGAAGTACACAAATCCAAAATGTCTAAGCATTGTACTAGGTCCTACAATCTTTGGTGTGAAGTTGGGGCAACAGTTGGGGTCTTTTGGAGGACTGATCGGAAGTTGGTCTGGGGAGGCAAGCGCAGCTGCACATAGCAGGAAGTGTGGGGAGTTGGTGTTTTAGATCGTGTGATGGACCTTTGGTAGAAAATATTGGGATTTCATTCTTAATAGATATGGAAAGAGTCAACTACAATAAGGAAGCTGTTATCACAGAATAGGAGATTGTTAGAGATGAGAGGCATGAGAGGTTTGCCGGTCCACCTGTCAGTGTGACATAGAAAGAGTTTAGGTGGAATTGAGAGTCAGAGTCACGCACATGGTTGAATATAATGCAATATACTATTTGAGGCACTGTGTATAGTTTGTACAGCTGTAAACTTGCAGGTTATAGACAATTGCTTAAAAATGCACTCTGCTGCATGTTAACTGGTTAGGCATGATATATTGCATTATGCATCATATGTATGCACTCCATTGAAGGTGTAGATGTCAAACCCAACAAGATTGAGAGCTACACAATTTATCATCCTTCAATTCTTTTCCTTTTTACTTGATGACTTCAGAAATGGTGAGCTGCACACATTTCAGTTGATGTCACATGGTTTCTAAAAGATGGGCTACTTTTTGTATAAAACAGGAAAGAGAAATCCAAACTCCAGGATAAGGAAACAAGCCTCAAGAAAGCAGCTGCCAAAGGCAGCAAAGCTGAGCAGAAGGCCAAGAAAAAGCAGGTAGAGGAGGAGATATCACGCCTCTCAACTGAGTTAGAGGCAAAGCATGCTGCAGAGCTTGCTTCTTTTGGGTACAAATCCACAGGCAGCTCGGAAAAGGGGAACCTCGACACCTTAGTGAAGGCCATAGCTGGTGTTTCTGTCTCCAGCAATGCGGATTCAGCAAAGCCTAGCAAGGGTGCACGACGGCGAGAGAAGAAGGCAAAGGAAGAAGCTGCTCGAGAGCAGCGAATTCAAGAAGAACAAAGCAATCTTGTTAGTGATCGCATGGTAGAAAATGAGAAACTTGAAAGGAAGCTTGAACCCTTGGGGCTGACCATTCATGAGATAAAGCCAGATGGCCACTGCCTGTACCGTGCTGTTGAGAACCAGTTGTCACTTCATTCCAGTGGCACTATACAATACAATTACCAGGAGCTACGGCAAATGACTGCCAAGTATATGAGAGAGCATGCTGCAGATTTCCTTCCATTTTTCCTATCTGAGGGCAAGGTCGAGTCTGGACCAGATCCCTTGGAGAGCTTCGAGAAGTACTGTGAGGAGATTGAGTCTACTGCTGCTTGGGGCGGGCAACTCGAGCTTCGTGCTCTGACCCACTGCCTAAAGAAACATATCGTGGTCTACTCGGGCTCCTTTCCAGATGTGGAGATGGGCAAAGAATACAAATTGGAATCAGGTGGTGGTACATATGATCCTTGCATCAGGCTGTCCTATCACAGACATGCATATGGTCTTGGCGAGCACTACAACTCAGTGACTCCCACAGTTATCTTGACAAGAGAAATTTAATGGTCTTGGTCTCTATATGATATGTTTACCATTGATGATAACTCTCTAAACACGATAGATGACATATCTACCGTTGCTGTTATGTTTCCATCTTCTGATCAGCCAGTGTTGGTTGAGTGTACCAATCAAAGTGTTACTTGGGAGTTTACTTCCCAAACAATTTTGCCTGTAAAACCATATTTTTCTTTCAATGCTCTGTTTCCAGTTGAGGTTGTGTACCGTTATTATTCTCATCAGCTATAGTTTGTTTCTATAAATTACTGCATGCCTTTGCTTCTATAAAAGCTCCTATTTGATTCAATTGCAGCGTTGAGGAATAAGAACGGCAGATGGATAGTTATGGACCATTACTGGTGTATGTGTATTCTGTAGACGTGTTGTTGTACATGTAGGAGCTCATGGAGCACTGTTAAAGTGAATTCAGGAATGCTGCTAAATGCTAATTTTGGGTGTTGCTCTACTATTTATGGTTCAGTTTCAACTTTTTTTAGACGAACTGCTTGCTTTCCTGGTTATATTTGAAGGTGTTCTGCTGTTAAAATCTCTTGTTTCTAGTTAGTGGAGTAACTGTTAACTCTTAACCGCTACTAAGATCTTGAAACGATATACTGGTGTAATACTACCAAGAATTGAAGTACCTTACTGATACTACAGTTTGAAAGTGATTTCTTGTTTGTCCAAAGACACATCTGAACTTTGAAAAGCAACTCTGGCATACAAAAAGACACAGTTGTTCAAGTACGAGAAGCTGTAAGAAAACAAATAAAACCAGCAGCCATTCGCCAGCTGCAGCTTAGCTAATATTCCTCCGGACCAGACGGTCCACATCCATTTTCTTATAAGAAACTGAAACAAGCGAAAGGTGAATCAGACACCATTAATCTGCCTAAAATGCCCACCAGCGGCACCATCGAAGCCACAATCTCGCATCGCAGCTTGCAACACAAAAGCTCAGAGACAGGTCACGGCGTACGGCCGCTCGGTGGCAGCCTACGTACGCTGCCGCCGGCAGTGGTGGGAGGCCGGAGGTGCGGAATGTTTGCGAAAGGGACCCTCCTTTCCAGTTTGGACCGTTCGATCGTAATTAGGTGACGAAGACATCTTAGTTGGACCGATTACACGAGCTAAAAAGATTAATCAACAGGTGAACTCGTTTCTTGTTAAGTTAAATATTAATTTAGATGAGAATTGGTTGCTATCTAATGGTAGTATTTTAATTGTTCTTAGTTTTATGCGAGAGGACGGGAACACCAAAAGAAGATTGCATGAACTATTGGCGTGACGACTAAAACATTTATGTGATACATGAAAAGATGCATGGTTGTTTTCACAGGAGTAAAGAAATCAGCAAAGGACATGTGGAAATTAAGAACATGAAAAACTTTCTAATTTCATTTATTTTTGTATGCATGGAGGAGATCTCAGTCGACTCATCAAAACTCAAAGAGTTGTGTTCTGTTTAGCCACGTACATGTGAGACGTTGGCGTGTATTTTTTTTAGGAACCAAGTCGGTTTATGTTACGTATAGCAATCAGGTTTGACTACTATGGCCGACTCAACATGGGAGCACCACCTCTATATATTTTGCTGTACGCATGTTTTGGAAAAGACAGACCACAGAGAAAGCCAATCTATTATATTCAGAGAGCTAAATGTTTGTTCTTCCTAAGGTTTGGCATATAATTGCAATCTAGAGAGAAATTGAACGTTCTTAACCCCATTGTTCTTGTGACTCTTTGTGATTTGCAGGAACAACGACAGGTCTACTTGTGTGTTTGAGTAGACGAGATCACGAGCGTGTGGTTGGACGAATTCTTTTATCACAGATTACTGTTCTAACAGTGATTGGCGTCATCGGTTCATCAGATTGCATAGATCTAAAGTTACCCTTGATCATATATCGTAAAGATCGGTCACCCCGTACTCTCTCCGTACATGTAAGTATCTCTCTCTGCACTCTTTCTCTCTCATGAATAATCAAAATTTAAAATTTTAAACTAAAAACCATAAGACTCAGCCTAAAAACACACACCTCCTGTTCTCATGCTGGCATGCACTGGACCACACTCCCACTTCATTCGCTTGTAAGCTGGATTGGAGCAGAATCACCAGCATCAGTCACAGGGAGGCAACACGACAACCGACATTTGCCGTGAAATGCTCAGCGCCAGGTGCTGATGGTGTGGTTACCGTCGTGGCGACGCGACGCACGGGGCGGCGTGGATCACTGTGGTTGCCTCAGGCGAGTCTCTGCGGCAGAGCTCTTTCCTTCCAGGGCTACCAGCAATGCCATACATGTATCGTACAGCGAAGTAATCCAAATTGTTAAATTGTCAAGCTCTACTTTTTGTCATTTCAGATGTACAAACATTGACCTGGAACTGTTCAACACCTGAATGCATTTATATTCGGGTACATCAAAATATCATATTACAACATTGGTCATTCCAACTTGCAACCCATTATTAAAGAAACAAGTTGCAGTATCCAAATAAATAAATTGCATGAAGCAGTATTTCCAGTGTCCAGTTTACAGCAATGGGTGCAGTTTGCATGGAAAAGAAACGTTGCACCAGAATTTGCTACACAGCATTTGATATAAAGATACCAGGTCCATAATATATACCATAAGTTGAAAAGTATTCTTTTGCAAAGGCAGTTTAGTTATGCACGTAGAGCTCCGCAATTTGTGGGAAAGATTTAGCTGGATTTTGTGAAAGAACCATAAACAATGAGAAAGTTATGTCTTGGCTTGATGTTTATCTTTTGTTTTCAGACAAAGAAATAGGTCCATTTGTAGATGGTTTTGTAGTTAAAATTTATGGATTTGTAAGTGTGCAGTCCCGAGAGGCAAAGACAGAGATAGCAGAGAGCCAAAAATAGTCATACATGTTTCTAGTTCACAATTCACTACTCTTATTTTAAATTTACATGTGTGCAGTGGATGCATAGACTTAGCTTATTTGGATAGCCATAAACATGCCACGTAGCAGTGGGTTGAAGAATGATGGTAGTAGGATCATGTAGGAATGGTCCTATGCACTATAATATTGAAGATTATAGTTGATTTGGTAAATGTCTGTTGTTTGGAGCGGGGCTTAAAGACTCGCATTTTTTTCAAGTCCAACCAAAACGCAATTTGACCCATCCCAAGCAAATAAACAAGCCCAGAGATCACATCACAACCAAGCAGATTCTGGAGCAGATCATGATCCCACTGTTCTAATGATCAGTAGAAAGCAGCAAAAGAAAAGAAAAAACGAGATCAATTTGGGCAGAAAGGAAGGCAAGGAAGCTGCCTGGGCAAGAAGAAAAACGTTAACACTGCAATTTCAATTCCTGACGATAAGCCTGCAGCATGTGGCATCTGCATCGCTTGTCAGATATACCAATAGGTTAACACATAAAGAAGCAGGGAGGAAGCAGGGATGCAGGTAGGCAGGCAAGGAAAAAACGAGATCAATTTGGGCAGGAAGGCAGGCAAGGAAGCAGGGAGGAAGCTACCTGGGCCAGAACAAAAACTTTCACACTGCAATTTCAATTCCTGATGATAAGCGTGCAGCATGTGGCCTCTGCATCGCTTGTCAGATATACCAATAGTTTAACACATAAAGAAATAGAATCTAGTGTGCAGAATTTTTTTTTGTTCATGTTCTTGCTAAAATAATACCAATGATTCAAACAAAGCATAAGTTGATAGGCATAGAAAATGTGCAAGTTGACATTGTATTTGGAACATTGGATGGTACCCCGAGTACTGGTCACTGGCAACAATTCACAATGCTAAGCAAAACACGCAGTGTCTCATGAAAAGTAGCAGAAAGAAAACAAAACAAAAGGAACAATCATTTTCTTCAACAAACCTCTGAAAATCTACACCACCTTAACTAAGCATGTATGATGTAACGACAATACACTATTTTAGAACACGAATTCATGAAGCGCCAAGGGAATGACACTGTAACGCCCCCGTTTCCAGGGGCGCGTACGGACACGGCATTCCGTAACTATTCAAGCATGAACAGTTATGGAGTGTCGCGCAAGAGTATACCATTGCATGCTTACAACAAAAGACCAGCATATATTTGACGTACGGATTAACATCCAGTTTTTACAGCGGGGCGTGCAAGCCCAAAGTATATTACATTACAAAAGGCTCCAGAAACTGCTTCGAGCGCGGCGGAGACCTACAGCCAAGGATCCTCGTCGAAGAAAAGATCCTCTGGGACTTCTTCAACGGGGAGACCTTCTCCTTCGTCTTGATCCTCTAAAGGGTGGATTAAACAAGCCGTGAGCCAAACAACCGACTCAGCAAATCCCAAAAGGGATCTTAATTTACTATATGCACGGAAATTCCAAGGAATGGTGTATACTTGGTTTATTACATTTGGTGGATGCAATTTTATTTGCAAACATTTTTATAAGACGGACCCAAAACTTACTCCTTAAGATCTCAGGGGTTTTCATCAAGAGTTCATTAACCAACTAACCAAGTTAAAGTATTTACAAATCTACTTAAGCTTTGCTGCTGGAATCACCCAAGTGACACAGCTCCAATAACCGGGAGCACGGCGTATTCGAATACCATTTATTTGACTCTGCAGAGTTTGCTCAGCTTTACCCACACGATCCCTCAACTCCCGCTAAAGAGTTAAGAAAGCCAGGTCTTTTCACTGCTCGACTCTTTATATAGGCTCTACCCAGTAGAATTCACTCGGGTCTGGCTCACACCCACACACACACACACACACACAAGAGAGGACAACGTCCGCTTCGAGTGAATTCCACCGTTGTTAGGCATCCGTAGCACGGTCTGCCTAACCTCACTGCTACCCTGCTGTAGAGTTTCAATCGAGTTGAGCAGCTAAAAGACAAGGGTTGACAAGTCAACTCCTGTGGTTGAGCGATCACTGTGACATTTGCTCAGCGTAAGGGTTTCAGTCCTTATATTTTCACATGGCCCGCAACCTCGCCAGGTCCGCGACCCAAACTAAGGTAAGCGGTGGGCGTAGACCGTCCCGCGGTTTCCCACTCACCCTTACCCTACTCCAGCCCTAGGATAAGAGATGGGCAAAGACCGTCTCGCGGCTCTCCCCCAACCCTTACCCTACCTTGTGCACGCCGGCACTCTCCGCTCTAAGATACGGTGTCCCATACCACCCTACCTTAGAGTCGGGTTTTCCAGATTCTATTGGCCCACAGCCACAACCTTATTAGTGTAACATTTTGCATGATAATAATAGCCTACAATTCTCTAGATTATCAGATAATTATTTCTAGGGTTTCAAAGGCATGGCTGCAATTTAATCATGGCATTTAGCGGTGGTAGGACTAACTATATCACATGTCATTCTAAACATTTTATTTTTATTTTCGAACTAACATTTCAGAACTAGCTCAATGCAAATAACATATTAACATATTTAAACATTATGGGATACAATATGATCAAAGGATTTGGGACTTGCCGTCTATCCGGATGATTTCTGCGAGCTCGAACGTCGAAGCACCTGGATCCTGAGCCTGCTCTTGAATCTCCGGGATCTCCGACACTAACGCAAACAATTAAAATAAAATTAAATCCAGCTTGAGACTAATCAAGCGAGGGAAAACAAACTAATTAAAAAGAAATAAATTGCATAAACACCCCAAATGGAATTTTAGGAATTTATTTGGGAAGAAACTGTGGGAATGGATTTCACCAGAGGGTCTGGGATAATATTTGGAGCAATGTGGTGAAATTTGGGAATTTTTGGGATTTTCTGTGATTTTCTGGGATTTATTTGAGTTTTCTGGAATAATGGAAATTGGAAAATCACTGAAAATCGGTATGAACAGTAGTGGGCCGGCCCGGCGCAACAGTGCAGCCCGGCCAAGAAAGCGGCCCGCGCGGCCGAAGGCCAGCGCGGCCTGTTCGCGCGTGCGCGCGCGCGCAGGATGGAGCGGGCCGAGGGAAAGCGGCCCAGAGCGGGCGCGCCCACGCGGCTCGGATGCCCGCCGCGTGGCCCGGGGCGGACGGCGGAGGAGCGCGACGGGGCGAGCGGTCGAGATGGGGAGGCGGGAAGATCAGACGGCTGAGATTCAAGGGGGCGGGTGAAACGGTACGGGGAGATCCAACAGCTGAGGTTAGAAGGTGGGGGTAAGATCCGACGGCGAAGGAGGGGCCACGTCCGTCGTCGTCTACCTCCAGCCGCTACAGTGACCGCGCGGCAGGATCACGGTGGCGACGGCGGCCTGGGCGCTGGAGGGCTCGTCGGCGATCACCGAGGGTACCGGCGGGTAGAGGGGACAGCGGGGAACCCATTTCGGGTGGTTAGCATTTGCGGAGACCAAAGGGGAGAGAGGGAGGGAGAAGGGGGCGGTTCGGGGATTTCACGGTGGAGAGGGTCACCGGCGGCGAGGAAGCTCAATCGGGGCCGGTTACACCATCTGGGGAGTTGGGAGCTCACATTGGCGGCGGAGGTGGGAGCTGGGGAGCTGCGGAGCGAGCTGGCCACGGAGAGGGTGCGGCGGCCGAGGAGGGTCGTCGACGCCGGCGCAGCACAGAGCTCCACCTGGCCAGGGGCAAATACCAACATGATTAGCATACCGTGGAGGTGCTCTGGCCGAATGCAATTGAAGAAAGGAGAAGAGGAGAGGGAGTTTGGCTCCCGGGGGCCACCGGCGCAGGGGACGGCGGAGGCGGAGCTGTAGGCGGCGGGGCTCCAATCGGAGGCTCCGGGAGAGGCTCTGGAGGGTGGGGAGGGGAATGGTGGTGTTTGGGGAGCTCGGAAAGCAAAGGAAGAGAAATGGCAGGGGGAGGGGACTTTATACCCGCGCGGAGGGGAGGGGGGGTTCTGTCAGACCCGGATTTTTCAATCCGAATCTTACTGTGTTTCACTGCACTAATCCCTGGATCAGTAGTTAGTGCACACAGGTACATTGCTGAATCATTTCATACATCGCATAATCATCCATTATATTACATAACTGAAATACACCGCGTCGGGTGATGGTTTACAAAAGGGGCCGACTAGGCCAAATGTCATTATTACAAATACGCACAGCGGAAAACACAGCAAAAGCAAACCCAAATCCACAGGCAAGCGGCCAGTAGGGTAATGTGTACGATATATGCCACCAGGGTCCCGGCAACATAAATGTACACAACGCCTAGGGTCTACTTGTCTATGCCTAACCACCGAGGCCTACGCCTTAATTAGCGCCTTTGCTTCCGTCGATGTTGGCGGGGGCCTCCTCGTAGGCGTAGTGTTCTTGAACTCCTGTTTCTGAATTGTATCGCAAGAGCGAGAATGAGCACTCCGACCCCGTGCTCAGCAAGCCAACACACAGAATGCAATAATTATACATGCATGGCTATCAAAGGATGGCTGGGGCTCATTTTATTTTGCGGAGAGTGCTTTTGAATACAATTATAGGAAATTCCTGAGACCTAGCAATTTTGAACTCAAAACTTTTGTTTATAAGATAAGTTGATCTCATAGTTGACACAGATTCCATCCACCATTCCATGGCATCTGCGCCATATAGCATCTTTCAGCGTTATAGCCGCTTAACGTACCACTGGGACGACACCCAGGACAATTCCAAACCAGAGCAGTCCTTCGCCCTTCCAGTTTCCATTTCCAGTTTCCCTACGTTTTTAAAACAGAACTATATCCAGTTAAGTTCCCATGTCTGCCCATGACCGTGGGCACGGCTATTCGAATAGTTTTGACTCTGCAGAGTTTGTACACTTTCACCACAAGAGACAATCAACTCGTTGCCCCACACGATTCCTTAGACGTGTGGTCGAGCAGACCATCACAGTGACTTTTCGAAGTATCTAGTCCTTTCTTTCATCTCACCTTATGGGTAACCTCCCATTTGCGATGGGCCCCATCTGTTTGCACGGGATGTTTCTCACTACTACTAGCGTACGGGCTTCCCTCCCCTCTGCGCTAGCACGACTGAGAAACTTCACCCCTCACTGGTGTCCCTTCCGGCCCCCTTGCCATAGCATAACCCCATCAATCCACTACCAGTGAGATGAGTCCGGGATTTCGATAAGTCTACTTAGCCAAGTTGTATTTTACAGACTTGTGGTTGTACTGTTTTACACGGGCTGACATGACAAGATTCAGGCCTTAGAGCTACCTGGATGGTTCTACCACATTTCACATTTCTTTGTGCATTCCTTCGCACCACATTCCAGCCACCAAACCATTCCATCCAGGTATTTAAGCAGTTTGGGATTTTTCAGAGGTAGAAAATAATATGTCCACCTACTACAGTCATTCCACCCATGACTGTTCCCCAAACAATATCATATTTTTGCAAGTGTTGCTTTTGGGGCAGCAAGGTACCCCCGTTCTTATCTAGCAATACTAAGCCGCGGAATAATTATTTGGACTTACTGTAAAGCATATGATAATATGAATTCTTCTAGGGCGACAAGGTTCACATGTCCAAGCATGGCAATGGATCTTTATTAACAAGCATTAAAATAGGTATCTAACTACCACTATCTCAAAATGAACATATTTCTACACATAAAATAATAGCATGCATGTTCATAATTTAAAAGAAATTAACTTTGCAAATCATAGGATCAAAAATGATCAAGGTGTTAACTCGCCTTGGTCACAGGGGTTGGTTTCTTGGTGGTCTGGTGCTTCTTGTGCTGCTGCCTCGATATCTTCCTCTTGAGCCTCGTAGGCTATTTAATCGTACGGAATACCCAATTAAAAGAAAGACAACCAATCAATAAAATATCACCAGAAATCCAAATGAACTCAAAAAAATATGGTTCGGGTTCTATTAGATAGATCTTGAATTTAAACGAATTTAGAAATTTGTTTCATTCAATTCGGAGCTAAAATGAAGAAGTTACAAGCAGTCAAAGTTTTCGGTTCCAGTCAAATCCAAAAATATTACAACTCTGACATGTGGGGCCCACTGTCAGCCCCTGATTCATTTTGATTTCCATTTTTATTTATTTTTCGGTTCTCTGTGCTACTGACATGTGGGTCCGGTTACTGTTCATGGGGTCCACATGTCAGTACGGTCCGAGCTTAGATGTATCACTGACCGGTGGGGTCCAGCGGTCAGCGGTGACTCGGGGATGCAATGGCTGACAGGTGGGGTCCACCTGTCAGACCGAAATAAAATGGAGAAAACTCAACCCGGCGCTGCGGAGCCGAAGGCTCGAACGCGCGCGGCCGGGGAGCTGGGAGGGAGAAGAGAACGCTGATAGCCAAGTGAGCGGGGAGGCTTTGCCTACCTCTTTAGGGCAATGAATCCTTTTGAGGTGGGTCTGTAGAGGGGTCGGGCCGAGGAGTCGTTGACGACGGTGGCCGGCGGCGAGGGAGTGTCGGGGAGGTTCGGCGGAGAGGCGAAACGCGTTCCTCGAGTTGCGGTGAAGACGATGGTGCAGTTGCCCTGGGCCGAGGAGGTCCGGAGATGGGTCGGCGGCGTGCGGTGGCGGCGACCCGGAGCGGTTCTCGGTGACGGTGATGTACGGGCTACGGGAAGCTCGGGCGAGGCCGGGGACGACTTCGCGGTGCTTCGGAGATGATGTGGGCAAAAGGAACTGGCTTTTGGTGGCTCGGGTCGAGAGATTGCGCGGGTGGCCGGAGTTGGGGACGATGAGGGCTCGCCGGCGTTTGAGTGGATGTGGGCTCGATTACCTGCTGCAGGACGAAGATGGCAATGTGTGGAGCTCAACGGGGGTCTACGCCCTTTTATACCTGCGCGGAGGAGAGCTGGCAACGGGCGGCGCCCGTGCGGTCGCGTCGGAGCTGGTGGCGGAGGCAGGTAGGGCTGCAGGCGGTGTTAATGCAGGTCCTGTCCGTGAAGACCCACTGCACGCCTACGCCCCCGGGGTGGTTGCCTCTGCGCAGCTGCTTCCCTCCTCCTTTTGCCCGCGTGAAACGGCAGCGGATCGACCGGGCGAAGCGACGCAGCGGGGAAAAGCCTGGGGCGGTGGCGCCAAGTCAAGGGCGACGGGAAGGGCGCAGGCTTTCCACCTGGGCAACGGGGTGACGCAGGGGGGCGAGGCTGTGCATGCGCGCCACGGGGAGCAAAAGCTCTGCCCGTGGTGCCAGCGCGCCCGCGCGGGAGAGAAACGGGAGCGGGACGACGAAGCTGACGGGGCGGGCCCATCGGTCAGCGGGAGAGGGGAGAGGAAAGCGCGATGGCGCGGATGAAGCCGCGTGGCGGAGAGGGTCGATCGGGCGGCCGGTGCGGTTTAAGTGAGGGGAACGGAGGAGATCGACCGAGGCGATCGGGCGGCTGAGAGCGATGCCAGAGGCGGACGGGCCGGATGGGCCGAGGCGCGCGAAAGGGGAAATCGCGGCTGTCCACGCGGCGAGCGGGGGTAAGGGGAAGGCGGGATCCGCCTGGCGACGTGGCTCAATCCCACCCGTCCAGGTGTCGGACGGAGGGCGGTGGATTTTCTGATTTCTTTTTGGATTTTAGGTTTTGCTTTTAGAAATTACCAGAAAATCCCAATAAGTCCGGAAAAATATGAAAATGCTTCCAAAAATTCTAGGAAAATTCTCAGAGGTTCCTGGTAATATTCTGGACTTAATAAAAATATTTCCAACTAAAGTAGGTATTTATTTTACTTACTTCCCTTATTTTCCATGCCATTGTTTTTCCAGAAATAATATTCTATGCCCTAAATCCAATTTCTCTATTTACTTTTATGGATCATCTTTTCAGATTCTTGTTTACAATTGTTTGTCTTTTTCTTTTATAAATTCTTTAATTTCTGGAACCTTAACCAAATTCAGAAAAGCATCGAAAAATCCAAATCCAAATGGAATACATTGCAAAAGTAATTCAAAATCCCCCCCATTTTCTAATCCCAGTTTTTGGGATGTTACAAACCTACCCCCCTTACAAAAATCTCGACCCCGAGATTTGATTTAACTAGTGAACAAGTCGGGGTAATCTCTTCGTAGCTGGTCTTCACGCTCCCAGGTAGCTTCTTTCTTGGAGTGATGGCTCCATTGCACCCTGCATATGCGAATGGTTTGAGTACGCGTCTTCTTTTCTACGGTGTCCAAGATCTTGATCGGGCGCTCCTTGTAGGTTAGGTCTTCTTCAACCTCGATTGCCTCCAACGGAGCTTGATCCTCAGGTACTCGTAGACACTTCTTCAGTTGGGACACATGGAAGACGTCGTGTATGTCTGATAGATTCAGAGGTAGTGCAAGCTGGTAGGCAACTTCCCCCTTTTTAGACACAATTGGGAACGGTCCAACATACCGCGGGGTAAGCTTGCCTTTGACCTTGAATCGTCTAACTCCTCGCAAGGGTGATACCTTCAGATAAACATGATCTCCCACTTCAAAACTTAATGGCCTTCTTCTCTTGTCTGCATAACTTTTCTGCCTGGACTGAGCTGCTTGCAGTCGATCTCTAATTAGGCAAACCTTTTCTTCAGCCTGTCTTAAAGTATCTGGTCCGAAAATGTAGTTTTCCCCTACTTCTGACCAATGTAGAGGGGTTCGACATGGTCGACCATACAGGGCTTCGAAGGGTGACATCTGGAGACTGGTCTGATAGCTGTTGTTATAAGCAAACTCAGCATAGGGTAGGCATCGGTCCCAATCCTTAGAAAAATCTAGAGCACATGCCCGAAGCATATCTTCCAATATCTGATTCACTCTCTCCGTTTGACCATCTGTCTGGGGGTGGTATGCGGTGCTAAAATCCAAGTAAGTACCGAGAGCTTCATGTAGGCTAGCCCAAAAATGTGAGGTGAACTGGGAACCTCGATCCGAGACTATCCGTTTTGGTACGCCGTGTAAACATACTATGCGTGACATATATAGCTCGGCTAACTTATCTCCCTTGTACGTGGTTTTGACGGGGATGAAATGTGCAACCTTAGTCAGCCTATCAACCACGACCCATACGGAGTCATAACCAGATTTGGTTTGTGGAAGTCCCGTGATAAAGTCCATCCCGACTTCTTCCCACTTCCACTGGGGTATTTTCAATGGTTGTAGTAGTCCTGCTGGCCTTTGATGTTCCGCTTTCACTCTCTGACACACATCACAACAGGCTACATGTTCAGCTATGTCTCTCTTCATACGGGGCCACCAGCAGAATTGCTTCATTCCCTGGTACATCTTGGTGCTCCCGGGGTGCAGGGAGTACGGAGAGCCATGAGCTTCTCTCAATATCAGATCCTTGAGACTCCTCTGATGAGGTACAACTATACGCTTTCCGTACCACAGAGTACCGTCCTGATCAATCTTCATGTTAGGAGCCTTCCCTGCTTCTACCAGCCCTTTCCATTTTATTATAGCTGGATCTTCCTGCTGAGCAACCATAATCTGCTCCTCTAAACTTGGTTGAATTTCCATGGTAGCTAGAGTGCCTTTCTCTACTATCTCCAAGTTCAAGGCTTGCAGTTCTTTACATAGCTCGGGTTGGTGTTCCTGGACCATGAGATTATTGCAATAGGCCTTCCGGCTTAGAGCATCCGCTACAACATTAGCCTTCCCTGGGTGGTAATGGACGCTCAGGTCATAGTCCTTAATCAACTCCAACCATCTCCTCTGCCTCAAGTTGAGGTGTGACTGGGTGAAGAAATATTTAAGGCTCCGGTGGTCCGTGTATATGTCACAGTGATTACCTATCAGATAATGCCTCCAAATCTTCAATGCATGCACTACCGAGGCCAATTCCAGGTCATGAGTAGGGTAGTTGGCTTCGTGAGGGCGGAGCTGCCGAGATGCATATGCCACTACCTTGCCTTCCTGCATTAGTACACATCCAAGCCCTTGATGTGAGGCATCACAGTATACCTCAAAATCCTTGCGCACATCAGGCAGGGTTAACACGGGCGTGGTAGTCAATCTCTCTTTCAACTTTTGGAAGCTCTCTTCACATGCCTTGGTCCATTCAAACTTCTTCTCCTTCTTGAGTAGTTGAGTCATTGGCCTGGCAATCCGAGAAAATCCTTCTATGAACCTCCGGTAGTATCCAGCCAATCCAAGGAAGCTCCTCACTTCAGTGACGGAAGCTGGCTGCTGCCACTCCATGACTGCTGCTATTTTGGCGGGATCAACAGATATTCCTCCAGCTGACACTATGTGTCCCAAGAAACTAATATCATGAAGCCAGAATTCACACTTGCTAAATTTTGCATATAATTGATGCTCCTTTAGCTTTTCCAACACCAGGCGCAGATGCTCCGCATGCTCTTCAGCATCTTTGGAGTATATAAGGATGTCGTCAATAAAGACCACGACAAACTTGTCCAAATACTCCATGAATATCTTGTTCATCAGGTTCATGAAGTAGGCTGGAGCATTGGTTAACCCAAAAGACATGACTGTAAACTCATACAGCCCATATCTAGTGGTGAAAGCCGTCTTAGGTATATCTTCAGCCCTAATCTTCAGTTGGTGATAGCCCGATCTTAGGTCTATTTTGGAGAATACCGTGGCTCCACCAAGTTGATCGAATAAATCATCAATCCTGGGGAGTGGGTATTTGTTCTTGATGGTTACTTCATTTAGGGCCCTGTAATCCACACACATCCGCGTGGTGCCATCTTTCTTCTTTACAAATAATACTGGAGATCCCCAAGGCGAGGAACTCGGCCTAATGAACCCCTTATCCTGCAACTCATATAGTTGCTTCTTTAATTCTTCTAACTCATCCACCGTCATCCGATATGGTCTCTTGGAGACGGGTGCAGCACCGGGCTTTAGGTTGATGACAAATTCCAAATCTCTGTCTGGTGGCATGCCTGGTAATTCCTCGGGAAATACTTCAGGGTAGTCTTGTACCACAATCATTCTTTCTAATGGCACATCTTCACAATAATAGATTTCCCGACCCCAGCGGTACGGGCGATCCACCTTCACTTCTATCGTTAACCCAGGACACTTGGTCAAATTGACTTTCCTAGTGGCACAGCTTATGACCCCTTGATACTTTGCGAGCCAATCCATTCCCAGTATAATGTCCAGAGTTTGGGAGGGTAAAACTATTAGATCAGCTAAGAAGTCCCACCCTTCCATAGTAATTGCTACCCCAGGACACACTAAGGTGGTAGTAATTGGCCCAGCGGGTGAATTAAGAACTACTGGCTTCTTTAGAGTATATACTGGTAATCCCAACTTGTTGGCATATCCCTTAGATATAAATGAATGGGAAGCTCCTGAATCAAACAATACTTGTGCTGGTATGGTTTTAACAGAGAACGTACCCATAAGGACTCCAGCGGCTTCTTGGGCTTCTTCAACCGTGATGTGGTTGACTCGGCCGCGGTTTGAGGCTGGTGCACTTTTACTGCCTTGTGAACTCTGATGTCCTTTGCTGGGTGCTGAAGCTTGACTACGCACGGGGGCGTTTTGCTTTTGTGGGCAATTGCTGACATAGTGTCCTTTTTCTCCACAACCAAAACATTTAATGTTGGCCACTGGGTTGGTGCCAGTGTACTGCCCACCTGTGCGAGGAGCTTGATATGGAGTTCCCCCCGGTCGAGGAGCAAATGCTGACGCACTGGATTGAGTAGTCCTTGGGGTTGAGGAATTACCCAAGAGCTTCTGGATGAACCTTCCTTGGGGGTGCTGAGCTGATAGCTTTCGCTTGCGGCTGGCCTCCAGGTTCTTCCTCTCATTTTCCAGAATCAGTGCCTTATTCACCAGTTGATGAAAGCTGGTGAAGTCTTGAGTGATCAGCTGAACTCGTAGCTCCTCGTTCATCCCTTCAAAGAATCTGTCAATCTTTTCTTCTTCGTCCTCCACATCCTTTGGGGCATATCGGGCCAATTGTGTGAATTTGGTAAGGTACTCATTTATTGACCTATTCCCCTGCTTGAGTGTGCGAAACTCATTCTTCTTCATTCGCATTACTCCGGTTGGAACGAAGTTAGCCTTGAAAGCGGTCTTGAATTCCTCCCAAGGAACTGCCTCTGTGCTAGTTTCTGTGGTGGCATCCTCCTGGCCCCTGGCGGCCAAGTAATTCTCCCACCAGGCTGCTGCGGCGCCCTGCAGCTGGTGTGCAGCGAACATGACTTTGTCTTCCTCTGCGCATTTAATTAGGCGCAGCTTTCTCTCAATATCTCGAAGCCAGTCCTCGGCTTCCAGTGGTTCTTCTGCCGATGTAAATGTGATCGGCCTTGTCCTCTGGAAATCTCCCAAGTCAGCTCTATGCCCTCCTGAGCTTCCTTGCTGTCCCGCATATATGGCTTGCAAAATCTGAGTTTGTTGTGTCATAACTTGGGCCATTGTAGGGTGTTCCGGAGGGTTTGGAAGGTTGTCATTTCCCTGGTCTTGAGCTCTACCTTGGTCTTCAGGCAGAACCCCGCGATTTGAGTCTACCTCGGCTGGGTTTGTATTAGTCTGAGCCCTGGTAGTTCTTCGGCTGGCCATCTGCAGTGGTAACTTTATACTCAGTGCTATTTCTATATGTAGGGAAAACAAGGGGTGCCAACCCGCACAAAAGAAAGCAGTAAAACCATGACGAGGCAATTTCTAACATAAGGCCGGTATCCAGCCATTCATTAAACACTCCAACAATTACATAGCCAGCTTTTATGCTGGGCTTACAATTACATCATAATAATTAAAGTTCATAGGTCCGCGACTACGGAATATAAAGGACGGATACAACAACTACGATACATGAATTTAGTACTTGCATCACCTACTGCAAGTACATCACGATCCCATCTACTCCTCCGTGTACCAGGCACCATAGTTGGAGGGACTATAGTGTGGCGAGCGGGAGCGGGACCGACTACCGCTACCCTCCGATGGGTCGTAGTCAGATGGAGTGCTTGGGGGGCTACGGCTTGGGGGAGGCCTTGTCCGACGGAACGCAGCCTGTGGCCCTGGAGGTCGCGCGCTCTTGCGCGCGGTCAGTCGGGTGCGGGGGCCTGACCCTGGCGAAGGAGGCACCGGTGCTGCTGCAGGTGCAGGGGCCGGTGGAGGCTGGGCCCTGGCGGTAGCTGCCTCTGCCTTGGCCTCCGCCAAGGCTTGCTCGCATTGGGCGAGCTGCTGCTGGAGAGACGTCATGGAGACGTGCCTGGTGAGGAGCTGCTGGCGGAGGGAGGAGATCTCCTCCAAGGCAACGGTGTGGGCCACCCCCATGGCCCTGGTGAGCTCAACCTGATGCGTGAGCATCGGGTCGTCCTCATTCTCCGGCATGGTGACTTCATTGTACTGTGCTCCGTCTCGGCGGGTGGGGTGGTAGCAGTATGGGGCATGGCGCAGGGGGGCCCGGTATATGTCGCATAGCCGCGCAGCGGCTAGACGAGCAGCGTCTTGGATCGCAGCGGCCCGAGTACTTCTCCGGTGCTCAGATGTGAACACGTGAGAAGGATCGAGCTCATCCCTGGGGTATATGAATACCTCCATAACCCAGGAATCTTCTCCTCCGGTGGTAACCTTCAATCCCCTGTAGATAGGCTGATCCTTGAACTCCAGGTAGTGTAGGAGCTTGCGCAAAATGGTAGCAAACTCCCCCTCATTGACACCATGGGCTATGTAGTCCCAGTGTCCTTCAATTCCTGCGCCTGCCATCTGGAAATCAGGTTACTAGTGTTAGTATCTCTCAAAGTATTTAAAAGAACAATGGTATAGAACAGATCTAAGAAGGGTACGAAAAGAGATAGTATCCTTATATTTTTCAAAATTCTTTTTATACGTTTTGTAAACATTGTGATCCTAATCCATCCTAAGGCTTTTACCCTACGGTCGTATGCTCTGATACCAGCGCTGTCAGACCCGGATTTTTCAATCCGAATCTTACTGTGTTTCACTGCACTAATCCCTGGATCAGTAGTTAGTGCACACAGGTACATTGCTGAATCATTTCATACATCGCATAATCATCCATTATATTACATAACTGAAATACACCGCGTCGGGTGATGGTTTACAAAAGGGGCCGACTAGGCCAAATGTCATTATTACAAATACGCACAGCGGAAAACACAGCAAAAGCAAACCCAAATCCACAGGCAAGCGGCCAGTAGGGTAATGTGTACGATATATGCCACCAGGGTCCCGGCAACATAAATGTACACAACGCCTAGGGTCTACTTGTCTATGCCTAACCACCGAGGCCTACGCCTTAATTAGCGCCTTTGCTTCCGTCGATGTTGGCGGGGGCCTCCTCGTAGGCGTAGTGTTCTTGAACTCCTGTTTCTGAATTGTATCGCAAGAGCGAGAATGAGCACTCCGACCCCGTGCTCAGCAAGCCAACACACAGAATGCAATAATTATACATGCATGGCTATCAAAGGATGGCTGGGGCTCATTTTATTTTGCGGAGAGTGCTTTTGAATACAATTATAGGAAATTCCTGAGACCTAGCAATTTTGAACTCAAAACTTTTGTTTATAAGATAAGTTGATCTCATAGTTGACACAGATTCCATCCACCATTCCATGGCATCTGCGCCATATAGCATCTTTCAGCGTTATAGCCGCTTAACGTACCACTGGGACGACACCCAGGACAATTCCAAACCAGAGCAGTCCTTCGCCCTTCCAGTTTCCATTTCCAGTTTCCCTACGTTTTTAAAACAGAACTATATCCAGTTAAGTTCCCATGTCTGCCCATGACCGTGGGCACGGCTATTCGAATAGTTTTGACTCTGCAGAGTTTGTACACTTTCACCACAAGAGACAATCAACTCGTTGCCCCACACGATTCCTTAGACGTGTGGTCGAGCAGACCATCACAGTGACTTTTCGAAGTATCTAGTCCTTTCTTTCATCTCACCTTATGGGTAACCTCCCATTTGCGATGGGCCCCATCTGTTTGCACGGGATGTTTCTCACTACTACTAGCGTACGGGCTTCCCTCCCCTCTGCGCTAGCACGACTGAGAAACTTCACCCCTCACTGGTGTCCCTTCCGGCCCCCTTGCCATAGCATAACCCCATCAATCCACTACCAGTGAGATGAGTCCGGGATTTCGATAAGTCTACTTAGCCAAGTTGTATTTTACAGACTTGTGGTTGTACTGTTTTACACGGGCTGACATGACAAGATTCAGGCCTTAGAGCTACCTGGATGGTTCTACCACATTTCACATTTCTTTGTGCATTCCTTCGCACCACATTCCAGCCACCAAACCATTCCATCCAGGTATTTAAGCAGTTTGGGATTTTTCAGAGGTAGAAAATAATATGTCCACCTACTACAGTCATTCCACCCATGACTGTTCCCCAAACAATATCATATTTTTGCAAGTGTTGCTTTTGGGGCAGCAAGGTACCCCCGTTCTTATCTAGCAATACTAAGCCGCGGAATAATTATTTGGACTTACTGTAAAGCATATGATAATATGAATTCTTCTAGGGCGACAAGGTTCACATGTCCAAGCATGGCAATGGATCTTTATTAACAAGCATTAAAATAGGTATCTAACTACCACTATCTCAAAATGAACATATTTCTACACATAAAATAATAGCATGCATGTTCATAATTTAAAAGAAATTAACTTTGCAAATCATAGGATCAAAAATGATCAAGGTGTTAACTCGCCTTGGTCACAGGGGTTGGTTTCTTGGTGGTCTGGTGCTTCTTGTGCTGCTGCCTCGATATCTTCCTCTTGAGCCTCGTAGGCTATTTAATCGTACGGAATACCCAATTAAAAGAAAGACAACCAATCAATAAAATATCACCAGAAATCCAAATGAACTCAAAAAATATGGTTCGGGTTCTATTAGATAGATCTTGAATTTAAACGAATTTAGAAATTTGTTTCATTCAATTCGGAGCTAAAATGAAGAAGTTACAAGCAGTCAAAGTTTTCGGTTCCAGTCAAATCCAAAAATATTACAACTCTGACATGTGGGGCCCACTGTCAGCCCCTGATTCATTTTGATTTCCATTTTTATTTATTTTTCGGTTCTCTGTGCTACTGACATGTGGGTCCGGTTACTGTTCATGGGGTCCACATGTCAGTACGGTCCGAGCTTAGATGTATCACTGACCGGTGGGGTCCAGCGGTCAGCGGTGACTCGGGGATGCAATGGCTGACAGGTGGGGTCCACCTGTCAGACCGAAATAAAATGGAGAAAACTCAACCCGGCGCTGCGGAGCCGAAGGCTCGAACGCGCGCGGCCGGGGAGCTGGGAGGGAGAAGAGAACGCTGATAGCCAAGTGAGCGGGGAGGCTTTGCCTACCTCTTTAGGGCAATGAATCCTTTTGAGGTGGGTCTGTAGAGGGGTCGGGCCGAGGAGTCGTTGACGACGGTGGCCGGCGGCGAGGGAGTGTCGGGGAGGTTCGGCGGAGAGGCGAAACGCGTTCCTCGAGTTGCGGTGAAGACGATGGTGCAGTTGCCCTGGGCCGAGGAGGTCCGGAGATGGGTCGGCGGCGTGCGGTGGCGGCGACCCGGAGCGGTTCTCGGTGACGGTGATGTACGGGCTACGGGAAGCTCGGGCGAGGCCGGGGACGACTTCGCGGTGCTTCGGAGATGATGTGGGCAAAAGGAACTGGCTTTTGGTGGCTCGGGTCGAGAGATTGCGCGGGTGGCCGGAGTTGGGGACGATGAGGGCTCGCCGGCGTTTGAGTGGATGTGGGCTCGATTACCTGCTGCAGGACGAAGATGGCAATGTGTGGAGCTCAACGGGGGTCTACGCCCTTTTATACCTGCGCGGAGGAGAGCTGGCAACGGGCGGCGCCCGTGCGGTCGCGTCGGAGCTGGTGGCGGAGGCAGGTAGGGCTGCAGGCGGTGTTAATGCAGGTCCTGTCCGTGAAGACCCACTGCACGCCTACGCCCCCGGGGTGGTTGCCTCTGCGCAGCTGCTTCCCTCCTCCTTTTGCCCGCGTGAAACGGCAGCGGATCGACCGGGCGAAGCGACGCAGCGGGGAAAAGCCTGGGGCGGTGGCGCCAAGTCAAGGGCGACGGGAAGGGCGCAGGCTTTCCACCTGGGCAACGGGGTGACGCAGGGGGGCGAGGCTGTGCATGCGCGCCACGGGGAGCAAAAGCTCTGCCCGTGGTGCCAGCGCGCCCGCGCGGGAGAGAAACGGGAGCGGGACGACGAAGCTGACGGGGCGGGCCCATCGGTCAGCGGGAGAGGGGAGAGGAAAGCGCGATGGCGCGGATGAAGCCGCGTGGCGGAGAGGGTCGATCGGGCGGCCGGTGCGGTTTAAGTGAGGGGAACGGAGGAGATCGACCGAGGCGATCGGGCGGCTGAGAGCGATGCCAGAGGCGGACGGGCCGGATGGGCCGAGGCGCGCGAAAGGGGAAATCGCGGCTGTCCACGCGGCGAGCGGGGGTAAGGGGAAGGCGGGATCCGCCTGGCGACGTGGCTCAATCCCACCCGTCCAGGTGTCGGACGGAGGGCGGTGGATTTTCTGATTTCTTTTTGGATTTTAGGTTTTGCTTTTAGAAATTACCAGAAAATCCCAATAAGTCCGGAAAAATATGAAAATGCTTCCAAAAATTCTAGGAAAATTCTCAGAGGTTCCTGGTAATATTCTGGACTTAATAAAAATATTTCCAACTAAAGTAGGTATTTATTTTACTTACTTCCCTTATTTTCCATGCCATTGTTTTTCCAGAAATAATATTCTATGCCCTAAATCCAATTTCTCTATTTACTTTTATGGATCATCTTTTCAGATTCTTGTTTACAATTGTTTGTCTTTTTCTTTTATAAATTCTTTAATTTCTGGAACCTTAACCAAATTCAGAAAAGCATCGAAAAATCCAAATCCAAATGGAATACATTGCAAAAGTAATTCAAAATCCCCCCCATTTTCTAATCCCAGTTTTTGGGATGTTACAGGTTCCTTCGGGGAGAAGCCAGCGGCGGGGCCTCGGGCTCCGGAGCGACAGGGGGGACTGGGAGCAGGTGCGGGGCGTCTCCTCCGCAGGATGGGGCGGCGACCGGAGGGTTGACGCTGGCGCTGTAGCGCATTGAAGGCGAGGGACGGGAGCAGGTGCGCTGCGGCCGGGGTTGGGGCGTGTCCGCGCGTGGGAGAGGGAGAAGCTGCCGCTGCCAGGTGGGGCCGGAGTTGCGCGGGGCGACGTGGAGCGACGACGGCCACTCCTCTGGACCCGGGGCTGTCGGGACGGCGCGGCGCGAGGAAGGACCGGGGCGGCACGGAGGCGGGCACGGCGCGGCGCAGCGCGCAGCGCTAGCGCGCGTGCGCGGGGCGAAGGCGGGGCGCTGGGGCGGCGCCAACAGAGGGAGGGCTCGGGGAGGCGCTGTGGCGAGGGGGAAGGCGGAAGGAGGGATGGTGCCAGCGGAGACGCGAGCGCGGGGCGCGCGAGAGAAAGGGAGGCGGAAAGAGAAGACGGGCGCCAACGGGAAGAGAAAGCGGAAAGGCCGAGAAAGGAAAGCGCATTCCCGACAAAACTTTCCCGAAAAGGAAAGTTTTCAAAATTCACTCAAAAAGGCAGCAAAAATTGGAGAATTTTCTGGTTTTGAATTTTAGGGACTTTTCAACCTACCCCCCTTAAAAGAATCTCGACCCCGAGATTAACTTGGTCCAGGGAGTAAGTTGGGGAAATCTCGCTGCAAATCTGACTCTCGTTCCCAAGTTGACTCTTCAGGTGTATGATTCTTCCACTGTACTCTGCAGAATCTGACGTTCTTGTTTCTGAGCTGTCTCTCTGTCGTTTCAAGTATTTGTAGTGGTTCTTCAGCATATGTGCAATCATCTTGCAATTCAATATCTGACAGTGGCACTTCATCTGTTGGCTGGCGTAGACACTTCCGAAGCTGGGATACGTGGAACACGTTGTGAATTCTGGATAAGTTGGGCGGAAGCTGCACTTGATAAGCTACTTCCCCAACTCTTCCAATTATCTGAAATGGTCCCACATATCTTGGTGCTAATTTGCCTTTGACTTGAAATCTCTTGACTATTTTGAATGGGGTGACCTTGATGTAAACATAATCTCCAACTTCGAAATTCAAGTCTTTCCTGCGGTTATCTGCATAGTTCTTCTGTCGGTCTTGTGCCATCTTCAGTCTGTCTCTGACAATTCTGATATGTGTTTCTGCATCTTGAGCAATCTAGGGACCAAGGAGTTGTCGTTCTCCTGTTTCTGTCCAATTCAGTGGAGTCCTGCATTTTCTGCCATAAAGTGCTTCAAACGGGGCCATTTGGATACTGGCTTGGTAGCTGTTATTGTATGAGAACTGAGCAAATGGTAAACAGGTGTTCCATGTTGCCCCATATACTATCGCACAAGCTCTCAACATGTCTTCTAAAATTTGATTGGTTCTCTCTGTCTGTCCATCTGTCTGTGGATGATATGCTGAGCTGAAATTCAGATCAGTGCCCATGGCTTCATGCAACTTTTCCCAGAACTTAGATGTAAATTGTGCTCCTCTATCTGACACGATCTTCTTCGGAACTCCATGCAATGTCACAATTCTGGTCAGGTACAACTCGGCAAGTTTATCCTTCCCATAAGTTTGCTTGATCGGGAGGAAATGAGCCACCTTGGTCAATCTATCAACAATGACCCAAATAGCATCATATCCCTCACGAGTCTTGGGAAGTCCAGTGATGAAGTCCATGCCAATGCTATCCCATTTCCATTCAGGAATTGGCAAAGGCTGCAACAATCCTGATGGTTTTTGGTGGTCTATCTTGATCTGCTGGCAGACATCACATTTAGGTACATATTCTGCCACTTCCCTCTTCATTTGGTTCCACCAATATCTTTTCTTCAGATCTTGATACATCTTTGTGCCTCCTGGATGAATTGAGAATTGAGAGGAATGAGCTTCAGCTAAGATCAACTCTCTCAACTCCTTCTTGTTGGGTATGCAATAGCGACCACGGAAAGTAAGGAGTCCATGCTCGTCTATCGCATACTCTGATGAATTTTCTCCTTGGATATCCTTTTTCAGTTTTTGAATTTCTTCATCTTCATCCTGGGCTGCTTTAATCTGATCTGGCAACAGTGGTTGAATCTCTAAAGCTGCTTCTTCACCTTGTTCTGTGATTACCAAGTTCAGTCGTAATATGTCTCTCTGTAGCTCTGGTGGGTACTCTGATTGACTGCCTTTGTTTGGACGAGCCTTACGGCTAAGTGCATCAGCAACTACGTTTGCCTTGCCTGGGTGATACTGGAGATCCATATCATAATCTTTAATCAGTTCCAACCATCTGCGTTGTCTCATGTTCAATTCTGGCTGGGTAAATAGGTATTTCAAACTCTTGTGATCTGAGAATATCTCACCACGATTTCCTAGCAAGTAGTGCCGCCAAATTTTGAGGGCATGCACCACCGCTGCTAGTTCCAAGTCATGTGTGGGATAATTCTCCTCATGCGGCTTCAACTGTCTTGATGCGTAGGCAACAACTTTTCCGTCTTGCATAAGCACACAACCCAAACCTTGCTTTGAGGCATCACAATAAATCTGAAACTCCTTCTCTGGATTGGGTAAGATTAGCACTGGTGTTGTTGTCAACTTGGTCTTCAACATCTGAAAGCTTTCCTCGCATGCCTCAGTCCATGTGAACGGTTTGTCTTTCTTCAACAATTGAGTGAGTGGTCGAGATATTCTTGAGAAACCTTCTATGAATCGGCGATAATAACCCGCCAATCCTAGGAAGCTTCTCACTTCAGTCACTGTCTTAGGCTGTTTCCATTCCATCACTGCTGAAATCTTTTCTGGATCGACTTTCACTCCATCTTCAGATATAACATGACCCAAGAAAGCGACTTCTCTCAACCAAAAACTGCATTTATCAAATTTTGCATATAACTTATGCTCTCTCAATCTGATCAAAACCATATGCAAATGTTGTCTGTGCTCTTCTTCACTCTTGGAGTATATCAGAATATCATCAATGAAAACAATCACAAATCGATCCAATTGGTCCATATGCACCAGGTTCATAAGATTCATGAAATACGCTGGCGCATTAGTCAAACCAAAGGGTACGACCGTGAACTCAAACAATCCATATCTGGTAATGAAGGCTGTTTTCTCTCGATCTTGCTCTCGGATCTTGAGTTGATGATAACCCGAGCGCAAATCGATCTTGGAGAACACTTTGGCTCCTTTAAGTTGGTCAAACAGATCATCAATTCTTGGGAGGGGATACTTGTTCTTGATGGTGACAGCATTCAAACCTCTGTAATCTACACACATTCTCAATTCGCCATTCTTCTTTTTCACAAACAGTACTGGGGCTGACCATGGTGAAGTACTGGGTCGGATGAATTCCTTCTCTTGTAACTCATCTAACTGCTTCTTCAGCTCTTTCAATTCACTAGTTGACATTCTGTATTGGTGCTTGGCAATTGGCTTGGTACCAGGTACCAACTCTATTGCAAGTTCTACTTGCCTGTCAGGGGGTCTACCTGGTAATTCTTCTGGGAATACATCTGGGTACTCTTGTACTATTGGCACTTGGTCAGGTGTAGCTGCTATCATATTGATCATACGTTTCTTAGCATCTTTCAGCACTTGTCGATCTGTCTCTACTACTATTTTTTGACCTTCAGGGTTGACCAATGACACTGTTTTAATCTCGCAATCTACCTTGCCTTTATTTCTGGCCAACCAGTTCATGCCCAAAATGGCATCTAAACCAGACATGTCTAACTGCAACAAGTCTGCTCTAAAGTCTACCCCTTGGATTTTTATGTTAAGTCCCGCACACCCACGGTGGGACTCCATTCTAACCCCAGGGGTTTCCACCACATATGGTCTTGGCAAAGCAACAGAAGGTAATTGATTTCTTGCAGCAAAACTCTTTGAAATAAAAGAATGCGTTGCACCAGGGTCAAATAAAATCAATGCAGGTATGGAATTGATTGGGAACATACCGGCAATGATGTCACTTGCTCCAGCGGCATCCTCTGCAGATACATGGTTCACTCTGGCATAAAAGGTGGGTCTGACATTGCTTCTGCCTCTGCCTCTGCCTGTAGCTGAGAAATTTGCAGTGCCTGCAGGTGACTGAGAGCTGGCTGCTTTAATCTGCAAGAATCCTCCTTTGGGGGTACCGGGGGTTGCTTGTGACTTGGCCTCTTGCTGCTGTTGGTTTTGAACTTGTAGCTTGGCTGCATCTGAGGGCAGGTTCTTCCTGGGACACTGGTCTCTGTAGTGCCCTATCTCACCGCAGTGGAAACATGCGTTTGACCTTCGCGGGCAGCTACTAGCCAGGTGATTCCCACCACAAGTGGGACACTTGAGAGCCAATGGTAGAGGGGAAGTATAATGCTGAGTCTGACTGGACTGGTTCTTCGGCATCATCACATACTGCCGGGAGGATGGGGATCGATATGAAGAAGATCCTGCTGTCTTGGCTCGTTGTGCAGTATGGGGAGATGACTGCGATCTGTGTGCTGCCTTGCGTTTTCGATAGTCTTCCATCTCAGTTCTGGCTTCTTCAGAGTTGATCAAGCCATCAACCATATCATTCATATCTTTGAACTTCAAAGCTGAAATGTGGAATCTCAAAGACTGCTGCAAACCTGCACGAAACTTGTTCATTTTCTTGTCTTCGTTGTCAACATCCTCAGGGGCAAATCTGGAGAGGTGGTTGAACTGGTGTAAATACTCCATTACAGTACGGCCACCTTGTTTAAGCGCCAAAAATTCCCGGCGCTTTGCTTCCATAATGCCGTCAGGGATGTGGGCCTTACGGAAGGCCTTGGAGAAATCTTCCCAGCTAATCTCTCTATTCTGCAGTGTGCGCTGATAATTGATCCACCAAGTCGCTGCTGCACCCTGTAACTGGTGGGATGCATATAGCACCTTCTCTTTATCGTCACACTGCGCAGTCTGAAGCTTCCTCTCTACATCTGCCAGCCAATCTTCAGGAACCATAGGATCAGCGGTTGTGGAGAAAGTGGGTGGACGTGTCTTTAGAAAGTCATTCCACCGGGTGGTAATTGGAGCACCATCCCGTGGAATATTGCCTCCACCCTGTACTCCTGGAGATCTGGTGGCGAGCTGTTCAATCAATCTGGACTGTTGATCCAACATTCGCAGTATGTTCTGCTCTCCTTGATATCGATTCCGTTCTAACATTGCAATAACATTGGCAAGTGTGTTCTGGTCGGTGGCAGGTGCACCCTGCCTGTTGGTCTGACCTGTCTGCTCTGCCGGCTCCATCTGTTGATTGGGAACTTGAGGTTAGCCTTGCAGCGGCTTTGGCAATCAAGAACAGATAAGTAAGACTTTGAATTTTTCAAGGCAAGTATAGGACGAAAGATAAGAACGAGAGCGAAGGGGACAGGAGAAAGCTTTGAACACAGGAAGAACATACTGATAATTAAGCAAACAAATTAAAAGAGGTAGCAACGTAATTTACATTAAGCAAGTGGTGCACAGACCACATAAAGGTTCATGTTACACTTGCATTACATACAAAAGTACATCTATCACTAAAAGGTCAGGCTATCACTAACGAACGACGTCTACTCCTCGTCGTCCCCTGGTGCTGGGAGGGCAAGCGGGGCTGCTGGGCGGAACCGGGCACGGTACTGCGCCGCAGTCATCCGGCGCTTGGGCCTAGACTGCACCGAAGCACAAGAGGAGTGAACGCTGGGTGACTCCGCACTATCTGAGACCTCTGCTGCCTCCTGGGCCTCGTAGCGGACGAGGGACTCCCGGAGGCGCTGAACCTCCTCACGAGTGTCCCACAACTGCCTCTGCCAGACTCTGGCCTCCTCGACTGCTCTGTCGTAGCTGGCGACCTGCTGCGACATAAGGGTGGCGATACCCGCTAGGCGGGGATCGTCATCCTCACCGAACCTAGGGACTATAAAGTCCCCAAAGTGCGGACGCGGCACCAGGTCGAAAGGCGTCCCTGCTAGCTCCTGGTGGTAGTAGTCCCTGAGATAGAGCGCGGCTTTCAGAGCCACGTCCTGAACAGCATCCTCATCGTCCACCCGTCGGGCGGTGAACCTCCTCTTCCTGTCTGGGCGGACAGGCAAGGGATCGAGGACCACCCAAGCCTTGTACTCGTAGAACTGGTCCTGGCGGAACTGTCCCTCAGCGTAGATCACTGGGCCGTGGTTTCCTCTCGCTCCGAGGTATCGCCGCATTTCCCACAACTTGTGGTGCCATCCATCCCTACGGTCGGGGCGGGAGAAAACGAGGCGCACCATCTGCCGGAAACGAAATTTTGAAGTTAGACAAGTAAGACAGTAAACATTTGCGAAAACTAAAACTTAAGCAGAAATAAACTAAGACAGGAAAGTAGCAACAAGAGAGAAACAAGACAGCAATAATACTTATATTTTTCATAAACTCTTTTTATGCCTTAAATTAATTTTTGCGATAAAATCGCTTCCTAGACAGCCTTAGGTCTCAACCTACGGTCAAAGAGTCTGCTCTGATACCACTTCTTGTAACGCCCCCGTTTCCAGGGGCGCGTACGGACACGGCATTCCGTAACTATTCAAGCATGAACAGTTATGGAGTGTCGCGCAAGAGTATACCATTGCAGGCCAGAACAAAAACTTTCACACTGCAATTTCAATTCCTGATGATAAGCGTGCAGCATGTGGCCTCTGCATCGCTTGTCAGATATACCAATAGTTTAACACATAAAGAAATAGAATCTAGTGTGCAGAATTTTTTTTTGTTCATGTTCTTGCTAAAATAATACCAATGATTCAAACAAAGCATAAGTTGATAGGCATAGAAAATGTGCAAGTTGACATTGTATTTGGAACATTGGATGGTACCCCGAGTACTGGTCACTGGCAACAATTCACAATGCTAAGCAAAACACGCAGTGTCTCATGAAAAGTAGCAGAAAGAAAACAAAACAAAAGGAACAATCATTTTCTTCAACAAACCTCTGAAAATCTACACCACCTTAACTAAGCATGTATGATGTAACGACAATACACTATTTTAGAACACGAATTCATGAAGCGCCAAGGGAATGACACCCTCAAATTTTGACAGATTCCTAGCTACCCTTATGAAAGGGTGCACGCATTTCCAAAATGGTGCCAATCGACACAAAATATCATGAAGCCAAAGGTATGTGATTCTTCAGCAAAATCTGGTAAGTACTATGTTAAGTTCTGAAAGCATATGCTAGAATCTCCGAGAAATCAGAAAACAGATGTGCACAGTTCAATTTTATCTGAAACGAGTGTAGCAACACCTGTTTCAGCTTAACAATGAAGGTGATGCAATCTGATTTCTTAACTGTAATCTGATACTCATACTGAAAATTACAAACCTATACTAAAAAAGTATGCGGTACACCCGTCCTTGCCCGCGATCTGGACCGTCCGTGCACGCAACGTACTTGTGTTGCTTTTGGGCTGTGGCTGTGGTGATTAATAGGTTTTGTCTGTAATTTTTAATATAGCAGTGAATGGTGAAGATATCGATGTGGCTGATGCATATGATTTTACACTCAAAAAGATCACTTAAAACCCCCATTTTACAAGTTATCTGTTTGTTTCGGCTTTAGATAAATCAAAAGTAAAAACAAAGCCAAAACGAACAGGATTTCTAGCCAACAGGCCGAAAAGGTCGGTAGATACGTTTGGGCAGGGCCCTGTGAATCCATATGTATTTGTATGGGCGGAGCTCTAGTGGATAAGGATTACGTGGGCTTCACTGTAGGGCTCTATCGCTCTTATGTCCGGCCCATAGACTTAATAATACCCAGGAACATCCGGCCCATGGATGTAATTGCCTGAAGCGTCCGCCCTAGGGACGTAATAGCCATGCACATCCGGGTTTTTAAAAAAAGCACAATCCCCTGAAGGCCCACACGCAGAGAGCAGCAGCCTTCTCCTTCAAGTCGACAAGCCCACGCCGACAAGCAGGGGTTGGGTACAGCGGCATCGTGGAGCCGACAAGGGGGAGCCGATTGCCGAGGACGCTAGGACGGGGAGGTGATTTGGGGGCGCGGCCATGTGGGAACCATTGCGGTTAGGGACCTGGGGCGGTGAGCAGCGAAGGCTAGGGGCGACGTGCGCCGGAGGTGACCAGGGACGCGGGCGACGACACGCGGCGGAGGTGATTGGGGGTGGCATGCGACGGCCAGCAGCAGTGTGGCACCTAGCCACAGCCACCGAGTACGTGCAGCACTGTCTAGTAAATCTATTTGCTACTGCTAGAAGTTGATTTGAATTTGGCACTTGGCAGCTTGTTCCTGGATTCAGAATTTACATTTCTAGGAACTTAGAGGTTATAACCATCTAGGTAATGTTATAATGTTTACCACGACAATAATTCTCTATGATCTTAGTAGACATTATATATGATTGAGGAATTAGTAACGGGCCAAATTAATACACTTACACTAGATTACATCTACTATTTTTCGTCAAAACAGTATGTAGTTTCAAGTTGATATGAAGTAGTGTCGCATAATGTTAGAGTACAATATATGGTATGATAGAGTCCATTGGGATTACAATCCCTTGTACCATCTTGCCCCCCAAGTCTTGTACCTCTATATATACCGCCCGAGAGGCTCAATGCAATACATCCAATTTCACCCAACTCTATCTTCCTTCATGGTATCAGAGCGGGTTTAGATCCTAACCCTAGCCGCCGCTCGCTTCCGCACCGCGCGCCCCTGGGGAGATCTATCTCCGCCGGGGGCAGCGCCACCGTTTAGGCGGTGGATCCTATTGATCCCGCCACCGTCGTCGTCGTCGTCAAGCAGCAGATCGGGCCTCCATCGCTCGCGATCGTCCTCGTCGCAGTCCGCCGGTGGGCGGATCTGACCGTCTCCACCATCTCGGATCTGACCTCCGCCCGCCGTCCACCGCCTGGAGGTGCTGCCGGCCGCCGCCTGCGGGATCTGCGCCTGACCGGCTCCGCCGTCTGGCCCCTCCGCCGCCTCGGCCTCCGCCTCCGCCTGCCAGATCTGTGCCCGCTGGCTCCGCCCGCCGTCCACCGCCTGGAGGTAGAGATGGCAACGGGTAAATACCCATCGGGTATTGCCATTCCATACCCGTACCCGCTAGGTGTAAATTTACGCGTCGGGTTACCCGTATCCGCACGCGGGTAGAAAAATTTACCCATACCTGTACCCGCGCGGGTATTACTACCCGACGGGTAACCCGTACCCGCAAGCATACCCGGTTCAACACATAAGAATATCATCAATTTAGACATTCATTAATCATACATGCCAAGCACAAAAGCGTCTAATGATCAAAATTAGTACATCACATAAACATACTTGACATGACCATATCAACATATGACAAACAAATAAACAATCAACAACAAGTAGATAATAAAATTAACATTTGAGTGGGATGTCTAGTTGTCTAATGCGGGTATTCATTACCCGCGGGTAGGCGGGTATGGGTAGTATATTCCCACACCCGCACCCGCCTACCCGGCGGGTAGAGGATTTCGTCCAATAACGTACCCATGGGTACATAAATTTTTTCATACCCGTCTCTTTATCGGGTAAAACCCGTCGGGTATTCGGGTATCGGGTACCCATTGCCATCTCTACCTGGAGGTGCTGCCGGTCGCCATCTGCCGGATCTGCGCCCGACCTCCGCCGTCTGGCGCCGTCGCCCGCCGGCCCCTCCGCCGCCTGAGAGCGACCACCGCTTGGAGCCCGCCTCGCCTCGTCCGCCTTGTCCGCGCCTCTTCCTCATCAGATCCGCCGCCGAGCTGCCTGGAGAGGTCTGCCCCTGGACGCCGCCTTTCCCAGGTTGCCGCCGCCGCCCCTGGACCCCCTCCCGGGCCACCTCTTCGACCCCACCAGCCGGCCGCCGACCCAGACGCTAGCCGGACGTGCCCTCACGCCACCTCTGCACCACCAGATTTGTCGGCCACACCATCGCGTCCTCCCCCGAGTGCGCCGCTGTTGGCCGCCACCCGCTGGTGCAGCCGCTGCCGGCCGTCGGCCACAGCCGCCGCCTGCCTCTCCCGCCCCTGGTGCTGCTCCACTCGGCGCCGTCTCCTGCCGCTGCCGGTCGCTAGCCACAGTCGTCGCCCGCCGTCGCTGCCCGCCGGCTGCGCGACCATCGGTCGCCGGCCGATCCGACTGCCGGCCACCTCCAACCCTTGTGGTCGCCGGCCGCCCCCACCCTGCCGCCCGATCTGATCGCCCCACCCTTTCTTCGGCACGGCACCGATTGGATCTGGCAGGAGGTAGCTTCCCTTAGAAGCTATCCAAAAAGAAGAAAAAAAACAAAAAAAAGAGGATTAGGCTAGGGGTACCCGGTGAATTACACATGGAGGATCCCACTGCTGCTGTTGTATCTTTTTTTCTCCCGATCACTGATCGAGGTTGAGTCGCCCACCGCCCGTCGACCTCGCACGTATCTACTCCGACATCGGCGTCAACTACACCAGCCTCTACCTCTTCGACTGTGCGGCCAGGCCGGACACGCGATGTCGAGGGGACGCCTTCGCGCGTCGCGTCTCGGTCATCCCGTCCGCACGTCTTCATCGCATGTTCGTCATCGCCACCACTGATCGGGACGCCTCCACCGACTTCTTCCATCGTCATCCCGCCTCGCGCGTACTCGGTCTGATCAGCCGATTGTGCGCGATCCACCTGGCTCCCGTGACGTTCGTCGTCGAGTACTACGCGCATCTTCTCTGAGCAACAGGGTTGCTGCTGTGTCGCCTCCTCGGGCCGTAGCACCGCCGCACGTGTGTCCTCTCGCCGTTGCATCTACATCGCCGTCCCATTTGCATCAACGACTGTGCTGCGCAACCTCTTGTGCGCCATCTGTCTGCACATGGTCTTCGTCATACTGATCGGGCCTTCATCGCCGACATCGAGCGCTACCGTCGCCGCCGTACCTTGCGTTTGGACTGCTCGCCTTCGCGCCAAAGCGTTCGCCCGGACTGCTCGCCTTCGGGTAGGAGCGTCCGCTCCCACACTGCTTCTTCTTCGTCCAGCACAACCACGCCTGGTTGGGGCCCTCTCCCTTGTACGTCCGGTACTGGCAACACCGGTGCGTGCTTTCGTCCCCGACACGTTGCCGGGTCCGGCAAACCTGGCACACGCCTCGGCTCTAGCGGCTTGACTGCATCGACTTCGGCATCGACCCTCCCGTTTCCGTCTCGTCTGCCTCGATTGCATCACCGTTTTTCACCTACATCCTCGACGGCCCTGACTGCGTCGACCTCGGCATCGCTCCCCTTCCACGACGACTGCCTCGACGCGTCTCCGTTATCACCATGGCTCCTCTTTTGCGCCCGCGGCTTCATGAGCGACCGTCTCGACATCGATAACCCGACCACGACTACGTCGACCACGGTCATCTCCAGCACGGCATCCTCGACTACGACTGCTCCGCCCTCGCGCTCGGCTACCTCGACATCGGCACAAAGGGCTACCGCCTTGCTTGAGCTTCTTGTCGGTTCCTGCTCCAGTCACAGCATACGCACCGCATCAACGGTTATGACTGCGGGGGGATGTTAGCTCTTCGACTTCTTCTCCAGTCTCACCGTCTGCGACGCTCCCGTTGTGACTGCGGGGGGATGTTAGAGTACAATATATGGTAGGATAGAGTCCATTGGGATTACAATCCCTTGTACCATTTTGCCCCTCAAGTCTTGTACCTCTATATATACCACCCGAGAGGCTCAATGCAATACATCCAATTCCACCCAACTCTATCTTCCTTCACATAAGAAATCAGCACAACGACGGCTGTGTCGATGTAGATCCGAATGTTGGCATGGCGTGTTCTAAAGCCAAAAAATTCGATCCACCGCTTGAACGACGGTAGTGCTAAATGCAGCAAGCGATCTATGAACTTCAATCGCGGCAGTGGCCAACCCAGCATATCATATGAGAACTTACTATACTAATTTATAAATAGTACGAAACGAGCAGAATTATAACAATGTATTCTTTATAGACCTTTATCAAAGGTACCACTTCGAAATTGAAACGACCGGCGAATACCACTAGTACCAAAGGTAGCAGGTACATACAGAGCCCGCTCTAACCTACCACATATACAGTATATATTCTTGAATCTTGATTTCTTTTTTTTCATTCTTTCCTTTTTAGTATAGAAAGCAGTCATGTACTCTTAGTAATTTAGTTGTATACTTAATACTTCAATACCTGTATAATTGTATTTGTTCATAGATTTACGATATTAGAGAAACATACTTTGCGTAACTATTTCATAAGCAATTTAAGTAGTATTTTTTCAATCGATAAGAGCACAACTTAACTAAAGTATAAAAACCTATGGTTATATTGGTTTAGTTTAATTCGTTGAACTCGCCCTCTATTTTTATTGGGACTTCGACTTCATCACTGCGTACGGCGGGTGACAGGACAATCATGGTCCGGTGGGCAGCAGCTGGCCTGTACGCCATGGCCGCGCGTGGACGTTGCCGCACCAGATGGGTGGTGGGCCTGGTGGCGCAGGCTGCGGACTTGTGTCCGTCGCGTTCCTCTGTTCTTGATCCGTGATGATGGGAACTTCTTGGTCCTCGGCTCGATGGCGTCAACCTGTATATGCCTAGTTTTGATTCGTCCCAACGTTTGTTCAAAAGCTACGTGTAATTGTGTATACGCCTTCTTCACATCGGGATGTTGACCATACGGTCGGGTGTATGTTCGTACTGCTATTGCAACCAACCATCAAGCTGGGTCTTTCGTTTCGTCGAAACTCGGACATCGATATGTCTTGTGGACTGCACAAGTTGTGTTCTTCCCTCCGTTAATTGTCAGTGAAGCGCGTCGTGGTCTATCTCTATTGGCCATTGCAGTTACTGTGTGCCTGTGTGGAGTGGGAAGATTAGAGTGCAAAAGTGAAAAGGGCTCAAAAGGGCGCTACACTGCATAGATACAACCAGAAAAGGCTGAACACGAAGTACAAGCATTCAGGCTGCTCTACAGCATGCGTGTTCGTCCAGCCTGCATACATTACACGAACAGGACTGAAGACCTGACATTAACATGCATAAAAAGCATAACGCTGCCAGAAACACGCCGGGACAAAACTGTCCTACCCACCAACCCAATTGACGCTACTTACCTCCCAACTAGATTCCCGTACAGACAGGTGTTGTCTCGTCGCCAAATGCCCAAAGGCTAACAGTGCACTCTCGGTCGGCAGTCAGTCAGGGTTAGAGATGGCAATGGGTACCCGAAACTCGATACCCGATGGGTTTTTACTCTATTAGGGTATAGGTCTGTGTCAATTTTCTAACCCATGGGTCTCTTAATGGGTAAAAAGCCCAACCCATTGGGTCTGCCGGGTTCGGGTACGTTCCTACAGTACCCAAACCCGTAAACTCATGGGTAATATAAACCCGATCCATAGGAGTTATAAACCCAGGCTCCCAGCCTCCCAGGCAAACCAGCCCAGCCCATTAGCCATTTATCCCCAAGCCCCAAATCCAATGCGGCAATGCCCCATTACCCATACGGCTAACCCTAGCTAGCACTCGGTCACGGTCACTACTCACTCCTCCCCAGCCCCCACCCCGATTCAACAGCCGCCGCAGCGGCGGCGCATCTGACGCTCCATGCTCGCCCTCCCGTCTCGTAGCTCCCGCCACTCTCGCCGCACGCTCGTCCTCCCGCACGCCCTCGCCGTCGCCTCGCCTTCCAGTTCAGCCCGCCGCCCCCACGCCGCAGCCAACGCGCATCGCAGCAGTAGGCCCTTGGCCATGGCGCTGCCCTCCGGCTCCAACCAAGATGGCCGGTGAACTTCTTCCTCCTCTCCATTAACCATTATTGCAGCTCACATTACTGACCCCACGGGCGACCCGTGGGTACCCGTTAACCCAGTGGGCATGGGTCTAGGCAAAAATCTACACCCGTCACGGGTATGGGTTTTTTAGCGGGCACGTCCAACTTTCATGGGTACGGATTTGGGATAGCAAAACCCAGCGGGTTTGTTCCCGTTGCCATCTCTAGTCAGGGTAGATTATTGCAGTGGTGAAGATAGTATTACCACTTGCCAGTACAGTAGTGACCATTCAATCACCCTAACCAGTAGCGCTAACGGTTACCACAGACCCTGTCCTGAACCGTATCATTTGATGACAACCTTTATGGTTTTATTGGATTAGGTAGGAGTGTACAAAAGTTGCCAACTAATCGTCAGTCCCATGCAGGCGTGCCCGGCCAATGGCCTCGATGCCATCTGGACAAGGCCACCATTTTCTACTATTGCGAGTTGCTGGACCAGACCACTCATTAGATTCCCTGCCTCAACCATGCCGATCCGATGTTACCTAAAAGCGAAGTTAGCAGTAGTAGTAATGCGTAGTATCAATCTTATCTATCCCTAGGCATCATCAGCTCCAAGACCTTGACTGGTTAAAACAGTCGTTACAGGAGCCATGCATGTGCATTCTATGTGTAGTAGTACATTAGTACTCACAAAAAAAGAGCATAGTTTTGTTTCTTTCCTTGTTGATCCAACAAGGCAAAAACAAGGCAGAATCGCTACACATGTGTAGATCTCAACAATGAATTGAGTTTCGTGATTGGACGGGCAAACGCCAAGAAAGCGTGATGGTCTGTCAAGAAACAGCAGACGATGCATGAGCTAATTAACCAAAGGCTCTCTCTCTCATCTCACACAGTCCGAACTATTTTTTTTGTTGCGGCTGATAATTTTGTTCTATATTTTTTGAAACGATGGCAGATAATAAAGACATCGATATAGATGATATACATAATTTGAGATTTGAGAAATAGTTTAAAGAAATCGTCTTATTTATTTTGGGCCGTGCCCAAAAGACATAAAAAGAAAAAGCAGAAAAGCAGCTGGCCCAAGGTGAAAGTACCGTACAGCGTCTTGGCACGGGTGAATTAGCAGAAGTAGCAGCGGATCGAGGCAAGCCGACAAAGGTAAGTAAAGGCTCACATGCCCACCGAATGTGGTGGGGGGCTCTCTTCTTCACGCTCTGTTTTCTTTTCCCCATCGAGCGTGGCGCGGTAATTCTAGCTTCACCCTCACTCCATAAGCCCTACATGGTACAGCGGATAGATTGACAGATCCTCACGAGCCTCTCACACACACATTGCATCTCTCCCCCATGTAAACTCGTGCCAAAGAGGGGAAAGGATTACAAGGAATCTTCGCTATATATAAGGGCGTGCTCCTACGAGCCTTCCAGTGCTCTGAACTCCTCGTAAGTGCTTTGCTTTGCTTTGCTTTCTCCATCGCACGCATTAAGCTGCAAAGGTATGTGTCACACAAAGGAAGGAAATCTTGGCTTTGAACTTTTGCTTTGTGGAATTGGGAGTTGGGATTGCACTGGTTTGTTTATGCCTTGTTGCAAAAAGGGAACATGTTTTAACGGTACTCAGATCTGATTGGTGGAGGCATCCTTTCGCTTTTGAATTCCTTTTGGCCTATCGTTTTAGTGAATCAATTGGCATGATCCTCCGAGTATACATTTCAAGAATGTGGTCGCAACATTAATCAAAATGCACGCAATATGAGGCTCTAGATCTCCATGGAAGGGGAAAGAAATGCAGTAGTATAATTGCACGTTAGCTTCAATTGAGGGACTGTCACCAGCTTAAGATTGTCGTAACAGTTTGCTAATTAATCTGTTTCTAACCATTGATAGCTCGGGGGCTGAAGCGATGGCGTCCCGCCGGCGAGATCTTGGCCGCCTACTGCTCGTCGCGCTCTGCGTCGTGGCGCTATTCGCCGTCGGATCGGAGTCCCACGGCCTGGAGGACTTCGGCAACGGGAATACCGACACGACGCCGGAGATGGTCTCCTTCTTCGGCGCCAAGCCCGAGGCCGCCCAGCTTCCGGAGGCCCTCGACGCCTCCATGCCCGCCAAGCCGGAGGCCACCTCGGCGATCCCCGCCACCACCACAGCAAGCACCACCACCGCGTCGGCGGCACCGCCTCGCAGATCCGTGTCCGTCGGCGCAGGCGTGGCCTGCGGCGTCGCGGCCGTGGCGGTCGTGGGCGTCGCGGTCGCCGTGGCCTACGTGATGCGCGCGAGGCGCGGCGCGCACCGCGAGTCGGAGGTCCGGCTCGGCTCGCCATGAGCCGGCTTAGTGGGGGTCCGCTTAATTATAAAGGGCCATTAATTAATTAAGAGGATCACTAGTGTGGTTTGCGTTTAATTGCTTCGGTTACTTAGTTTGATCCTTTCCTCTGGGTGTCGGTTTTGTGTATGTTGTGTGTTTGGCGAAGAGAACTACGGATCAGCACGCTGTAACATATATAATGCTGTGGCATGTAGTGTGATGTTTAGACCTTGCTATTGCATCAGGAATCCAGGATTTTTGTTCTTCTTATGTGACATGCACGATTACCAAGCGATTAGGGTCCCTCTCGAATTCTACCGGAATTGTTTAAAAAATTGAGAGTGTCTAGGCATCACCCTGATATTTTTTCTTTCTAACTATCATCCAAATTTATGATATTTGGATTACAGATCAAGGGACTCCTTGTTTTAGAAACGGGGAGATATTTTCAAGGGGAAGAGATAGAATTCAAGGGGGAGGGGGGAGAATTTATGGTCATTGGATCTCTAATCTAACAGTTCTAAATCTTGATGATAATTAGGAAGAAAATATTCAGATAATGTTCAACAAAAACTTGTCAAAAAAATCACGCATTACAAACCGGGTTTGGCCCAAGTGATTCGGTGTTAAGTGAGAGCCCCTAAAAGCCGTGATATGGTATGGCACTGGCCATTGAGTAACATGGCAGATTGGCAGTGAGTGTGCAGGGATGCAAGTTGTAGTGGAGCTCCACTCGTGGGAGTGAAACGGTGAAACCGACAAAAACAGAGTACGCGCAGAGCTGTAGACTTGTGCAGTTTCTGCGGTCCTGCGGCAATGGGAACGAGCACGCGCCGAAGCCTGAAGCATGTGATTACGGCATTTTGCAGTGCACGATTTAAAAATTATCTGTTAGGCCATTCTCAGTGGAAAGTTTCATGACGTTATTTCTAAGACTGCCATATCATGTAAAATGAAATGAAACATAGATAAAACATCCATCCTCAATGCATAGTTTCATTCTATTGTTTCATAGACATTTAATTTCATGACTCATATAGAGTTAGTAATCGTGCCAAGAGAGTTTCATCTAGATGAAACTCACTTCTTCTCTCTTCTTAAAAATATTGCCATATCATCAAAAATACCTATGTGGCAGTCTATTAAATGTAGATAAAATTTTCACTGAGACTGACCTTAACAGTTAATGACTGAAGAGACCTGTGGCCAATCCGATGTTCACTGGACAACACAGTAATGATCGACCACCGACAACAACATGACCAAGAGAAGGTTACAACTGGCAGAGCAATGCGTCAACGCCGACAACCAAGAGCAACGAGGAAGATGATAATAGTAATATAGGTGGTGATCGGTTGGGCTTAAAAGCTCATGGCTTATGGCTGAAAACACTGTAGCTAGCTGAAAAAAGCACTGTAGCTGACAGAGGCTTATTTAGCATAATTAAATTTAAAAAAATTTAAAAATATAAAAAAATATGTTAGCCCATTACGATACAAACAAATACGGGGAAAAAAGAACCGGCAAAAAAACTCAACAAAAAACCAAAAGTTCAGAAAAAGACGAAATTTATGAATAGTGAAAAATAAGCTGGAAGCCAGAAGCTTAAGCCCAACCGATCGGGGCCATAATCTGAAAGGATACGTACAATGCAAAGCGTTTTTAAATTTAATTATGTCAAATAAATCATCATCAGTTACAGTAAAAAATAATCTAGTTATAGTAAAAAAAATTAATAAGCTTTGATGTGCATGACGAGGAGGTGGCCCGGCAGCTTGCTGATCCGGCCCACAGGAATCGTCGCCAAATCAAAGTTGTAGGCCACTATAAAATCCTACAAGGCATCGGTTACCTCAACTCTAGCCTCTCTCAAGTGCAGCCTAGTAGAGTTGCACCACAAGGCCTGGCCCAAGATATTGGATGGCCCGGCAGGGTGAGCAGTTTCTTCTTTCATTTTCGCGTGCACGAGTCGATCTATGGGGCCGACCAATGAAAGGCTCGTCAAGGACAAGGAAGCCCAGGAACTGGAGAGCTCATGTAGGCCGGGTCCCCCACGCACGGTGGCGTGCGCGCCGCCCGCGCCTCGGGACGTGCCCAACACACACACACACACGAGACCATCCTTCTGGAAAAGAACGGGGTGCCTGTGCGGCTGAATCTACCTCGTGTCCTGCGCTCTCGCTGGTGCCTACGTGCGCGGGTGGGTCTCCTGGCCCTGGGGAACAACGACACATGCTGCTTTCTGTCACTAGGGGCCTGTTTGGTTGGTGCCTAATTTTACCATGCCTAAGCTTAGGCAATATGTGGCTACCACAGAAAGTGTGGCTAACAAAATCGAAGCCACACTTGTGGCAAAGTTTGGCAAGAAACTGAGTCTATGACGTGTGGGGCCGGGTGCTAAGAAAGTGTGGCATGCCACAGTTACGTCAGTGAACCAAACAGCTACCTAAAAACTGTGGCAAGCCTAACTTGTGGCTAGGCAACTTCTGGTCATGAACCAAACAGGCCCTAGGTACGAACAATGGTCACGTCCCTTTCAGTTGAAAATATCGAATATGGCAATATTGGGTAAACGGTGTTCCTAAATTTTTCTTAAATTTTTATCTATCATTCACTTAAGTTAAGTAGCTATAGTGCTATAAAGATAAGGATAAAAAGTCACCATAAAAATTAGTAAATTGAGATACTGAAACCCACGAAAAGCAGTAAAAACGGAACTACCATAGTTGAAATTGCGGCACTACCGCTACAGTAATCGCGATACTTTCGTTGCTATAGTAAAATTAGGGTGCATAGTATTTTTAGCATGATTTTAAAAACCAAAATCGAGAGAATTTTTGATCCGTAGATCCAAATGACGTGAAAATTTGCAGAGATCCACTCTAAGATGTTATGAACCTATTCCAACAAACTTTTAAGACCCCGAATCACTGCTCCCTCCATTTCTTTTTCTTCTTTCTACAAACCTGTATTATTGTGTTACGCCACTTGAACCTCGTTGACTCTGGAGCAGTATTTTCGAGCCGTTGCTGCCGTGAAGACCTGCACGGGGGCGGCAATAAGGTTTCTGAGCAGCGAACATCCACGCGACCACTCACTTTGTATTTCATCTATGTTCTGCACCGCATCGAGTCTACGTTGCTTCCTGTTCTTCATTAGGCCTAACCGTAAGTTGTTCGTGTGACCGATCGATTTTGTTTGAATTTTGTATCTACATATATTTCGAACTATAATATGTTGCATACTGTTAGTACTGATTTATACGTCACTAGTTATTTACGATATTTGTCTTCTATTAAAATCTGAAAAATAAAATATAGCGCATTTTTCCAACGCTAGCTACCTAGTCATATAATAGCGGGAGCTAAATCAGACGGTGTAATCGAATGTATACAAGCATGGTACCTCAGGTTGCAAGCAAGCTGGCATCATTAAACATTGGTTACTGGTTAGTGCGGTGATCATCCCGGTAGCTAAAAAATTTTGAACTGTAGGTCACCCGTAGACTTATCTTTTCCCATCACATGCGAGGGCCCATTTTTGCGATTAATTTACCTTATTACATTGCTTTCAAATTGCTTTCAAAATTTTTTTACCTTACTATGTTCATTTGGGTCTTTTTTGCACTGTAATACCTAAAAATACACTGTAGTTGCTAGTAACTTTTTAACATAATTAAATTTAAAATTTTTAGAAAAATTATATTATCATGAACAATGTAAAGAAATAAAGAGAAAAAACTCAAAAAAAGTACAAAAATATAAAAATAAAATTAAGAAGGAGAAATTGAAAGGAGCAGGGCCGATCGCACGTAGATTGTAAAATAAAATGAAGTGTGCGCTGTGAAAGCGTATTTCCTCGTACGTGACGCCATTGCTTCCACGGGTGCATGTATTTATGTCACACTTTTCCCGTTGTTCCAGGATAGCAGCGCTTTCAGATTCAGGTTACGCTGTCGGCATAGGTAACACCGCCAGTGGCGGAGGCAGGAATAATTTTCAGGTGTGGCGAGTTTGCAAAGTTAATTGGTCAAACATATATAATATAACTATCAACTATGCAAAGACGCACCAGAACATTATCTAAATATATATATATTACTTTTAATGAGCAAATATAACAGAAATCCAAAGCATTGGTACTTAAAATACCTCACTAAATGAAGATTCTTGGAACAAATACTACATATATTCATTTTTTTATATGATTTAGGTATGGCGGCTGCCAAACCAAGCCAAATAGTTGGCTCCGCCACTGAACACGGCAACTAAAGCCTCTTTTCAGTTAGAGCAACTCCAGCAGGGCCCCTACTTGAGCTCTCAAACCTCATATTTGAGGGTTTGAGGCAAAAATAGAACTCCAGCAGAGCCTCTACTAGATCCCTCAAATTTAAGGAGGCCCTCAAATCCCCCCTCCAGCCCTCATTCCCAGGGGTCCCCTACTCTGGCTCTCATTCTTCCGTTTTTTCCCCGCCTCGGTGAAAAATCCCCCGCCCCCGCCTCCCGGCTTCTGCTCGCCTCCGCCTCCTCCGCTTCCTCGGCTCCTCCGCCCGGCGCCTTGGCTCGCCCACCGCCTCGCCCGACGCCTCCGCCCAGCACCTCCGCTCGCCCGACGCCTCCGCCTGGCGCTCGCTCGTCGCCGCGCCCGATGCCTCGGCTCGCCCACCGCCTCGCTGTGGTGGTGCCGTCCACGGAGAAGTGGTGGCGCGGAGGAGGATCCGAAGGCGTGGCGGCCAGAGAAGGTGGAGAGTGGCGGCGCCGAGCGGTGGGCACGGGTGGAGGAGAGAAGGAGGCGCGGCGGCTGAGAGGAGAGGAGGAGGCGCGGGTGGAGGAGAGAAGGAGGCGTGGCGGCTGAGAGGAGGAGGCGCGGGTGGAGGAGAGGAGGAGCGTGGCGGCGGAGAGGAGAGGAGGAGGCGCGGGTGGAGGAGAGGAGGAGCGCGGCGGCCGAGAGGAGAGGAGGAGGCGCGGGTGGAGGATAGGAGGAGTGGGTCCTACATGTCATTCTTAGTTGCAATGAATTTGAGGGCCCTGATTTGAGGGCTTCTGCTGGAGTTCAACTCAAAAAACAGGGCCCTCAAAAGTAGAGGGAGCCCTCAAATCAAAAGTAGGGGCTCTGATTTGAGGGCTCCTGCTGGAGTTGCTCTTAGGACTTCAGAGACACTCGTCTAGAGCGACAAAAAACAACATACACACTCTACACAGTAGTACTAGTTTATTCGCTAAGTACGGCATCGTCCTTGGTAATGATGCTGTGAGCAATATAGCACGATAGACGTGGTGTTTATTTAGACTTAAAATTTTAGATTTATAGCTTTTTTACTATAACGGTTGAAAATATACTATAGCTACTAGTAACTTTTCAGCATAATTAAATTTTAAAAAATAAAAAGTTATATCATCATAGATAATGCAAAGGAATAACCGAATAAGAGAAAAAAGGTAAAAAAACCCAAAAGCTAAAAAATGATGAAATTAAGATGTTAGAAACCAGAAGCAGCAGAATCTCAAAAGAGCAGAGCCAAAGCCTCTTTGGAGTCGAGCAGCATTTGGAGATATTCTTGCCGGAATATGGATGCGGGAGCATCATGAGCAGCATTTGGATTCAAACGGCTTTAGTTTCTGACTTTTTTAGCTTTTTTGACTTTTATTTTTTCTTTTATTCCTTTGCATTGTCCATAGGGATATGATGGGTATTTTTTCTAAAGCTTTTTTATATTTTTTCTACACTTTTTTTTTAAAATTAAGAATCGCTGCAGCGTAATTTCAATCGAAAGCTAGCAACAAAAGTCCGCAGCTCCAAGCCGAAGTCTATTAGAGCGCTGCCGACCTGCCATTTATGCACCAGGCAGCTTTTCGCCCTTTTTTCGCACTTGTGCGTGCCCGGGCCTCTCTCATTGCGAGGTACCTTGGCGCGGAGAAAAGCGAGGGGAAAAGGCAGCGTGCGGTGAACAGCAAGCGGACGCGCGCGGCACAGTGTTTTCCTCGGTTCTGGCCGTGCCGAGCGCCATCTTCCCGGTGCCTCGGTTTTCTGGCCCCGTGCCCGAGTGGTGCTCTGATCGGCTGCTGCGCGCTGGGGTCGCGGAAGAGGAGAGCAGAGGCATGCCATGTGCAGAGTTTCTATTTCCTCGAAATTAGCATGCGTGCTCAATCTGTTGCAGTCCATGGATGGCTTCGATGGGTGGGTGATGCGGTTGGGTTGGGGACAAGTCATATCTGTAACACTTGGATACTGGTTTCAGTTTTGGAGCATGTACTTTTGCCCAGGATATTTTGCATGCAGGGTGATAGAGCCCAGCACGCACGATGAGTGTTCTTAGTTCCTGACGAAGAAAATGGAGTGCAAGGTTTTCGTAGTTCTCTAACGCTACTTGGAATTTGGTAGAGCTAACGAAATGCTTGTGAAGAACCTTATGAAAAGGTTTATAATACTATTGTGATGAACTATTGTAAGTTCTGAGATGTGGTCAAATAATTTTGCAAAGATCGTATTGTGTCTGTATTGGTTTTAGGCAGAAATTAACGATTTTGGGTTTTGAATCATGAATTGAGTTAAGATGGCCTGAGTCATTGGATTAAGATTGCATGATACATATCTTTGCTAATATAGGTCAAGTTGTAAAGAACTTGTGGCTGAAAACGATTTCTTTGTCTTTGAATATGCAGGATCGTTTGGAGCCAACTGTGGTCAACGACGATGATCGGGACTAGGCTTATAGAGGAGTTGAGGCCTAGAATGATTAAGGGGTGAATTTCAAGTCGGCTTGGCTCGGCTCGAGAAAGCTCGTAAGGGTAGCAGCTCAGAAAAGCTCATTAGGCTAGCGAGCTGAAATGGTGGCTTGGCTCGTTGGAAGCTAGGCTCGGTTGTAATTGATACATTAAGTAACATTCGATCCATTTTACCAATTAGCTTGCCTAGAAATCAAATAGCAGCAGTAGTAGTAGGAAAATACTAGTAATGCAGGACTCCTGTATTATTTCCAAAAACTGGGATTCGTCAAGTAGAAGTTACCAAAAAAACTCAGAACAGAAGCGAATAAACAGAAGCCTATAACTAGTGCAGCTTCTTCGCAAAAACTTGTTTTTCCCATAAACGGGCTGCACCATCTGTTTCTTTCAGCACTCGGCGTATTGTTTTCTTCAGTACCTCCCGGTGTGGCTTCCAGTCATTTTCAGACTAACCAGCTTAAAAATGTCTGGAAACAGTTTAAATTTCAAGGAAATGACTCATGATAAATAGTTTACCTAACCCAGCACACTAAATTTACCATCAAAAATTCATATCATCGGCTGATGCCCCTGTTCATCCATTACATAAACTCTTTTTACAAGGTAGGTGTAAACAGAAAGGATTAAAACATTCAGCAAACCGTGAAGGAAGGCACACAAAGCTGCCGATTACCATCCACTTGCGTGAAACAGACAAGTAAACAGTGTACTACAAGTCCACAGGCAATCCGATCAAATTACAGAGACCAAAGACCCCTGCAATCCTGCATCGAAATACGCAGGCACAACTCACAGTGCCTTATTCTGAGTGGTTGTTATCTCGACAATCTGCAATTTGTTTTCAATTATGGGACTTAGTTTGTAGCTTAATTACACAGAACAGAAAAATTGTCAAATTGTGTTTCCATTTTCTTTCTGGCAAGTAATAAGATCCCAAGTACGAACTAATCACACATGAAGGCCTCTACCAAACCTTGAAAATATCAAATACCGTGGATCAATAATTCCTGCAACACCAAGATCCCCAAATACTTTTTAGAGAGATGCGTAGTGCTTTTATGTATGGGTTTCAGGTTATATTAGCTTCTTAGTTTGAGTTATGCGGATGTGGATATACATGATTCATCAAGAATCCTACCATATGTTTTTTTACCATAGGGTGCTCTCAAGGGGCAAAACAATAGCTGTACTGAACACAAACAGAATTTGAAGTGCTTTAGCTTGTGATGCTTAATTACTTGTACTAGAATGCATCCTTGTACAGAAATGCAGATGGGCTGCCTTTGAGTCAAATTTAACAGGGACCACACATGTGTTATTCTAGCTTTGTAAGATGACAGCAACCTCTAATATGAAAGTAGGCTAACAAACTCTAAAACAAGAAAGTAAATGACTTATTTGTCACTCATGAATTTGTGCAGGTTCAACATCAACCTGCAGATTAATCATCAAAGGTCACAACCATGATTAAATACAAGGATCTTTTGAAATATCTGAATTAAATTGAAATTGTACCTTGAGCCCTAGTTGCTAGCCACCACACCCTTAGGAAATGGTATGGACTCAACATCGTCCTCATCATCTTCTTCCCACAAAAGAAAATTGAGTTAGACTCTATAGTAACAAAGATGACAACTAAATGAGTTAGTGTGGGAAAACATACCACAAATATTGGAGGTGTCATATCATTTTCAGAACCCTATATCCAGTTAGAACCACATATTAGTGCCTCAACCATAGCTGGACGCAGAGCACTCTGATAATAATCAAGGACTCTACCGCCAGCACTATAGGTTGACTCCGAAAATATGGTCGTAGCAGGTACAGTCAAGATTTTTTTTGCCATCTTGGACCAGGAACCTATGAGCATTCAATCTCCACCAATGTAGTAATCTAAAACTCGTGTCTACTAAAAGATGATTCGGTTCACCTAGATAGATGAGTAATTCTGGTTTAAATGGATCTGTAGAACTAGATCACAGAAATTTCTGAAACTCACTTGAAACTGAGGCTAATGAACTACTGGTATCCATGGTTAAAGAGGACTCAGTCCTGCTGTTGGCAGCTTTGTTGTGTTGATGCTACATCTCATGTGTAGCATACAGTTCAAACAACTCAGCACGGATTTTGGTCTCCTCACTAATGGCTTTGGAGGAGTCAAACATTTGTGTAAAGCACCAACTAACAAACGTCTTCTTAAACCTAGGATCAAGAATAGTAACAATAACCATAACATTGTTTTTTTTCAGCCCAATACTTGTCGAACTTCTCTAACATTGTTGTACCCATACACTTCACATGTTCATCACTAGAAGTACTTGCAGCCTTCAATGCAATATTAACATTCACCATGTAAGGATGGAAAATATTGGCTGTGGGGTTTAGAGAACCTAAAAATGTAGTAGTTACTTCAGCCAATGCCTTCAATATTGGTTGAATTTTGCTATATAACGTCTATTCTTCATTTGAAGGCTACCACTTGTAGTTAGCATTGGAATCAGCATAGCACGTTAATGCATCCTTATAGGCAATGCAAACGGACAACATTCTATATGTTGAACCCCACCTTGTCGACACATCCAGACTTAAGCCCTTTCCCACTTCCAAAGCAATGAATCTACAAATTTCTAAGCATTTGTACATGCAGGATGGAGACTTCTTCATATACTTAACAAATTCCCTAGGTTTGCTTATCAAATATTTCAATGGTGTCATGCCATCATTCACTACCAAATTCACTATATAAGAACAACAATGGACATGAAAATATATAGGAATGAAGTTTTCTGAACCCCTAGCAATGAACTTGGCTATCAAATTTCTAGCGGCAATATCATTTAAGGTAGCATTGTCAAGAGTAATTGTTATAATCTTGTCTTCTATTTTTCATGCGGTTATGTATTCAAACACTGCCTGAGCTATCATAATCCCGGTGTGTGGAGGATTCAACTCAATAAAGTTCAAAATATGGAATTGCATTGCCCGATTAGAATCATTGTAATGCGCTAACGAACTCATATAGCAAAGATTTTTAGTCGAAGTCCACAAATTATAAGTTAAACTTATGTTGTCCACAACTTTAAGACTCTTCCTAAGGTATACCCTAAAATCACAAACATTGGAGGGTCCCTGTGCTACCTTGGGCCCATGGAAGGTCTACCCTGAGCCAAGTTCGTAAGCTGACCCTGGGTGAAGTACGCAAGACTAACCTTAGGAGGACCCCGGGCCAACCCCTGGTAAAGTACGCAAGACTGACCCTATGAGGACCCCAAGCCAACCCCAGGCCAACCCTAAAACACTCCTCTTGAATTCCCTTGGTGGTTGTGTGCAATTCTTGTGTCCCTTCGCACTTGCGGCGGTCTTCATATCCGACCAGAGGTGCTTCTAAGTTTACTGTCCGGACTCATACCGACGACAAATCTAAACACTTTCCTCTACTCTTCTTGGTAGGAGACACTACAGTGCCCTTCTGTTTGAACTTGGAGACTTGGCACCATCATCTTCCACCACGACTACTACCTCATCATTGCTTGCAGAATCCAAGGAAACATGTGAATCTTCATTGTCACTTGAGAAATCAGGCATGTCCGAGGAGACATGTTGCTCCAACTCCTCGCCCGGTAACTGCAAAAAACAGTAACTTCATTTAAAAAAATGATAGAGAATGTACTTCATAGAGGACAACTAACCATACTAAAATATTGTTGCTCATAACCCTTTAAAATATGCCAAACATACTTATTCACAGCATCAGCATCGTGTTATTTTTTTTCATTTTCATGTAGGTTCTTCATGTTCACTTGTATTGTAGCATTAGCTGCATTTCTGAAGTTTAGTAGCCCCACTGCCATTGTTGTTCTCCCCATATATACAAGCATAATTCAAGTCAAACTGGTATTGGAGCATAAGCCGATAAGCTTACCTGTAAACTATCATCATGTTCTCTGTAAATCCTAATGATCCATACTCAAGTAACAACAGAATTTTTTTTCTTATTTTCATTCATTATAACTTGAACCATCCAACAATCACTGACCACATACCTAATCAACTATCCCAACACAGAAGGCACCCAATCCAAAATCAGGTAGCATGCTGCTGCTAGACTAGTTCCTTCATTGGCATAAAGTAGTGCATTCCTTATAATCAATTAACTGGCTTGCGAGCCGCGAGCTTTTTTTGCTAACCCTAACCATAACAAACACCTAACCACAACACCTCGCTCTACCTCACGCACCCTCCTACCACCTCGTCTGCCACCCTCTCCAAATCCATCCTGTTTTGAAGCTGAGTCGCTTCTCCCTCTCAAGATTTGGCCGCTATTGTCTTCTTCCCCTCAAGATCCAGCCGCCATTGCGTTCTTCCCATCAAGAGCCGGCCACTGTCGACGCCTGCACCTTTTCGTGGTTACGAAGCCTTCGTCGTCAGTGCGCACAACTGCGCGGGCAATCCAAAAACCAAGATGCACTGCCGTTGAGTTCTTGCTAGGACGCACCATTGCTAATCCCTCTCTACGGGTCTGTTCTTTTCAGCTGCGGCTTATGGTTTTTGACTGAAAATTTTGAATTTTGGCTGTTTACGGTACAGATTACGGAGAGACAGATACCCACTTACGATTTTGGCTGGTACAGATGTTGGGCTTTTAACGTGTAGATCATTTAACTTGTAAACCCCGTCTTGAGAAAATATTCCGTTTGAAAGTTAGGTACTATAGCAAAAGCCAAAAACCGCCAGTTTGTGAGGTAAAGAACAGGCCCGTAGCCAAACAGTGTCATTTCTAAGCTCTCACCGGGACATGCTGCTACCAAGGCCTCCCGGGCGTAGTTAGTGATGCGGCATTACCGAGTGCTCCAGCAAAGATGCAACGCCAACCTCATCGTCTCTCAAGGAGTGCCACCTCCGTGTTTGCTAAAGTATGATTTGGGTCAAGCAAACCTTTACAACAGGGGAAGAAATTTCTAATTGGCTTTCAAAAGTAAAGAATAAATACTAGGTTAGATTTTAGTTTTAGCGGTTTTTTTACAATCCTCTCGGGTAAAAGGAGGCAGAAAGCCCTGAAGGCCAGGGTGGACACGTCACGTTTTTTTTGTTAGCCGCCGAAATAGGATCAGATGGTTAGGATCAGCTAAGCAAGATGGTTGCCCTAGCTAGATAAAAAAAATGCGCCCATACTCCTCTCCCACACTCAACGCGCCCGCCACTCATCTCCCCTCACCTCCTCCTCTCCCCGCGTGCCGCCAGTAGCGCTGTCGCTGCCTCTTTCTGCCTCCCTCTCCTCTTCTTTGCTCTTGCTTCCTCCTTACCTTTGCCGCCTCCCCCTCCCGCCCTGTGGCGCCTCTGCCTCCATGCCTCCTTGTGCCACCGTCACCGCCGCCTTCTCCTCCACACAATGCGCCACCACGACCTCCTCCCTGCAACACACCATCGTGGTCTCTTCCCCGCTACACCTGCACCTCCACACGCTCCTTTGTGCCACTGTCGTGCCTGCCTCCTTTTCCTCCTCCTAGCAAGATTACATTCATTAAAGCTTAATTTATTATATTAGCTATTAAAAACTTGCCTTCTGATTAATGTCCCCGTTCCTAAGTTGTGTTTGTTTATTTTGTTGCTATATTCCTACCGCATGTTTGTGCTCTGATTTTTATATGGAAATTTTATTCCTATGTAGGCGACATTGGACTTGTCAATAAATTCTCATGGCTGCTTCATGTTGACGGGGGTCAGTCAGATGAATTTTGTTTGTTTATTTTGTTGCTACATTTCTATTACATGTTTGTGATTCATTTTGTATAAGTAAATTTTATTCTTGTATGGTTGACATTATATTCACTGGATTTTGAACATTGCTGCCTACTAGGCTATATTACTTAGATATTTTTCTAACCTAGCTTACACCGTTAGATTCTTGACTCTCTCAAATTGGAACAAGATGTGTATGCAGTATTCCTTAACGGAAGAAGGAAATAATCAAGAAAACTCAGTCCACCCGGCAGCTAGCAGCAGCCCACACGAAGATAGACCTGCACTGGCCCATGAGGTAGCACTCAGCCCAAGAAGGAGGACTGTAGTAGACCGAGACAACCAGCGTTGCCCATGAGAGGCAAGACTGTATGAGTCTATTTGGTCGATACCAAAGCACCAAATGCGCCGTAGCTCTTCCCAACACCTGTTCATCTTGCGTGGTCACAAGAGTCAGGAGACGCATGCCACACCCGATGGCTGCACCCAGCCATGCAGCAACCGGCCACCAGAGAACTAGAGAAATCGGCCGCTGCCAACCGCCTTTGCTTGCCATCTCACCGCAACGTCTCCTGGCCCTGGTTCCAATTGCCCCGTGCCCTCGCCGGCCGAAGGTGGCTTAGACCCACCCAATTTATATGTGCTTTACTTAAAATTTCTCTCAATTCTTCCAATTTGTTTTAAGAACAAGGGCTAAATTTACGAGTTAGTGTTTTGATGTGATGATTTTTTTGTTTATTTTGTCAAATTATAGGTTAAGACTTAGGGTTTCGATTTGATTTTTGGAATATCGGCCTAGTTTATTGCAAATTGAAGGTAAAATTATAGTATCTGTGATTGTGATCCACATGCTCATATTGGACAAGCTTTGAATTTAACTAGAGTATTTGATTACAGTGTAAAATAAGTAAACATCTGTGTATATTTTTCTGTTATATTATTCTTGAACTGTTGAGCATAGCAACATCTAATTGAGTTTTCAATGAAATCGTAGGTAAATTTATAGATGATTTCTAAAAAGGAATGTACCAAATAATGCTACTAATGTTGGTAAGTATTTTGATTGCTATTTCTTTGTAATCGTACATTGCGATCGATTATGTTAAATTATTGATACTAAAATTGCCTGACACATTACTATTTAATATAATATTATTTAAAAACTATATAGTTCGTTATATATATATATGTGGTGAAGTGGTAAATCCGGATCATTTTTGTTTGAGCTCTGTCACTGCGCCTAGGAGGATTCTTCTCGGTACGACCATGACAAAACCAGAAGGTTTTACAGAAACCAACGCACAGACCCAGGAGAAAATTCGAAAATACAGCATGTTCTCGTGCTGTAGGGGGCGCATCCGTGGTAAACCAAGGTTCCGCTCCCAACGGTTTAAAAGTCTTCAACCTCTTGGACCACGTCGACTTTTTAATTTCGTCTTTTTGGTTTTTTTTTGTTTTTTCCTCTCTTGTTACTGTGCATTATCCCAAAACATATAGCGGTATTTTTAACTTTTAATTTTGTTGTTTTTTAATTTAAAAAAGCTAATAACCATTATAGCATACTTGCAGTCAAAAGTAGAAATTAGAAGCGAAGCTTTTAAGTGTTTGGAACAGGACCCAAAGGTCCGTGCTTCTATATATGAAACCGACAAAGAGGAAAGGGAGAAGAGAAGAAGCGCGTCCCACTCGTCTCGTGCCGTGCCCCTCTCCGCGGCCCGCAGCCGTAGTCTGCCCTCCCCTGTGCGTCCCTCTCCCACGCCACCACCACCCACACCACGGCACTACACCAAACCCACACTAATTGTCCCTTCCACCCCGCGGAAGCTTCTCTTTTCCCTTGTGTGCTCGTAGAGAAGCTGCTGGTGTCGCTCCATGGCGTCGGTGATGCACCGGTCGAGCTCGGACGGCGGGTCGAGCAGTGGATGGTCGGAGGCGGCGGCGGCCGCGGCGGCGGGGGAGGAGAGGGCCGGGTGGGAGGTCCGGCCGAGCGGAATGATCGTGCAGGCCAGGGAGGAGGGCGCCGCCGCCTTCGGAGGAGGGGTGCCGCCGAGGCCGCCGCCGCCGGAGATCAGGGTGCGGGTCAAGTACGGCAGCGCGAGGCACGAGGTCGCCGTCTCCTCCATTGCCACGTTCGGTGAGTGCTTCTTCTTGTAGCCTTTGTTGGAGTGTTTCTTGTTCTCGGGTTAGCTTAAGTGACCGTTCTTAATTGCGGCTTAATCTTTTCTTGGCGTTGTTACTGTTTCTTCGAGATTCTTCCATAGAGGAGACGAAACTGAAATTTTGGTTAGATTTTCGTGTACTCATCTTTTTCTTCCTCGTAAGGGCGGGTAAAAGTACAACCCGAAAGTTAAGCTTTTAAGGACAAAAAAAAGCAACTTTGTTTTTGGGTTAATTGTGCCAAATAAATTTTTAACTTAATCAAATCACGGAGGCGAGAGAATTTTTTTTTTAAAAAAAACCCAATCCACTATATATTTCTAGGGCAAGTTTTGACCTTGACTTTAAAAAAATCCGTGCTGACAATCGTGACTTGTACAGCGGGATAAATTAAGATAAAAAAAATTTGCACTTGGGAGATTTAAACCATCTTTAAAAAGTGGCCATGAGCTCCGGCCGTGCCGCGTGGAGGAATTAATGCCGCCGCGATATTAGGGCAGTGAGACATCCCCCTTTCCTCATTTCTTTTCTTTTTTGTATTGTTTCTTATTTAAAAGGAAGGAAACAAAATCCGGGGAATAATCCGTACGAGCCCGTGAGGTGGTGAGATTTTGTTTCGTGAAGCGCAAAAATTCCCCGGTTCCGAATCCTTTTGTCCGGCTTTTAACGCCCGCGCAGTTGGTGATTTAAATCCACCACTTATCCTGAAATATGGCCGAAGAATCAAGCATTTCAAGGGGAATGTCCAGCTATCATCTGAATGTTTTTTTTCAAATATCATCTAAATTTGTGACCCTTAAATTAGAGATCAAGAGAGACCTTATTTTTGAAGTGAAAATATTTTTTTCAAAGAGAATAATTTATGGTCATTGGATCTTTAATCCAATAATCATAAATCTAGAAATAGTTAAGAAGAAAATATCCAGATAATATTTAACAAAACCCCATTTCAAGAATTCAACTTCCAAATCCGTGCATAGGAGCCAAATAAAACGAACTTAAACTTCAATTCCCAAAACGTACTACGGCTCCTTCCGTGAAATCCCGGCATTGGCCGCGTCAATGCAATGCAAGTGCGGATGGTTGGAGATTACGCTGCTAGCTAAGCAATTAGCCAGTCAATCAGTGAAGCCTGCAGGCTTCCTTGGCTCTCCCTTTGCCGAGAGCACTGCCGTCTTTCCCCGACAAGGCAGTGGCGAGTGCTAGATGCGGGGAATCCCTGGCGCAGGATGGGTCCACGTGGACGGCGGCCATATCGGACGGTCAGGAGGAGCCCAGAGCCATGACACGGGGGCACGTTTGACTCGTTTGTCCCGTCGCACCGACACCGAATTCAGCTACAAGTTGCCGACTGCTTCGTTTCCAGCATTCTGTACCATCTATCGTCTCCTGGTACGGTATGCGCCCCACGTTCTTTTAACCTACTCAGTTGAACTAAAAATAGTAATTTATAGTTAAAATTATACTATAGTTAGCTAAAATTATACTATAACTGAAGATAACTTATTTGATGTAATTAAATTTAAAAAATTTAAAAATAGAAAGATATATTAGCTCATCATGGAGCATTAGCCTCATCTCATCTTTCGTTGAGGCCATTACCCATGGGTGTTGTCCTTGTATTGTATCATGGAGAGGTTTGGAAAATGGATGTGGCTGAAGTCGCGATAAAATTTCTACTCCTTTGCGATGAGAAAAGGAGACTAGAAAAATAGATTGGACAATATAGCCGAAGAAAATGCTGCGGGCAGAAATCGCAATGTTCTTATGTGGTTCAGAATTCTTTATGTTCAATCATAAAATGGTAGACCTGGTCACTGAGATCTGGTCCCCAAGTGGCACTAAAAAATCCTTGTCAGCGTCAAACATCACCAGCAAAGCGAAAGTACAGAGCAGTGTCAGAGTACTAATGGCACGCGTTAATAAGCAGTTAAATGTTGGTGGGTGGGCAATGGCATGATCCATCATTCGCCGCAAGTGACTCCATCTTTCAAGAATCTGAAAGAATTGTAGTTGCAGGAGAATAATCAGCTGCCCTTTGTTGGGCTAATTGTACAGCAATTGGTGTGGTTGCAGGTGAGCTTAAGAAGCTGCTTGCGGTGAGGACCGGGCTGCAGCCGGCGGACCAGAAGCTGACGTACAAAGGCAGAGAACGGAGCAACTCGGACTACCTCGACGTCTGCGGCGTCAAGAACAAGTCCAAGCTCGTCCTGGCCGAGGACCCGACCAGCCTGGAGAGGAGATACATCGAGCGGCAGAAGAACGCCAAGATCGAGAGCGCCAACCGCGCCATCGGCGCCATTGCTTTGGAGGTTGACAAGCTCGCCGATCAGGTATGCACACTGTATCTCTCACCAATGATTAATGCATCGTGTTAGTCTGCTACAACTGTCCGTGATTAGCCAAAAATGAGGTCTTGACATGGGTCGACAGATAGGTTGCTAAACACTGGAAAGAACATAATTATCAGTTTGTTTAGATTTTAGCTAGTGCATAAAAAGAGAAGGCTCGATAGTTTTAGGGAGTAGTTATGGCCTCAATCTGTGCTGCTTCAGACAGGCGAGCATGGGAAGGGGAATGGTGCATTGAATGGTGAGTTGAATAATCTGTCCAAGGAATTAAGTGAACAATTGATGTTGCGTGGCTGTCGATGCGATCATGTAGTAGCGGTGAAATTTCCATATGGTCCCCGAGTTCATCCATTTAGTATAACCATCCATACCAACAGGGACAGAAATTCAATAGGATGTGCTCCTGTAGCCCTGCAGGGCAGGGTACTTCCATCATTGCTGCCCAAAGCAGAGAGATGCCTCCCTCGGCTTTAGTTCTGCTGCTGCTTCGATGATGTGATTCTGACGCTGATTAGACAAAATGTTTCCTTTTCTTGTCCTAGGCAACGAGCATCGAGAAATCGATCTCCGGTGGGAATAAAGTGGCCGAGGTGCAGATCACGACGCTGATCGAGCTGCTGATGCGGATGGTGGTGAAGCTGGAGAGCATACCTGCTGAAGGGGACTCGTCGTCGCAGAAGAACATTCAGGTACAACCTACATTCATCGCAGAGAGGCTAGCATGAGCATGGGGATCAGTTCTAGGGGCATTGCTCTATTGGTTCTGGTACAGTAGTATGATATCAATCTGAAATATCTTGCCTTTTGAGTGGTCTCGGGCTATCGGTTTACGCGATTAGCAAGCAGTGCCATGACAAGTGTTCATGAGAAGGAACTGTAGCTGTCTGGCACCTATCATCGGTGGGTGAGTGTCCTACATGCCCCCCAAAACCGTCACAAGCTCATTAGCTTCTTTCTGGAAAACACATGGTCCAGGCAAAAGAATTCTATCTGCAACCTTTTCCCTGCTGAAAATGTTAGGTGAGGCCCTTTCATGCCAGCTAGTTGATCCTAGATTGTTCTTTGCTTTCAACCTCGCAGACTCGCAGTTTCAGCAGACCCTTTAAGCAACTCTTTTTACTCTCGAGTGAATTTGCTTGCCGACGATGTTGCTGTACGAGGAGTAGATGGCAAGAAAGGTAGATCGGCATGAAGAGGCAACGATTGTTGATTAGGCCAGAAGACAGAAGAGACCAAAAGCCCCGGCCTCCTGGGTACTGTTGATTAGAGGAAAAAGTGCGAAGACTTTTATCATTATCTGTGATGATTTCTTCATGCCACCTCAAGATTAGAATGGAAAAGGTCTTTTTGTTTCGAAATGATGACATGCTGACAAACAAATTCGTTCTGAATTTTATCCGTATAATGTAATGTTGGTGCAGGCATGAGTGGTACAGTGTAGCTCAATTTCTTAGAAAATAAGTTGTTTTGCATTTCTGAAAACGATATGCTTATAAATGAGTCTATGTCTCTTACATCAGAAGGGATTGTGACTTTTGCAGGCAAAGAGGGTGCAGAAATGCGTGGAAACGCTAGACGTGCTCAAGATCTCGAACGCGCGGTTGCAAGCGGTCGTCGTGACGACGAAATGGGAGACGTTCGACGCACCAGCCACAACCCAATGGGAACAGTTCGACTGAAGCAGATACACACACAGTGTCCTTTTGTCTGTGTTGGGTCTCTTGTCAGTTTTGGTGCCCCTGTTCCATGCCCATTCATTGTAATCGTGGTGAGCTGGTAGATTAGGCTGCAGCAGAACAGAGTCCAACTATTGTTTCCGTTTGCAATCATCATGGTCATCATGCCTCCCGCTCGATTGATGGATCAGTCCAATAAAGAAAAGCAGCACTGATCTTTTGTGTATCTCTAGTCTCTAACGATAGATGGTGCAGACTTCAGAGTGCAGCGAGTGCAGAACGAGCTATGAAGGTTTGCGTCGGAAGCAACAGTTGATTGCTTTCGAGCACCGAACCCCTCTCCTTGCAGGCAGGAAGGAGAAGGAAGCCATATTAGCACCAAGCACGTAGCGTACGATAGTCAGGCTCGGGCTCGGCGCATGCCTGAACGCCGCGCCTATGTTTAGCGCCGACTTCACGGCGGTGCGCGGCACCACACGTCCACACCAGCCGACGCCTGCCTCCACGACGAGACCTACGTCTGTTTCAGCGGGACGCACGCGCTGGACCAGCGTACGGCGCCGCGCCATGAAGGGCGTTGCCATACCGCCGTGCCTGCTTGGCATGGCAGCCGGGCATGTGGCTCAGCCGCGTCGGCCAGCACAACTCCGCGGGGCTCCGGACGGGACGCCACGGCGTGCCCTGTGAAGCAGTGACGAAGCCAGAATTTGATTACGCTTCAGATTCAATGGTAGAATGATCTAAAACTATCTGAGCTGAACCATAAAAATGTTACCTAGACTAGATTAAATTTATTTAGATTGTACATTAAATATTTTTTACATACGCTAAAATCTATTCTATCCAAGTGTGACTCCGCCCCTGCTGGGAAGGCCCCACTCCACCATGGGCGGGACACGATTGCCGTAACCGTGCGACGCGTGCGCGTCCCACGCTCCACTCAAGCAAAAAGGAAACTTGCACGGGCGCTTACAATGAGTAGGTAGCATGCATCACGCAATTGGATTGGAACCTTGGAGGAGTGCTCCCGAGGTACCGTGCAGCAGGAAAGCAACATACAGAGCACAACTCCACATGATCACCGGATATTAGAGATCCACATTAAAGGAAATACTTGGATTGGCACAAATTATCAAAATTTCAGATACACTGATACTGGGATTGTGCACAAGAAATATAACCCTTGCAGACGACAGTGCGACAATCGTCAGGTTGCAAAATCCCCTTGTTATTCACCTTTAAAGGCGTCAAGACGGAGAAACCACTTATGGATGCACGTCAATACAATGATGGAAATAACTGCGTCTCCAACCTACTCCACAACTGGACTTCAGGGATCAGTAATGCTGCACTCCAGAATTCTACATCTAAATTTGGTCCCAGTCAATAGAGCCGTTGTTTTCAAAATTATAACTAGGTTGCTGTAGACGGTTGCGACCCAATCTGCTCATCATGGCGAGGCCTGAAAGCAACATATACAAATTTGATCAAAAGGTCAGATCAGTAGGGATACAGCTGAATACCGAAAAGAACCTGGCCTGGCAATGGCAGTTCAAGGGTATATTTTAGTAAAACTATGGATTTGGATACAGATGCAAGGGATCATATCCTTATCTTCCACCTAACATAATCTTAGATGAACTTTTTAGCATTAGCAAAGGACTAGCGTGCTAGGATCAGTGTAGAAAACTTTTATTGCACATTATATACTACTTCGCACTACTGAATGAGAAAGGTCAGAAGGTTGTCAGAAAAGTGAAACTACAGCAATATCTCTACCTTCGATGACTTTGTAAAGTGATGACCACCACCTATCAGGTGGAACATTATACTGAGTGAGTGATTCGTCGATTTCAGTGTTGTGCTTCCCTTCAAGTACGTTCTGCAGAGTGATTACTGCATCCTTTGTTTTCCTGAGGATGTTGTTTCCCTCAGCAGCCTCCAATGCAAGAAGGTCACTATGTGATGACGCAAGGCTAGCAGCAAGTGCAAACTGGGCAGCAACAGCCCATCGGTTAGATGCAACCCACTTCCTCTGAATATCTTGCATCTTGCTTTCTTCCTTTCTCAACCTCTCCTCACCATCCCCAAATACAAGAGACTGTTCAATTTCGGTCACAAAAAAATTGAATCAGAATACATATCAATGTTTTCACTGAAAGGAAGCCAAATATATAGACTCGAGAAAAAAAAAGTGTATCATGGATTATGTGTAGCCATGTAGTAGTCCCAAGCTAATGACAACAGTCATTATCAACGCTGTTCTACGCAGAAGTACACATTGCAAGATAATCAAAATAAATATGGTATTAAATGCAAATTACCTTGAGATATTCTGCATTGCTAGGTCCTGTACTCTGAACCATCTTGGCGAAAGCACTCTGTTCATTGCTCAGAAGATTCTCAGGGGTGTCAAATTCCAAAACCTGAAACAAAACATTATTATATAATTGAGGTTCCAACAATTGTGCAGTTGGGAGTTGGGACAGGTAGCATAAACCATGTATGATAGAATATGAAAAGACACAAAAGAGTGAAGTGTAAGCTCATTTAGGTGGAATATTATTGGAATGAAAGAACCTATTTCCAGACATCAATCTCACTGGTTAAAAATACCACTTGATTATCTGGGGTATGTGTTCAATGCTCGTACAGCACAAATATAAGACTAGTAAAATATGAAATAAAACAGTAGAATTATATAACCAACTACAAAACAGTCGTCATATACAGATTGCAAATGATAATATGCTAATTTAGCCATGAGGACTTCATCTCACCATGGTCAAAATTTATTTTCATTTGGAAGATTTTGCAAATTAAGTTTCCGGGAGGCAGGAAAGTAACATCAAAATGGCTTAATACTTTATCATCCAAAAGAGACAAACAACAAGCTTTCCATCGTTACTTGGAAAATTACACTAATCAGCACATGACATGAAAATACTAACGTACAAATATTAGCAGGAGATTATTAATGTACTAGTCAAATGAGAAGCAAGCACAAGAATGAAAGAACAAAGCTCTATTCAAAATCACACCTGCCCAGCACTTAGAATAAGCAACTTGTCACAGTCAATGACGGTGTTCAAACGGTGAGCGATTATGAGCATTGTACAACTCTTGAATTCTTCTCTGATTGTCTTCTGTATAAGAGCATCAGTTCGAACATCAACGGCTGCTGTTGCCTCATCAAGAACGAGTATCTTTGCCCTTCGCAGCAATGCACGAGCTAAACTTAGCAGCTGCCGCTGTCCAACACTAAAATTTTCACCAGCCTCGGACACCTGTGAGTTTTTAACAAAACGAAGTTCAGTGAAAATTTTCCATATTGCTCATTTTTAAAAGAACAACACGGTAACTAATATAAGTAAAAAAGGACCCAAAATCTGTAGTTTAAATGTTTATTCAGCATTACATTCTACAGGACCAAAATGGCAATAGCCTATTGTTTAGCAACCCCTTTCTAATATTATAAACAGAGTGCCAGATGCTAACCAGTTCCATGTGAATCAGTTAGGGGGCTTTCGTATTGGTTGCGACAGATGGTTTTTGGCTAAAAATAAATAGTAGTGGCTGAAAGAAGTGGTTTTTAGAAGGAGGACGCATGCGGTGGGGAAAGTGAGGGAGAGATATGTGCGTGAGATGGGAGCGAGAGAAGTGGGATGTGTGATGCTCCCGTGACCCCCTGCCTTATCTCCAGAGTGGGACGAGAGTGAGAGGAATAAAGAAACCGCTTCGAGAAGCCAGGTGTTCATATTGTCTTTTGGCTTCTCCAAACAGAATCCAGAAGCAGAAGCCAATACGAACGAGCCTTAGACTAACATTAAAAACTGGCAAATTTTTACAAGCATAAATTGTCAAAAGAAACAGACAACCAATAATAAATTAACGATATGAGATAAAAGGCAAACATGCTGCATACCTCAGCATCTAGCCCTAGAGCATTCCTCCTTATGACATCTTTTAGATGAGCCCTTTCAAGAGCCTCCCAGAGATCCGCATCGTTGTGCTCATTAAAAGGATCCAGATTAAATCGAACAGAACCTGGAAACCATACATAAATCATTTATTGCACTAAATAATTGAAGTCATCTGAAGAACAAGCTAAGCACATATTTGGATTTTTTTTTTACAATACTATTATACTAATTTACATAAAACAAATATGAAGATCTCATGTGTTTTTAATAACAAACCTGAAAATAGGACTGGTGCCTGTGGTATTATTCCTAAAACTTTCCGCAGGTCCCAAATTCCAAACTTAGAAGTTTCACAATCATCAATCAATATTCTTCCTCGTTCCAGTTCCACAATACGGAACAAAGCATTAAGCATGCTAGATTTACCAGCACCTGTTCTACCAACTATTCCTACCTTCTCACTTCCATTAATAATGAAAGATATGCCATGAAGAACAGGAGGAAGTTCTGGTCGGTAACGAAGCACAACATCTTCAAACTTTATGACACCAGATGATGGCCAACCAGGAGGTGGCCTATTATCCTCAATGACAGGAGGAGCCTCAGAAGGTAGCTCAATGTATGTTCCCACACGCTCAACAGCATTTAAACTATTTTCAGCGAGACTAGCAAGACGAAGTACAGCCGTGAGCAAATTGGTGATATTGAGAGCATAAGTAAGAAGAAGACCCATTGTGGACGCAAAGGCCTTCTGATTTTCTGCTTGTTGGTTTTGCATGACAGCAAATGTTGCCGTGAACCATATCATGATTCCACCCAATGTTTCCAGACGGATGGCTAGCCATCTATTTGAACTCATGTTCACAAGTGTGAACCTGATGTTGTTGTCCATTGATTTCCCATTGATGTTTGCCATTCTATCATAGGCTTTGTAGGCACGGATTGTGGACAGACCATTCAATGCCTCTGCAAATTGAGCATATACAGGAGACCTAGTAATGGAATCCAGGCGCTTTACCTCGCGTGACGTTGTCTGAGAAAACAGAGGTATAAAGTGTCAAGAAGCTAAAACTAACAATAAAATCATAATTGTTTAAAAGTAAGCTGGCATTAAATTACCTGGTAATATAGGTAGGCTGCATAAAATAAAATCAGAAGTGGCATGATAGCCCAAAGGGACATAGTGCTGACAATGCCAATGAGAACAAATGTTGAGAGCAACTGAGCTATTTGTGCCATAAACATATTGACAAAGACAGCAACATTCCGGTCAATGTCACCCAAATCCTTTGAAAATCTGTTGATGATCCGTCCAAGTGGATTGGTGTGAAAAAATACCATGGGAGCTCTTAATATAGACCGGAGCATGGCGTCATGCAATCTCTTGGCTGCTCGAAGACTTGATATGATCAGCCAGTAAGAATTTGTGAGAGTGACTAGAACCTAAACCAAAAAATTGTCACTTTGTCGGCTCGCACGTGATCAATCAGACAAAAAAACAACGAGAGCAAAACATAAAACAAGAAAACAATGGGTATAAGTACCTGCCCAAAAGATAGAATGCCATATATTAAATTGTAGTAACCAGGGCCATGGATTTTCAGAGAACCCTGATCAGTCCAAATGCTCAACCATGTGCTACTTGAAATGCGAAGAACTTCAGTCAGTGCATAGCAAAAGAAGAGAATGATCACCACCCACATCCCTCCCAATGAATTTTTGTAGCTGCAAGATAAAGGCAGTAAGTGAACATATATTCTAGGGCATCATGATCTATAAGCATGTCTTATAGCATATTTAACGCCACAACAAATCAAATTGAAATCCATATATGGATGAAGAAACATTAAGCAGCACACAGACTGGACACTGGAGCTTCAGGTAACATAGAGAACGCTAATAGAGATAAATGTGTCAAACAATCAGTCCATTTTGTTCTCATCTTTTATTCTTTTCATCTTTCTTCTATTATGTATTATACATTAATATGATATCACACAGTATTATCTTTTACCGTGAAAGGACCTTCGCACTGACAACTCCGGTTTCCCGTTCCTCTTGCTTAATAAGAACAGATTTTCCCTGTTTTGTTTTACTGGAACTATCCTGGCTCCTCTGCAGACCACCATCAGCTATTACACTGTCCCCATTTTCAGTGTGTTTTATGTTGTCCTGTGATTTGCTTTCGTCCTGTTTCTCTTCTATTTGTTCCTCCATCTTTCCAGCATTTTCCATGAGCTTCTTGAAGAGTTCCCCAGTGTTGCTAAGTTCATCAAAGGTACCCTCCTCTTTTATTATACCATCATGGACTAGCAGTATTTTATCCACATATGGCAGAAAATGCAGCTGATTGGTAACAAGGACCCGGGTTTTGTGTCGTAGTTCTTCTTTGATACATTTGTCAAATACCTGCACATGTACTTAGGGCATCAATAATAAGATTATGTAGCAGTACTAGTACAATAAGCAACTTAGGAAAGGAACACAAAATCCGTAAGTATAAAACAATCTTGAACTGAAACAATTTCGAACAGAAGAAAGCTAAAACTGCAGTCACTTTTCACGGAGCACAATATATGTGTGTGTGTGTGGCACCATGGTGCCCGGGCATCAAGCCTCTCTATCTTTGGATTGCTTTTAGATGCGTGCTCGTACAATAGTATGGAAAGGAAGTCATTAACATGGATGAAAAATCTTAATCATGGATGGAAAATCTCACTCATAAATGGAAAGTCTCACTCATGGAGCCTGGGCACCATGCTGCCCCTGTTATTTATACTATGTATATGTATACATATATATGTATATATATAGGACGAGTGTTTCATGCACCCAGGTGCCTAGGCACCCATATCAATACCCGTTGATTTGCTTTGAGATTCGCAACATTTGATGTGGGTATCTTCATATACCCATAAAAAAAGTATATTTGAGATGTCAAACTCCAAAAAAAATTAAATTCAATTTCAGTTTAATTAGTTTGAACTATTTTTATGGTATATACTCACTGTGGTCGCATTGAACTCAAAAGTAGTTCAAACTAGTTTGAACTGAGTTCAAAACTTACTTACCATAAATATATCAAGAGTATAAAACATTTTCATACCCAAACTCAAAAAAGCTATCAATCATACACGTGTATTGGACGGTTCTTGATGTGGGTGCCTAGGCACCCAGGTGCCTTATGTAATTTTCCTATATGTATATCTATGTGTGTGTGTGTGTGTGTGTGTGTGTGTGTGTGTGTGAAGACTTGCCCATATGATTACTATATGGTGTGCCACATGGAACATCCACAGCATTAGTTTGATCACAAGTTCATAAAAAATAGATGTCTTGCAGTATTTCAAGAAAAGGAATGCCAATGTTTATCCCAGTACACTGCCCAGACCAGTCTATTTGCCTCCTAGGTATTAAGGAATCTGGACAAAAGGATGACTCCTCATATCTACCAAAGAGGCACCACATGGAACATCCACAGCATTAGTTTGATCACAAGTTCACAACAAATAGATGTAACAGTGATAAGTGGTGCAACGCTATGGAACCCACATAACTGTACCACATGCAGCAGGCTGTGCATATCTGCACTTCTGCAGTAAACAGGCACAGGAAAAACCTATATAACAATAAGACGTTGATAACAGAAAATTTCATAGCGCTCTCTTCAACACACACACACACAAAAAAAACTGGTTTCCATACGCTGTATGTATAGTAGGATTAATACTAAGCAGGAAGAGCCTTGGAGGAATATCTACACAACCACCAGAAAGATGGCTCTGACACATGCTGAAACAATGACATAGGCTCCAGAATCTGGAATACATTTGGACAAGTTGTGCAACATTTTCCTTATTTTGTACTTGACAAGTCTGAGTGAGTTTAGTTGTATGCAGTATGAGTTCCAAGTAACTACATGAATAGTGTGTATCTATTATATATTATTATCTATTGCCACCTTGTTATATCTTGCATATTTGCTGAAATTAAGTTATATTTTGCACAAATATGCCTGTGTCAATGTACATGTCTTGCAGTATTTCAAGAAAAGGAATGCCAATGTTTATCCCAGTACACTGCCCAGACCAGTCTATTTGCCTCCTAGGTATTAAGGAATCTGGACAAAAGGATGACTCATATCTACCAAAGAGGCACCATTACCAAGTTACCAACTGTCAATGGCTCAGTTTGTGAGTAGGTGGGGAGATCATAAAATAGAAAGCATGATGTGCAATGGTAGCAAGATGAATGCACCTGTCGACCAACATGGGCATCTAATGCACTCAGTGGATCATCAAATATGTACACATCTGGATCAGAATAAACAGCTCTTGCCATTGAAACTCTTTGCTTTTGCCCCCCACTAATATTAACTCCTCTTTCCCCAATCTCTGTGAGATCACCACCCTGAAAACAAGCATAAGAAGATCCATTCTTTGTGAGTTTGTAGGTAAAAGGAATACAACAGAATGTAGCAATATAAAAAATATATATACACACAATTGGAATGCAAGAGGCCAAATGGAGAAACATATTCTCCAGCAAGATGACTTCATCAAAAGAAAGCTACGATTTTCCAAAATTTCCATACACAGTGATCTCGAAAACTGGACATAGTTTGAACTTACTGGGAGTAGGTCAAGGTCATGCCGTAGTGAAGTGGTGTCTATTGCTTTCTCGTAACGTGGAGATTGGAACGGAGACCCAAACAATATGTTGTCCCGGACCTGTAGAGGAGGTCACAATTATATCTGTGTAGAAGTCATATAGGGTTCAATTTAGAACAACAACAGCAATAAAGACATTGTATCTCACAGTAGCATTGAAGATCCATGAAACTTGAGGAACATAAGCCACCGATCCACGAATGACCACCGAGGTATCTGATCCTGACACTGGTGGTATTTCACCAAGCATAGCAGAAATAAGAGAAGTCTTCCCCTCCCCAGTGCTTCCCACTATTGCAACTAAACTGCCAACAGGTACATCCAGATTGACATTTGACAAAGTTGGTCTCTCAGCCTGCCAATATTTGAAAAATTAGTTTCAAGCAACATCTTAAAAGAAGAGGGATAATTGTGGTGTTAACAGAAGTACAAAATTATGTGTGCAAAATGAAAACTTCTTGATATGGGAGCTGATGGGAATAGCACCCTGAAACTTGTCACCAATTCATCATAAACTAGAAAGACATCTTAAGATGACATTCACTCTTCAACTGAGTAGTAATTAGTTACTCTCTTTTGCACATGCCATTCCATTCATGACGCATGCTAGCCTATGACTACTCTATTCCATTGTCAAGTTGTGCTAAATTTTTTTCAATATCTGGGCCACAGAATCTGAAGATAAGTGTTAGTTCAGGGTTCAGGCCGGCATAAGCCCGCCGTTGTTCTCCAAAAAAAGAAGATAAGTGTTAAAATACCAATGGATGTTAAGAGTAGCAGGTGCAAGAGTGAAACTAGAATAAATGCCACTGCTAGGTAAATAAAAATATTCGAAACATGAATGTACCTGTGATTCCCATGAAAAATATCCATTCTTGATAGAAATGGCTGGAAGCTCAGGATCAATAGGTGGATTTGGCAGAAGTGTTCTGTCTTCAGCCAAGAGGAGATCTTCCAAACGTTTCAATGACACCTTACAATTAACAACCTGTTGAATATTAATGAAAAACAACAGCATTAAGGCAACCATGAGTGTCAAATGAAAGAATTGCTGAGGAAAAAACAGCAAACCATGTCAAGCCATCATTGATTTGCAATAAAAATTATAACCAAACCATTTATCTATTTTTGTCCGCCAAAGACAAATGAAATTTAAGGGACACAATAATGACCAATCTAATTATATATATGTTCAAGGAATTGAGATGCTTCTTAACTTGCGAGTATCTTTACAAAAAAAACTTCTGAAAGATGTGATTTACAGCTTTTTGCACACCTGAGTTATCAGATTTGGCAGCATAAAAAGTGGGAACCTTAGCACTGCAAATAGTGAAAGCGAGGTAAACGCCTTTGCTGGTGTCAAGTCACCTCCCAGTAGAGAGTATACACCAAATGAAACCACAGTGACAATGACCGGGATACTGTTGAGGATAAAGCTATTCAGCTGCAACAAGCAAGGAAAAGTAAGAAAATGATCATGACCAAAGAAAAATGAGTGTAAAAACTCCCAGTTCTATTTTGATTTTAAGTAACTGTACTGATGTAAACAAACCCCATAGGAACAGGAAGCACCAATACAGTTGGCTGTATAGCACGCAACTCCAATTCTCATATGGCAAGACAAATAAGTCACTGGCACATGATTAACAACGTGAAACAAAAAAAAAGACATACATTGAACAATGGAACTTGGCACAAGTGAAAGACAACTTATCTACAAAACCTTATGCAACTACAAAAAGAAACATACTGCAGCAAGCAACTGAGCCCTGCGGAACCAGGAAAGCTCATCATCACGGATGTCCTGCACCTTTGACTGGAAACTTTGCTCCCAAGCATAACATCTAACCAAGAAAACGTTTGGGTTATTTATACCAAAATACAAGTATTAATACTAATGAAAACGCAAGTAAATGTAAGCATACTTGACTGTATCCATAGCAGCTAATATTTCGTTCATGAGACTGATTCGTTTGTCAGTCCTTTGCAACCCTTCCTTGGTAAGTTTTTGCATTTTGCTTATGATAACTGTCTGATAAAATATACACAAAAGGTCAGCCAAACAAAACAATGTCAAAAACATTAAAATGTTTATTTAAAAATTTAAAGAGACAAGAGTCGAACTAGTGCTATTTAACAGAGATATATCATCCTTATAAAAAGAATATGCTAAAGATCTCCAACTGCAAACTGTACTAACAATATGCATTATTGGCTTTGAAGGGAGGTTATAAGCAGTGAAATGGATTGAACCATCATTAAGGATTTTAGTTATGAGTTATAACCCAAGTGAAAGAACCATAACTACAATCTGCAGATTGGTCAAAATACATACAAAAACCATAACCAAGAGTTTCTGCATAGAAATTTAGTAAGCTCACAGTTACATGATTACATGAAGGCTCTAATATGAATTCTAGGCTCCACACGAATCTATATATGAAAAACATCTTTTCTCTAGCAAATGTAGCAGCCAATGCCATCGTCAATTAGGTATTGGTAATGCTGAGACTAAAACAAAAGGCATAGACACACTTGACAATGCAACATAAGAATTTTCATATTTACATGTGCCTAAAGAGAAATGTACCTGAATTGGGAACAAAAGAACCAACATGAGTGCACCGACTAATGCTGCAGGCCCTAGTTGCGCATATAGAAGGACCATGGAAATAACAATTCGAAAAGGAGCAGACCATAGACTGTGAAGTTGCTGGCATACTTGCTGCAAATGTAAAAAAGATATGAATTAAAAGTGTGCAAAATATAAGATATAAATAACCTAGCATGTATGATATGCACAAGCAGCACTTTTCACTCCTTCCTAACAAAGTAACAATAATCGAGTCTTAACACAAAAACATACCTGAAGAGACTCCGCATCAGTTGAAATCAAATTTGTTATCCTCCCAGAAGCAAACTTCCTACGACTGTCATTAGTCAGTCGCAAGGATTTACGGAAAACAGCTGCAATCTGTGGAACAACAGAAAGTCAGTCACAAACTTTCTTAAAAACTGGTGATTTGATACCTAAAACATTTGACAATACCTACAAGTAGTAGTATAACAAACTTTCAAGGTGGAAATTTGAACTAGCTTTTACTGCATATTAAATATATGGGCTCTTGCGTAAAAGTACTACGTAGCATAAGTCATAAGTGCATAACCAACAAACCAGGTTTTTTTCATATTAATGGCAGCTGAGACAGCGAAGATAGTACTATTTGCGGAGGAGTAAACTACTAGACTATATATAGCACAGTAAGCAAAAGCAACATCTAAACAAGGTTCTGCACTATCATGAAGTAAGACATGTCCAATCAGGACGTGCAATCCCCATGTCAACCATAAGAGTAGAAATGAGTGGCCTCAAAAAAAGAGGGACAAGTGGTTCTGTGGTTGCCTGTTGACTCCATAGCCTGTTAACACAAACGTAATAAAGCTTGTAATGTACTTTTCAGGCTTTGATATGTAACACCTACCAATGTAGACCTCAACCTGAAACCAGTACGCATGACATTCTGAAAGTACTGTGCTTCAGCAAGAACTCCCAGCGACTGCAGAATGGTAAACAAAGAGTTAGAAAGCAAAAAGGGTTGTCCGAATTTTACTCACAAGCAGCATAGTGATTGCTTGGGAGTTCAAATACACTGAATCAACAAAGAAATGTAGTGTGCAACATGCAAGAGAAGCAAATAATCCGTACCACTCCAGCGAAGATTGAGAAAGCGTAAATGTACCCATTCCAAGAAGGATCACCCTTTTGCATAGACTGCCAAATAAACAACAACCTTCAGTGGCGCAGATCAACTAACAATAGCACCTCCACTAGGTGAGAGCACAGGGAATCTAATCTTTAAGGAGTTCATTTTAAGATTTCCACGATTAATCAGTGTGTTCTAAGATACTTTAGTAGTTTTTCAATGGTGAGAACAAATGATTGATAAAAAAATAAAACAGGAGCATTTTGATGTTATTGACTTTTGAGATGTCATGAAATCAGAAGCATACCTCTAACAAGAGGTTCAATACAAGTGGGCCAACAAATTGAGAAGCATCATTTCCAATCTACAAATTTTGGGGGAGATGAGTTGGCAAGAATAACACAAAATGTTGTAATGGAACAAATATGAAAACCAAACTGACGGGCAAATCTTCTTAAAAAACTGTCTGGATATATTTGCCTACCTTGAAAAATCCTCCTAGCCAGAACCTGAAAGTGAAGGAAAATAATCGCTGTAAGCACAAACCAGATAGCAAGTAACTGACACCCTAGAGGTTCTGAGAAATGTAGTATCATCTGTACAAAAGTACCTTCCACCGAGGCTACTATGAAGAGCTCGTAACAGCCAAGGTTTTGGTTTTTGAAGCTCATTGTTCCAGCATTTCTGGAATCTGAGACAATATTCCAATGTTAGATTTGTATTTACAAGTATTTCTAATTTCAGTTAAAACAATGGCAGAACATACCGGCTATACAATGTTTCAGTCTCATCCCAACTATCTAATTTCCAAATATCCTTGTCGGTGATGGGCCTTCTATATCCTTGTTGCATTAGAGGAGTCATCCATGAAAAGAATGTCCCTAGCAAAGAAGACAACAAAATTTACATCAATATGCTTATAGAGAAGTTGTGAGGGTAGAAAAAAGAATTATGTGCGTATCAACAACTTATATTTACTCACTGGAAAATATATTGGTATGCCTCTCAGGGCAGATCTGCTCTCCGCCAGGTAGAGGTTCATAATCAGTGTTATCAACAAGCACCTCATTCCTGATCGGAGTATAACCTGGATAGGGATCCAAGCTAGGCAGATAAACCACCATGAGAATTCCAAACAAGAACTGCAGAAAAGATACATTCAGTATACAACAGAGATCACTAAAATATGATAATGAGACCAAAAAAAAATAAAAGCTGCAAACCTGGCATATTATCTCACTGCAGTATAAGTAAAATATTGAACTGCAAAAGAAAAATACAGAAGTAAGTCTACATAAAAAAATAATTCTAAAGAGGATAAATCTTAAGGTCACCATCCAACAAGTTTCATTACGAAAAAAGATTTTACAAATGTACTATACCTTGAACTATAGTACTGCCTCACAGAAAGCACAAGATTGAACATAGCAGCTTCCCCAACCAACACGTATATTACCACAAACCGGATGTACCACCTAAACTCGTAGATGTAAATTCTTGTCTCCAGTGCAATCATTATAAGCATACAACACCAGGCAGCAGCCTCGATGATCAATGAAGTAATCTGTAGAGAGGCAGAATTTCAAATGACTGAAAAGCCCAAAGGAGACAAGAATTTGGTAGAAGTAAAGATTCAAAGTAGTGCACATAGCTCCACTGAAAAACTGTTGTCGCACTTTAACTTTAGGCTATATACTCATCAGTAATTTCTGTATATTGCAGGTGCCACATAACTAAACTCCATATCATTTTGCAGCAACAAAAATAGAATCATATTCCCAGTCATTTGTAAGATGCATAGCAAACACAACATTTTTCACTGCTTGCATATAGGTAGTCCTACAATCTAGTACTACACGGTACTCGGTAAATATACTTGTCAAGCAGGAACAACAAATCAGCATACGAATTAAACAAAGATTTGATGGCGATGATGTTATACGTAAGCATTCTCACCTCAAATGGAGCAAGGCCAGGCTGCCCATCCAAGTTCATGATGGAGGTGCCGGTGGCGATCCGATACAGCGGCTCTGCTATGCAGTACACCACAAGCAGCGCGAGCAGATAGCTGTAGTACGGCGAGCGTAACTTGTACCGCTGCACTGTGTAGTCCCTCGTCGTCCTCCATATCCGATAGAAGCAAACGCCAAAGAGTGCGAGGTACGAGATGCACACCACCAAGGTGTCGATGCCGCAGGGTGTGTATGCGCCAAAGGCGCTCTCGACCACATGAGACCACGCCCCATCCTTCACCGGCTGGCAGTACCATTCCAGAGGATTGAAGCCCATCTCGACCCCTCCCCTTAGCAACCTCCCCCCACTCCTCACTCAGTTCTGATCTTCTCCTGAATTCAAGAAGCAAACCAATGTAAAGAGAGAGAATTCAGCCAATGAGCACTGTACTTGCAACATCAATTAACCCACAAACATCTGTACTAAGTCAATGGTCTACAAGGAACAAAGACTTTGATAGCTAACCAGCCTAACGCATACAATTCGCTGCACACAGAGAAGTAGAATTCCTCACAGTCACCTAGAAACCTCAGTACTTACTCATGGACCAGAGCATGAAGCACAGGACTTATCAGACTCGATCGTCTCCACAGACAAACTTAAACACAAAAGGCAAAAAAAATATTCACACAAACCTCGAGATTTTTTAACCTCTTGAATCGATCGGGATCAAGGAAGCAGATACGAGTATTACACGGAACATTGGTCTGCTGCAGGGTAAGAAAAAGGCGATACTAACAAGGATTTATCATCCCAAGAGAATCGGCACCCAAATGGTCCAAACTCCCACGATTCTCTGCAAAGTTTGCAGGGCCTGAAAAAGGAAAGTTTTCTGCGATTTTCCGGGTAAATTTGCGCCGAGTTATCCTCTTCCCGCAAGAGGAGACCAACGAGAGCCACCCAAACCACAAGAGCTACACGACAATGCATCCAAATCACCAGAGCGCCATCCAAGATGACAGAAAAATCCAAAAATTTACCCGCAAGGGTATAGCTTCGAGATCGGTAACCAGCGGAGACGACGAGAATGGAACGGAGATGGAGCTCACCTCACCCGAGGATCAAATGGAGAGGCGGCGGCGACGAAGCATCGGCGTCTCTCGCGGTCGCGGGCACCTCTTTTCTCGCCTCGTGGGGAGGGGAGAGAATTATTTATGGGTTCGGATTTGAAGGCCCTATTCATGTAATCATGTTCTTGTGCTCCTTAAGCGGTTAGGCCCTTGCTTCTGCAGTTCTGCCTTCTTCGAAGATCAAAATTATGTGAACGTTTTTATTGTTCTCTGCTGTATCAAAAATACAGATAAAAATATTTATTATAGCTAAAAAGTATTGGGAAAAATTGTTCCTCTGCCCCAAAGTTTAATGGCGTTTGCTCATTTGCCTCATGATGTCTCACTGACATGCGGGTCCAGGACCCACATGTCAATGAGACATCATGGGGCAAATGAGCAAACGCCATTAAACTTTGGCGCACACGAGCAAATCCCCCAAAGTATTGGTACAGTTAAAAAGATTGTAGACCATTGCTCGGAGGAGAGTATGATATTGTGAGAATCTCTTCTTTGGCGTGTTTACATCAAGTGCTCTAATTGATTCAATATGACACTTGAGGTCCACATATATGGTTTGTATTGAAATTTAAGCGTTACTTCGAGCTTCAAGTGGTTTGCTATAATTTGCCATCTTTTGCGAGGGCTATAATTCATCATTTGGGTCTTGCTCATTTAGGGTTGGACTTCTGGTTTATTTTTCACTACTCCTAAACTTCATCTTTTTCTGGCTTTTCAGCTTTTTTGCAGGTTCTTTTTTTCTTATATTCATTTGCATTATATGTGATGAGCTAAACTGTTTTTTCTATTTTTAAATTTTTAAATTTTAATTATGTTAAATAAATCACCATCGATTACAGTACAATTTCAATCAGTTATAATAAAAATTTAGCTATAAACCACTAAAATTTAGCTCTACTGAGCAAGCTCTTGATTGTACCAGCAACAAATGGTACAACCACAAAAAGCGAAGTAGTTCTTTTTGGGCAAAAGGTGTAGTAGTTGCTACCATAACTCACTTAACATGAAATTGGTGAGACAAGTAACGTACCGGAATAGCACTACTAGAGACAATAAACAAAATTCAACTAGTACGGGGATGTTTGTGCACAAACTTCTTATTGCCTTTGACCGTGTGTTATCTTGAGTTGTTCGCTTAAATCCTGTGATGGGGCCTTCCTAGCTCCCTTCCCCATGATTTTTTTTCCCGGAAAGGACGAACCCCATGATTTAAATACTCTTTTAGCTCAAGGCTCTGTTCTTCTTAGGCTTTACTATACTTTTTGAGATGATAGTAGATAATAAAAATATTGATATAAATAGTGCATATATTGGTAAGCTCAAAAAGCCATTTGCAAAAGCCACTATGAGAACCCTTTAAAGGAACTGTATTGTTTATTCTGTCTTCTCTTCTAGAAAAGCAGCAGCTAAAAGATAAAAAGGACACAGCCATAATCGAACCAGATTTAGGTAGTGCTCAGTTGGACTTTTTTGTGACTTTTGGCTTTTCCACTGTAGCTGGCTTATTTTATACTGTAGCAACTGATAGCTTTTTTGGTATAATTAAATTTAAAAAGTTTTAAAATAGAAAAAAATAAGTTATCTTATTATGAACAATGTAAAGAAACACGAAAAAATAAAACTCGCAAAAAAAACTAAAAACTAAGAAAAAAACAATTTAAGAATAATAAACTAAAAGGCTAAAATCTGAAACCATCTTAACGTCTGCTTTGGGATTTGGTGAGAGATGGAGAGGACGACGTCAGCGCTAACGGCCAGTTGGGGCACAGCCAGATGTTGAGAAGGACAAGTCAAAGCGAGCTCTCTCAAGAGAGTCCCATTGCTTGGCGCACTCCCTCACTTGTTGGAACTGCAGTTACGGAACTGCTCTGATGTGAATACTACACATCATGGAGTACACTCCAAGCAGATCATTACTAGCAGGTAGTAGATGTGAAGAGTCACTGAAAGATAAAAAAAGGTAAATAATACTAGCATGTTATATTAGTCTCCAGAAAGAATGGGAAAGTGATTTGGATGGGGGCAGAGATGCGTCCAACTACAACGTTGATGTTTATCGTGCGTAATGCTTGAATTCACGGCTGTAAGAAAGTACGATTGCGATAGAGATCAACTGTCGAAGAAATTTGTACCGCAATTCTACTTGCACTCCAGGTTTCAACACTCCCATCATGTCTGAAGCATAAACTCAGCCAATGAAGGCTGTAGCAGGGAGTCAACACGGGATAGAGCGTACTGCACGATAGAAACGTAGCTGTTTTGTCTATTGGAGTACGTATTAAAGAAAATGATGGTCAATTGCAAGACTTACAGTTTTGACTCTGCAAAACTATATAGGCTAGGTTCGTTAGTTCTTACGACTTATATAGCTTATATATGGATGAACAGTAACATATCATATAAGTGTATTTTTTAAGATAGGGTCTACAAGTAAATTGTAGTACAAACTGTACCGAGTTCAGCTGTACTGGCCAAAATCTCAAGCGACTATTTCTCTCTGTGTATTACCTCTCATAAACAGATCAGAATTCAAAAACTACAGCTATAAGTCATAAGGCTTAGCCTAAAAAACTCATCCTATATATGGCCCAATGATTATATGAGGAAATCTATTATTCTCTTTAAGCCAGATCTCTTGACTTCTGCTCTTAACGGGCAAAATAAGAGCAGTTTTCTTAAGAACTGAATAACATGGTACTCCAGCAGTCCAGCGTCATACTCTATTTAATTTAAGTGGTATGATATGGTTATCGACACAAATATTTCTCTCGTGGAAAGTTCCCCTCGAACAAACAGCACGGCGTTCGGTAATGACTACGACCCTTCGTGCTTTGCAGGCTCTCTTTTCGGACTGTGGCTGCTACACAAGTCACTGCGTACGTACCAGTGATGCAGCGCACCTGAATTTTTAAACAATGTGATGTTTCCTGGGGCACCAAGAATTTGACCAAAGATCACAAGCCAAAGTCAGTACCATCGAGAAAAAAAATAAACATCTAATTTGACCAGGTCAATAGACAAAGATCGTCAGCATCGATGTGTCCGAGGGAGTTGCCCGTTCAAAAAAAAAAAAGATGTGTCCGGGGGAGCAAATTCCTCAGCGTAACGACGTTTACAATTGATTTTGCAGCCAAGAACTCGACACGAGAATGCATTGTTTATTGTTAAGTCGTTGTAGTGTACGTCTGTGGATATTGTTTGATCAAATTTCAGGTTTGAGTTGAATTATAAATGAATTGTAATTCTTTCTTTATTAGCTTAATCAATTCAATATGGTATCAGAGATAAAAGGGTCTTAGGTTCAAGACTCAATTGCCACAACTAAAAAAATAATTACAGCTCACTTCTATTCAACATCTTAGACTTGAGGAAAGAATGTTAAAGTATAAGTAAATTATATGTCTTTCCTAATCAGCTTGAATTTTTAGATAAATTGTTTGGTACATACAATTTAATAAGGTCCTATGCTTATTGTCCAGTTTGGCTTAAAATAAATCTCATTGTATGGAGCTATAAGCTTTAGGTCGGCGCAAACACATGTAGCTAGTAATGAAAATTTTCAAACAGAAGAAATTTTTGTAGGATAGGAATTGAAATGACCCTTACGCTTAACTAAATTAAATAGTGTAATTAAGTTAATTAAGAAACTAACGGCATAACTGCAACACATTCAATTAGTTATAATATAGTTATAATATAAGGACCAAACAACTTTCACTAAGATAGGGAGACGTGGGAAGACGTACTTCTAGTATCAACCATCTTCTCATTTTGGACAAGCAGAAAATGCTACCCTGCTACATTATTATTATTATCTCTATAAGGGTAAGTATTATAACTACGTGGAGGAAATCAGAACTAGTATAAAACTCAGAAGTGGTGGATCCAAAGCAGATGAAGGCAAAACCGGTATAGAGCATGGAAGGGGCTAGCCTAGGCATATATATTAGCGCAGTGGAGTGTTGGACGAGGGTTAAACCACCCAACCAATGAGTACTTCATAGTCGGGTGAGGGTAAGAAATCGCCCTAGGCTACCGACTATAACTAGTTGGGTGAAGATACAATAACGAAAACAGGGAAAATATTTTGTACTTTAAATCGAGCACCACATTTAAGAAAATACAAAAAACCCAATTTCAAAGAACCCAAAGTAGCTATTGGTAAAGTGACACAAACCTATTTAGTGCTAAATAAATCATAAATTCATGTTTGTCTTCTAGATTGGAGGCTACGAGGACAACTGGAGTCTTTCTTTTCATCGGAATGACTAGTAGTATTTGAAATACTAAAACTTACAAATCCTCACTTTAATTCGATAACCTATTTTATGAAGAAAAAAGAGATAGAAAATGAATTGATGATAAAGAAATGGGTCATTTATCAATGTTAATGCTTGTCACTCTTACTATTAAATTTCTTTGTTAGATTTTCGGTCTGATCGTTGAAGCTCTCAAGTGGGACGTGGGGTATACAGGTCAAAGGATGCCACATGTGATTTGGGTGATCATGTTAAGAAACAGAGCGAGATGGATGCTTTATTTGGCGGTTGGGACGAATAGGCGACTTTTAGTGCATCGTATGGCAAACTGTTGTATATAAATAATTTGTATCACTTTTTGTACTTAGTATTTGTACAAAAGACTTTAGCTGTATTTGTACTAAAAACCTTAGCTATGTATGGCAAACTGTTGTAGTAATGTATAATTTCTAAGTATTGTTCTGCTGCGTAACTATGATAAAACTTATTAATTATTACGATGTTGAACTAGGAAATAAAAATCTGTTGTCAGGTTTCATGTTTTGAGAACAATAATAAGGAGGGTCACGGAAATATAGGATTTCGAAGCCTATTATGAGTCAAAAAAAATCGAAAGCAAGATTATGGAATAGGCTCATACTAATCTAAATGGGCCACTGTACTACTCAGAGACTGGGGACGGGCATGTACGACAAGCCTTGATATTCAGATCGATTCGCCAAATAAACAAAGCAGAACCAGCAAAGCACTGACATCGACATGTTCCAATCACCTTAGCCGCCTGGTGCAGCATCAAACGGTCCTTTATTTAATGGCCTCCTTAGGCCCAGCCTCTTTTTTTTTTCATTTTCTAGCTTTTAAAATAAATAATTTTTCTGCTATCATTGTGAAACGTCTTATCATAGTAGTTTTTTTAAAACAGTTTATCGATATTTAATTTATTCACATAAATATTTATGTTAAAATTAAAAAATATAAGCTGTAACCAAAAAATCCCACGAGAAGTTCTCAAACTATGACTATAGATGCGTCTGTGTGCGTGAATGCGAGCTAGTGAATTGCGAATCAAAAGTATTGAGTGGGTAACGTAGGTTAGGTGCTGATAGGACAAATCAGCAGTGTTCCTGTCCATCCTGTAACTAAAGCGAAGACGACGACAGATAATAAGGGAATATAGTTATATTCCATAGCGATAACCCAAATGCGCACCTCACAACCCAGGTTCATGATGTCGACCATGCTGGCGTCCTTGGTATTACCAGCGAATTGGAATTGTGGGGTACCAGTGGACCCGTATGATACACTAAATATGTCAAGAGGGCCTCCAAGAATCAATTCAGCTCACCGAATCAATAAGCCACAAGCATATTAGGATTTCTTCGTATTGTCTTTTATCAATTACTTTTAACTACGATTGATAAATAGTAGTATATTATGTAAGAAAAACGGTGTAATAAAAGGTACTATAATATTCAAACCACCATACGACTTATAGAATTGTGATATAATAAAATACAAAGTATGTTACAATATGTTAAAGTGAAAAGTAGTAACTAATGAATAGTATTGACTGATAGAAGTAGTCTATAGAAATTAGGACAATCGTATTAGTTTTAGCCTATAAAAACAGAAGCCAATATAGAAAAGCCCTATAAACAGTCTTCGAAATCTCAACCAAAAGGCTCTCAAAAGGGGGATTGGATCATATACCCTCCCTTTAGTTGGGAAATTCAGGATTTACCCTCCTTATCTCAATGACACGTGAGGTCATCATAAGTCACTGACACGTGAGTCAGGAGGGTAAATCCTGAATTTCTATCTAAATAGAGGGTATATGATCAATAAATCCTCTCAAAAGTGATGGCTACTGAGTGTGGTGTATCCTCCGTTGTAATCTAAAAATAGTATTGTCATTGTGAGAATATATCCTACATAGACCTCTAAACTTAGGTTTAGCTACAGATAATTACATGGGCTAAAATGCTATGGGCCAATAGGATCATCTGGCCTTTCTTTTTTGGGTGCGTCTAGGTAACATTCACATGTTTTTTAGAAAAACAGTCAGTATATTGGGCCGTTGGATGTTGATCCAACGGCCCACGTTACCTCCCAGCCCAAATGAAGCGCTGCCTTCGTCAACTCCCGGTTCATCCCCATCCAGCGCAGGCGTCTCCCACCTCCTGCCCCCGCGCGCCGCCCTGCGCGCCGCCACCCCGCCTCGCCGGCACCGGCGAGCCCCACCAGCTTCCACCTCCCCGCCGCCGCCTCCTCCTGCCCCGCAGAAGAAGACAACCTCATCGATCAGAATACGAATCTCCGAGCAAATCAAAAGGTCATAAATTCGACTGTTCTTCCATAAAAAAACACGCGACGGTTTTTTTAGCAATTCCGTTCTTTTTTTTATCTCAGTTTGCATAGCACAAGGAAATGCAGCACAAAGAGACCGATAGTTACCAGATGCATCAGTGGATTACCATTTTATTCATCTGAGGATCAATCGGGAGCGTCAGTTATTAATCGGAGGGTCAGAGGCAAGTCCCTTAACAGTTCAAGTCCCAGTGTTCTGCTCAAGATTTTCAATTGGATGCTGATCCAATTGTACATAGCTCAAGATTTTCAATTGACGTTGGGTGAAAGCACCAGTGTTCTGCTCCACCAAATTTACTGGGTCGATTACTAGCCAGCTGCAGCTCCATAGTTCATTCAGATGTTACCGATCTCCAAACTTCATGCCGGTCGGGCAATCCGCGCCCACACGAACGAACATCCTCAGGGGAGTTCAGCTCAGCACTGCACAGGAACTGTAGCAGGTCAGAGTCGTGCATGGGAATAGAATCCTGACGAAGCCACCCAATGCAGCGTACGCAGCTCATCATCAACGATTCACCCTACGTCAAAAAAGCCACCCTACCTTCGCCAATCGCCACAGTTCCTCTGAAAAAGCCCTGCGCTCGCCATCCTCCGTTGCTGTAACTTTTTCCCAGCTGCTGCTGCTCCTCCTCCTCCTACAAGATGCTCTCTGCTTTTCAGTTTTTAAACTTGCCTGTCACCCTTGTGTACGCGCACATGGTCAGTCAGAGAGAGAGAGAGAGAGAGCAATGTGGGTAACAAAGGAGGCCAGAAGCCTTTTATCGAAAGCAGCACGGGATCGGAAATAATACACAGCCAGTGCAGCAGTTGATTGATCCAAAGGAAAGGTTCCAATCCCTGGCCGATCATGGCGCCTAGGCTTCCTATCTATCTTCTTCATTCACTCTTTAAAGTTGCGGCAGTAATAACAGTGTCAGTCTAGCTGCTACAACTTCACATGCCAAGTTCGCAAGAATCGCAGCACACCAGAGACACATGGAGCCCCCTCCCGGATAAGGATAGCTGGTATGTTTCTGTCCTCTTCTACAACACGGCGCACACTTGTGTTGATACACGAGCTAGTCCGTTGAGCTCCGTTAAACTCACGCCGGTCTATCGTCGCACGGCGGCCGACACTCTCGCCGTCGGCTAACTCCGCCACTAGTTTTGTGTCTTTTTTTACTAATTGTTAGTCATTCTGTCTAAAGGAAGATTTCATGGATTTCATGATTGGTGCATATCTGCGCCCATATTGCCAATGGCAGTGAAAGAAATGTGCTTTGATCAAACACTGTTGTTCTGAGAAAGATTCTGTCTAGGCAATTGCAGCCTGATAACAACTGGTCAGAGAGGAATTCCTCAAACTAAGAGCTCCCTTTGTCTAATTGTTCTAACGGTCTGTACCCATTGCCGATGCTCCTACTGTATACACATACAGTGTGCTACTAGTCTAGGCATTATTTGCAGTTGCAGAGAAAATGTGCCGCTCACTTTTACCTCGAGGACCGTGCGCCCTAGACAATCTTTCTCTCTAACCATGGATTTGTGCATCAAACAATAATTCGTGGTCCATTCCAAGGTCGTCTACTACTTCCTCCGGTACGATACTGTTGATTTATGGAGTACTACAAGTCTACAGCTATGATGAGAAGTTGTTGTGGTATAGATTGGTTGCATACGGATTTGAGGATCGAGGGTATGATACTCGTCTTTGATCAACCGGCTATGCCATCACAAAGTTTCTAAGGACTATTGCAGAAAAAAGGAAGACTAAAGAACTCTGTTTATTTCTTTGCTTTATGATAATAGGCACAATTATGTTCCTTTTATAGAGATGATTGAACTTGACTTCTAAGAGCATGTACAATGCAAGATGCTTATATATGAATGCTTAAAGAGAGAGAATATAGCCACATCATCAAGCACTCATGCAAAAGTTATTCCCTCCAATGCAAGCATCTCTTCCATGGGTGCTTAGATGCTATATTTTCTATTAATAGAATCAGTTATATACATAAGCATCTACTAAGCACTGGTGCTTATTTAAGTATCGATGCTTCAAAATAAGCACCTTATCTATCCTATGTGGCAAGAAAAAACAGTTTTTCATTGCTAAGCACCTCTCTAAGCGCCTGCATTGTACATGCTCTAATAAACCTATCGCTATATTAAAGAAACTAATCCCTAAAAATAGAAATTTTATCTCTAATACATAAAAATAATCTAAAAAGAAATAAACTTAAATAATAAAGAAACTATCTAAATAAATAACATTGATATGTCACCCGTGACTACTGTTCATGACACTACATTGCCACACAATGGTACTGTTCATAGTGCTACAGTTCCACGCGCGATGCTATGCGCCACTAACCTCATCCGTAATAGATGTCACTGTAAGGGTGCATTTGAGTACTCTTCCTTTTCTGTGATTGAAACAAATGAGACAAGGGCTGATAAAAAGGGTGGGTTCTTTTAGGTTATAGTTTATGGCTTAAAATTTTAAATTCTAACTGTTTGCGAGAGACAGTATGCAAAGGAAAATAGTCACATGCGATTTTAGCCAATACAGCTGAATTTAGTATACTTTTGATTACAATCTTTCTTTTAACCTTATCTTAAAGAACACACTGTTTAAAAACTAGTTACTGTAGCATAATATATAAATCATAAACCATTAGTGAAAAAGAAGTTAGCCAAAATCTTGACAAGTACGCTAAGTTTAGTACTATTTTATTTTTTGCAGACTCATCTGGTACGAGGTCGCTGCAAGTTTTAATATCCAAGGTCATTGCAGTTAACATACCCCAGAGGCCCATACTCCTATATAGCCAGTCTCATATTTTGCCTTTTCAGGGTCCCTAGTTTTGTTTTGGAGTAATAGATAATGGGAGATAGCATAATTACGAAGACCTGATAAAATCCTAGATTGGAAAAATTACTATATCCATTTCACTATATTTGTCAATAGTATAATATGCGTATAGACCAAAAAATGCTAAGTCTAATAAATATTTAATGAGAAATAACCATATATACCCTATTAAATGATATATCATAACTATTTCATCTCTTTCAAAGCATTTAAGTATAAATAAAAAAATATAATAACTATACTATAGATTTATTCAATAGACAAATATATTAAAACGGATATTCCAAAGCCATGAACGGATATAGCGAGAAGGGAGTACATGCTTAATCATCAGTATGTTTGACCAATCAAACCTATCAAAGATGGACCGTACACAGATATACTTATCTGTGATTCATCAAACTGTTTTGTAAGTACTCGTGCTGATGCTGGCCGGCCCCTTGGCCACTAAAATGGACCACAGTATTTAAGGCTACCAGCACTCATGATAAAGCCAATAAATGAGTTATAAGCAATGTTGTCAATACCATACCGATGCCAGCCATATCGACCGGTATATATCGTACCATCGTTTAAAACGGTACAAAGTAGGTCATACCGACTTGTTATCAGCCAATATCGGTTATGCTAGAGGAATTAATACTACCATCTATTAAACGTATGTTATATTTGATAGTACTATTATGCATTTAAAATAATAGTATAAGTGATATTTGTTATACATATAATTAAACAAATATAAATAAATAAATAAATATATTATATTTAGGCCCCGATCGGTTGGGGTTCAGCTTCTGGCTTCCGGCTTATTTTCACTATTCATAAATTTCGTCTTTTTCTGAATTTTTGGCTTTTTGTTGAGCTTTTTGCCAGTTTTTTTTCCCGTATGTGTTTGTATTATACGTAATGGGCTAACATATTTTTTATATTTTTAAAATTTAATTATGCTAAATAAGCCTCTGTCAGTTACAGTGTTTTTTTCAGCCAGCTACAGTATTTTCAGCCAGCTACAGTATTTTCAGCCATAAGCTACCAAAAAAGCCCAACTGATCACCACTTAGAACGGTATATCAGTATAGATCGATATAAGAACAAACAATTTCAAAAACCGAACTGCTATAGACTTCATTCAATACGGTATTGACAAGACCACAGTGCACCAAAGCAAAACCAATCTAATGAGCCAGAGAGTAGGGGCTACCTTGTAGTGTGACTCGCTTACGTCCAAATACACATGAACCTTGGCCGGTCAAAGCTGAGGGAGAGCAGTGGCAGCAGTAGCCAGAAACCAACTACGTACGTACCCATATAGAAAAATAACTTGGTCAAATTTTGCAAACGGTGAAGCGGGTAGCTGACAAGAGTATATTCATATGACGACAGCCAACCCAGTCTTGTGATTTGTGTGTGACACAGTGAGATTGGGGATAGGGCGACGTAGGGCATGATGACATGATATGGGAGGGTGAAAAGGCCAGAGATTGGAGTAATAAAATTTACGCAGAGGGCTCTGAGAAAGGCGCCGTTATAAATAGCTTTTGTTTTTTTCCCTAGTTTTCGAAAGTTAAAAGCATATATTCTTTTTTAGTATCTAAAAGTTGTTTTTAGTATTTTTATACTGCACACTGTAGCGACTTTATTTATATCAGCCAAAATCACACGTGAGTTTCTGTTACACTGTACTCTCTAACGAATAGTCTTAAAACTATAACCAATAGACAAAAGTCATAAGCTGAAGCTAAGAGGAACATGACCAAAATTTGTTTGAAATACATTATTTTTTAATATTGTTTTTTCTTTGCATTGTTCATGGGAATATAATGGTGTTTTTATTTTTATTTATTTTCTTTAGTTGAATACCTTATGAAAAACTAACAACCTCTACAATATCATTTTAACCAAAAGTCATCAAAAAATCGAGTGAGTTCTTTTAGGCTTTGAATTTGGTTTCTAGCTTATGATTTTTGAATTATGGCTGATCACAATAGACAGTACAAAGAAGGAAAAAATCACATATAATTTTGACTAATACAGTTCAACTCAATATAATATCTATTATAATTTATTTAGAGAGCTTATATTGAAAAGTCCTACCATTTGAATGTGAGAATGATAATAAACAGTAAAAAAAGCTGAAGCCAAATCTGTTTCAGGGCCTGTTCTTTAAGTGGTGATCAACTCGGCTTAAAAGCTCATGGCTGAAAACACTGTAGCTGGCTGAAAAAAACACTGTAACTGACAGAGGCTTATTTTGCATAATTAAATTTAAAAAAATTTAAAAATAAAAAATATGTTAGCCCATTACGTATAATACAAACAAATACGGGAAAAAAAGAACCGGCAAAAAAACTCAACAAAAAGCCAAAAGTTCAGAAAAAGACGAAATTTATGAATAGTGCAAAATAAGTCAGAAGCCATAAGCCGAGTTGATCACAGCTAAGTCAAAAGTTGATGGCTTTTGGCTTTTGTTACAGTACATAACTTTCAAACGGAGTATTTTCTCAATACGAGGGTCTACAAGTTAAACGATCTATACATTAAAAGTCCAACATCGGTACCCGCCAAAATCGCAAGTGAGTATCTGTCTCTCCGTAATCTGTACCGTAAACAGTTAAAATTAAAAAATTTCAATCAAAAGTTATAAGTCGCAGCAAAAAAAATAGCCCCGGACGCCCCATCCTTCTGTGCTGTGTTGCTTGTGCTGGGTTGAGTGAGTCGGGGGCTGCCTGGATAGGGTTCCAGTCCAGCCTTGGGACCGCTGTTTGACCACACCAGTTTATATAACCAAAAGGAAAAATAGTTTGAAGCTTGGGAGTTTGGAGTGTGAAGAGCGCACACATCTCGAGAGAGCTAATCTTTCTTAACATTTTTCTGCTGTTATTATATCAATTGAACAGAAAGATAACTCTGTGCAATAGGAAAAGGCTTATGTGCTTTGAGAGAAGCCGAGCCTTGTAGTTGTAGAGGATGAACACTGTGTGTAGAACAAGAGGTCGCCTAAAGTTTGTTGGTACCACTCCTATTTGTGCCTGCATGAATTTCTACGGTAGTACTTGCATCCAGCTTTGCGTTTTACTCATTTGACAAGACATTTGTGTGCATGAAAAACATAAAACTTTCCAGTGGTTTGGAAAGAAAATTCCCATGCCCAGAGACTCACCTGTGGAGTGTGGACTCCTGTCTAGCTCCAAAGAACTAAAATAGACATGACATGACAGCGTGCTGTTAGATCTCTTCTTAGCGACCCCAGTCCTACTGGTCTAGCAGTCTTTGTTCTCCCCTTCCTCTCCGTCCGTCCTCCCCCCTCTCTCTCACCTCACCAGCCACCCAAACACACGCACAAGAAAGGAAGAATGGAGTATGAGAGGATTCACAAAGTCCAGGTATGAGCTCTGGCTCGTCTTTATAATATTCCTTCATTTATATTTCCCTTTGCTTTCCTTAAATATTTCATTTTCTTGGTATAGACGAGCTTTTCTTGCCTCGTTTCCAGTTTTACCTTTTTTGTTCTTCATTTATCTAGAAAACATGTTTGTGTGCACTGTGTAGGAACGTTCTGTTTCATTTCAAGCTTCTCTTGAAGCTAGAAGGATGTAAGGTTGAAAGAAGACGACTAGAGAACAAAGTGACCAAATTTTGGAAGGATAATAGGGTGTTGCTCGCCGGTTTATTTATACACTGTTGGTCTAGAGAGTTATCAGTAAATGTATTGCTAAATATGCAGTTTTATAAAACAAAAACTAGAAGACTCATTCTGAAGAATTTGGGGTTGATACAGCACGTACTAGTATTTTACATGGTAAATGAGATGGTTTCACTATCCCCATTTGAAGCATTTTTTTCTGACGCCCTGTTCCTGACCAGAGAAATACTAATACCCAGTAACCTTTCTACTAACCCTTGGAAATGGGTAAAATCTTAGCATGACACCGGTACTTCTTAACGGTTCATAGAATTCTAAGATGCCTACAAGTATTTTGTGCCAAAAAAACTACTTGAATTGAGATATTTTAAGTTATAGTGCTTCCATGAAGAAAGACTTGCAGCTTTGATGTTCCGGCAGGCCGGTCCACGTTCTCCGACAAAGCTAAGGATGAAGCTTCTGGGAGCCCACAATCGTGTGAGGGTCATCAGCAACAGCTCGTCGCGAACGTCACCTTCAAAGAACACTGAGCCGTCGCAAGCACAGAACAGACTATTAGTTTGCGATGTTCTTGAAGAAGGTACAGACATGTTGGTAGTTGGTTTAAACTTACCTTTTTCCTTGTCAAGTCAATCACATAGCCATCTTGCTCTGCTAACAGTTTCAGACAGCTCTGACGGCTCCAAATGCCTTTCAGCAATGAACAAAACGGAAGCTTTAGAAATGGAGTCGCCATTGGATGTCAACAGGGCTCAGAACATGTCCAAGAGTTCAGTTCACCAACCTGCACCCAGCAACTCAAGCATGATACACCCGGTGCGAAGTGTAATAGAAGATAGTAATGACTGTGATAGTGGTCTTGACAATGCTAGTACTGGTAGCTTTGAGTTCCATGGAGGTGAAAAAACGGCAGCGCAGAATCCAGCGACAGGACATTTCTCTAGACAGACATCCTCAAAGTGGAATGATGCAGAGAAATGGATTATGAATAGGCAAACTTTTCAGCAGAATATCTCCAAGGGCGCATCACAGAACCAGAGTGCACAGCAGATGAATTCTGCTGCAGCAAGGGGTGTCATTGTGCCCAAAATTTCAAACCACAACACATTTGCTCGCCCCGTGCAGAACATGAAAAGACTGAACCCATCTTCGTCAGCTTCTCAAAGCATATTAGAGAGGTTCTCGTTTGTTTCACATCAGGCAAAGTTGGTTAGGCATGCAGATGTCTGTCCACTTAATAGTGCTGGTGCCACCTTAGACTGTCAGGAGGAGGCGACTAATACTGGTTTATCAATTGCAATGAAGCCCTGCAATGATCCCAAAGGTATCTTTCTCAATCTTACTTCATTACTCCAAATCATGAAATTAAACTCTAAAGTCTGAACTGATATAAACTATTGCATGTAGCTATTCCTACAGTTCAATCGGTGTCTGTAAGAGATGTGGGCACAGAAATGACTCCGATACCGAGTCAGGAACCTTCAAGGACCGGAACTCCACTTGGGTCAATGACACCAACTCGGAGCCCTAATTGCTCAATACCATCGACTCCTGTAGGAGGACGGTCAACAGCGTCACCAGGTGAAGGCAACACAGGTGATGGTCCGTATTTCTACAGAAAAGGTGGCACAAATGAATTGTCGGACAATGAAATGAAGCTTAAGACAAGGAAAGAAATTGCTGCCCTGGGTATACAGCTAGGAAAGATGAACATTGCTACATGGGCTAGCAAAGAGGAGCTAGAACTAGTCTCTGCATCACCGAGCATTGCTTATTTGGAGCGGATGAAGAAGGAATACGCAGCTCGTGCAGCATCATACGAGGAGGCAGAAAATTCTAAACATACAGCAAGGTATTACTCGATCAGAGTGCTCCATCTGATAAGTGGTGTTGGTTTCTTGTCCTAATGAGTTGCAAGGGGAAATAGGTATAATTAAATCTCTTGTAAATATCCTTTTTGTTCATATCATCTGAAATGGGATTTTATTTCTCAGATTCAAGAAGGAAGATGTGAAGATTGAAGCATGGGAAAGAAGTCAAAGAGCGAAAATTGAATCTGAAATGAGGAGAGTAGAGGTGCATTTCCACTTTGTATTTTCATCCTCGGTGCACCTATATTTGTTTGCATCGACACAATAATGCTTGCCCATATTTTGAAACAAATTGTGCATTTGTGCTCTTACATGACTAGTAATGTGTTATTAAAACTCAAGTCACTCTATGGCAGGAACATGCAGAGAAAATGAGAAGTGAGGCTATGGTGAAGATGGCTGAAAAGCTAGAGATGACACGTAGTCTGGCCGAAGAGAAACGAGCCTCAGCGAATGCCAGGATGAACCGGCAAGCAGCAAGGGCGGCTCAGAAGGCCGAGCAGATTCGCCAGACAGGACGACTTCCAGGGTCGCATATCCTGTGCTGCAGTGGTTGCTTCTGCGAACCTTAGTGTCTGTTTGACGAGTAGGCTGTTAAATATTGCTGTGAGAAATCTGAACTCCGGGCCTGTAATCAGCATTCCTTGGTTTTAGTGTGGAAAAGGAATGACTGATTAGGAATTCAGATGTAGACACAATTGCTTGTCATATAAGTCATTCCAATGCTTACATTTGCTTGGTCAGTGTAAAAAGTATTTAGCTGTTGGTCGATGAACTTCTCAATCATTAGAAACGACGAGCAGTTCTCAACCACCTTTGTTGGGTAAAACCATTTCCAATACTAAATGGATTGAGTTACTTTTCCTCTTTCTTTTTGTACTTTCCATTGACTATATGCCAGCGAATATATGATGGACCAAGTTACAGGTCATTCCATGTTTCTGATCTAGTCATCTAGGTGGTCTCCAATACTACTGCCTGACCCCCAGATTCTATGGAGCTCAGCTGCTCAAGCTCAAGCCGTTGGTTGGTCGACCAAGGGCATGTATCACAGCAGAGAGGGCCTCATGGATTACAGAAAAAGTAGGGACTCCGATCCATGTCTCTCCTATGTTAGTTCTGCACTATTCACGGGTCTACAAAGGCAGTGTATTACTATCGGTGCAGTGAACAGTAACTGAATAGCAAATGTCGTTTGCGAAATCAGAGATATGGAATGTGAAGACCAACAAGCAAGTGGCTAGGAAAAGAGCAAGAAAGGTTCTTTCAATTTGAAAAGACCTGTAAATGGACTCGCTAAGGCTTCCCAGTGAGGAACAGCACGTTGCAGTACTTTCCCGGTCCAAACCAGCCAACTAGTCAGTACTCAGTGGATGTACAGTTGACATTTCATCTCGTACTTCAGCCAGTACTGCAAAAGCAGCTGAAAATTATCAGTATTGGATCTTTCAAGATATCAGTAGTATACCGTAGGTAGGACCAAAGAGGACGGCTAAAGGGTGAATGGAGGTCACACCGACAGCGATTTCTCTAAAATCTTTTACCTTAAAATTATTAGTCTTTCACTCTAATGATATAATAAGCTGAAAGCATCTAGGCCCCTAAAAATGATTTTGGTAATTAATAAAATTATGCGAATATGGGACGAACGTGTTTTATGAGCTTGAGAAGGGTTAGTCCACACATGAGCGACAAGATGCAAGCAAAAGGATACGTGTGAAGATCAAATTGACTCAAGACAAAGGTATTCTTATAATAGGACACCTTTTGAATTTTACCGGTCTTAGGTGAATGGTGGAAGACCGGATTTTAAGTTAAATGATCGTACCATCAAGAGGGATCTTGGTTAATAACTTGATAGCATATATCTAGTGCCATTTGGATTATCTTGTTAAGCTTGCATTCATGAAAATCCGATTCAAAAATCAAGTTTGTGCTCTGTCTGGAAAAGCGGTAGTACCGCACATTACAACGTCGGTACTACCGGCTAGCGGTAGTACCGTGCTCAGATGCGGTAGTACCGCAGAGCGGTAGCTCCGTTTTTGGAGCGGAACGCTTTTTCCAGAGAGTACCTCTCGAACTCGGTTGGAGCTCGGCGAAACGGAAGTACCGGACATTTCAACGACGGTACTACCGCTGCGAGCGGTAGTACCGCATTTTCGAGCGGTACTTCCGGAGTCAGCGGTACTTCCGGAGTCCGGAAGAACCGGAGGATGAGCGGTATGCTTTTTCCAGAGAGTGCCTCCGGTTGATCTCGGATTTTAACCAGAACGGAAGTACCGGCATTTACAACGTCGGTACTACCGTATGAAGCGGTAGTACCGCATTCAGAGCGGTACTTCCGGAGTCCGGTTGATCCGAAGCTCAAGCGGTACGTAATTTCCAGAGAGCGGCATTTTGAGGACCCTTCGGATTTTGGCCAAAGCGGTAGTACCGCGCCGACGTTGCGGAACTACCGGAGAGCGGTAGTACCGCAAAGTTCAACGGCGGTAGTACCGCGCCGCCAAATCCAACGGTCACTGTGCTCGTCTGACAGAGCCGTTCTGACGCAAGATTTGGGAGTGGTAGTACCGGCCCCAGAAGGGCGGTAGTACCGCTCATCCTGATTTTTGCGGGAAACTTGTGCCAAACGGCTAGTTTGGTTGGTGGAGGCTATAAAAACCTCCACCACTGCACAAGGGCAATAGTAAGTGACTCATTGCACATTTCTTAAGCCCTAGAGCATTCACTTCACCTCAATTCTTTCTTTACACATCAAAGTGAGGTGGTTGAACATTTAGTGCTAGATTTAAATTGCAAATCCATTTGGCACTAGGTTTGCACTCAAGTGAACACCGGGATCTTTTACTCTTAGTGCTTGCCGGCACTTGGACGATCCGGAGAAGGATTGGCTCGGTGATCTTCTCAAGAAGATTGTGAGAAGACCCGGCATATTGTGAAGGTTGGAGCTCGCCTACCCGGAGTGGGGAAGAGCTACACTAGTGATCGAGGTGCTTGGCTCAATTCGTGGAGCCGGTCCGATACGTCCGGGCTTACCTCAACGTGGACTAGGGGAAACCGGCAAGTTTCCGATTACCACGGTAAAAACATCGGTTGTGTCTCTTGTCTCTTTAGCTTTTGTTCATTTGCTTCATTGTGATCATTTATTTGTTTAGAGCTAAGTTGTTAACTAGAATTGTATTGGATTAATTGCTTTACATCTTTGTCTCTTAAAATTGTGAAGAATTAATCTAGTAAACAAGAAAAATTTAAAAACCTCCTATTCACCCCCCCTCTAGTCGGTATCCTTGATCCTACATAAGCACAGGAAATTCAACAAGAAGAAAACAAAAAACAACACAACTCTCAATGGAACTACTATAGAGCATTTTCAATGAATGTGCCATATAAGTTGGTATGTATAGACTCGTCAAGGGTATCCCTCTATCTCACATTTCGTATCATAAACACGTGGGTTGGGTTTCATTATCTTGAATGTCCTCATCAATGACACTACCTAGAACTTGACTGCTTTCTGCATCTCCTCCTTACTTTTGTAAACGCTCATTGCCTAATCTCGTTCTGTTGTTATTCCTAGGTCACCCACTCACTTTCACTCATTATTAGTTTGTCAAATTGGTATGTGTTCCACTCCAACGGAATGACCTGATGACCTCTACCTTACTTGTCATCAGAACCTTCATCATCTGACATTGTCTCATAGTCATGATCTTCAAGCTCTATCCGTTCCACCGAGGTTTCAATTTGCTCACCTTCATATGCAATTCCATGGGTTCCTGCATCTTGGTCATAGTAAGGTTTAGAGTCTCAACTTTAACTAAGTCGGTACCACATTTCCCTTATTGACTCAAACAGTATGATGCACTTTGGCTAGACTACCTAACTTTTTCAGCACTACCATATATGGCATCTTCCTGTGTCACATAAACCGGAAGGACTTCCTCCTAGACTTGGTCTAACAAGACTAGCGGCCATTTACGTTCACTCGTCAATCTCACGTATGAGCTCTACGAACCCTTTCAATTCCATCAACTCCTAGTACATGTGTTGTCATGCCCAGGTAGCAATGCCATGCAATCTTAGGTTGTACAACATATGATCCATGAGAATAACTGGTACAACTATCTCATAATAGTGCCCCATGTACCGCTACTTTGCATTTGACGGGCTAGTTGTCGCATATGAAAAATCGTGCAAATCGATTCCCTCTGCACCCATCTGTGGAACCCCTTCTCTATAGTGTATTTTAAAAGCTACTCATTCAGTCGTACCTATCAATCATTTTGCAAATTAATATGATATTAATGATAGCTGCTCATTCGATTAAATAAATGTGAAATAGATGTAATAACAAAATTGTTACTCACAAATAAGATGGCATAGGAGCTGGATTTCGTTAACATGTAACACCCTAAAGAAAGAAAACAATTGTATATGTCTTGTAAAAATTAAATTAACATGCATGCTTCATCTACGTAGTGCACAGAGTTAATAATGAATCCTACACATATTCTACTCTTCGTATTTCCAATATACCTAACTAGCAAATTTAATATTTTTAAACTAATTGGTGCGCTACAACTAACAACTACGAGAAATAAATAGTTCTACAATAATTTATTCTACACAAACTAATCTAAAGAACTACATATCTACAGCCACGCTATTTGCATACCTACCTAGTACTCAATACAACTACACATTTAATCATTTTATTTACTAACCTACCATGGTTTTGAAAATAAAATCTACAAAGAAACAAAAAACTCACATCTAAGATACAAAAATACATCTCTTCTCCCCCTCTTCCCATCTCCCCTTCCCTTTCTTTTTTTTACTGAATTAAAATAAAGTTTGGCTAGTTTTCTGGCTAGCAATAGAGAGTATGAGGGCCTTTTTGTTGCCATTTGAAATAACAATTGAAATTGGAGGAGTTTTTGTTGCCATTTTAATTGATGATTTGTCCCTCTGTCGTTAATTGAAATGGCAATAGATGGTTATTTATATATTTTCTAAATGATAATATATTAATATAATAATAATAAATTATTATTCAAAAAGTCGCCGGTACGACACCATCTGCAACTTCCACGGACACCTGGGGCCGCGTCCACGTGGGCCCACCCTCAGTGAGTGACGCGGGCTACAGTTCATGTCCGGACGGGCGCCGGTAGGAACTCTCCGCCCGGCCAGCTCCTTTGCCACGTCATGCATCTCCAAAAAGTACCACCCCCACCTCTGTCACGTTCCACTGTGACGTGGCCCCACTAGGCAGCGAGAGCGTAGCGTTTTAAACGACCAATGTACGTACACCAAGAGTGGCTGTAGCGCAGCTGTTCGAGCAAAATCTCCGGCGCCACCAAGAAATCCAAAGTGTTCAGCTGGCGTATGGGACCCACATCGTATGACCCCACTGGGTAGAGAGATGACCGAATATACCCGCAGCTGGACGTTTCTCCCCATGCCGCATCGAGACGAAGCAATAGATTATTCTCCCCCCTCTCTCTCTCCGTCTCGCGATCGAACCCTCGCCCTCTTCCTCCCTCTCGCCTCCCCACCTATGCACCACATCATCTCCTCCTACCATTCCTCATCTCGCGATTGGCGAATTCTAGGGTTTTGCGGCTTTGCTCCCCGGCTAGCCGGGTCCAGCTCGACGAGGCGGGCCCTTCAAAAGCTACGGATCGCGCGAGCACGCACCGCTCACTCGCCGTTCCCCCTCCTCCTCCGCCGCCGCCACGACGACGAGCTGCTCTGCCTCGGACTAGACTCTCCGCTGCTTCTCCGTTGACACCACCGGTGAGGAACTGCTCCTCCTTCCTAGAGCTCTCATCTGTTGCCGCAGCAGCTGGTAGCTCGCTGCTCACCCAGTTCGCGTCGTGCTCTGTTTAGCTGCGCGCTCGATTGGATGTGTGGGAAACGGAGGACGGTGGTGGAGCTGGTGTGGGTAACTGGAAGCTAACTGGGAGATAACACTGTTTGCGTTTGTGCGCTTGCTTTTCTGTGTGTTTGGGTGGGTGGGGGCGGCTGTGGTGTTGTTGTGTCCGTCCCCCGCTTTAGCTGTTTCGCTTTGAGGGATTGGTGATTGTGGAGCTGGAAGCTCGTAGGATTGCTTTGGCTTATGTAAGCGTTTGGACTTTGGAGGTGGGGACTGGGGGAGCTGGGGGTATATATCTATATGTTTGAATCGATATGCTTTTGTGCTTGTTTTCCGACGTTAGTGCGATCGGTTCCGAATTAATTAGTTTGTTGCCTTCGCTTTTCCGCTTTGAGGAGTAGCTGTGTGTTCCTGGAAGACCATGGTGGGTTGTGCGATTCATTAGTGGCTCTCGGCGCAGTTGTTTGAGGATTTGGAACTGGGTATCTGGGGAATGCTTTTTTTAAATGCATCTGTTGAGTGGTGTTTGTGAAGGTTACAGTTGATTAACTGGATTGTAGATGGTGCTAGAAACAACGTATTTACTGTTTTTTTTGGAGGAGCCTTGTTACATTCTGATACCCTTCTTAGGTGCAGCAGCCCTCGGATCAGCCCTCAGATCGGATCTTGTGAGATACGGCACGAAAATATCGTAAAGAGAACTAAAATAATGATGTTGAAGCAACCACGATGAGAGATAAAAGACTTGGCGAACCCGACTATAAATTCCTTAAGCACAACCTCAAAAGAGTACCATGTATTGTCACTCTCACAACCCTCTCGAGCCTTTTAAAACCCTCAGATTCTTGCCCTGCATAAGAATCTAATGATAAAGAATAGCCTAGCCTATGATCCTCTCATGCTGTAGTCATGCATCTCTACGATTGAATGGTGACTTCTTTGCTTTGTTGTTTGGTTTGGGTTCTCCATGCCCCCTCATGGCTTTATATAGTCCCCTTAGCCCTCATGCAAAATGGAGTAGGAATCCTACTCCCCCTAGTCCTCCCGCAAAGTGGAGTAGGAATTCTACTCCAAAAGAAAGTATGAATCCTAATCTTATTAGAATCTTATTAGGATTTATCTAGAACTCCTTATATTACATCTTTCTAAATCCTAAAAGATTAGGATATGAATTACCATACTCAATAATCTCCACCTTGACTCTTATCCGTTGAAGTTACTACGCTCCTCCAAGAACTCGCTCCAAGTCGACTCCGTATTTTTTTTATTTTTTCTCCCACCGTTAGGAGTGCCCTCGGCACAGTGGCACATGCACATCACCGCCATGTGCCTGTCAGTGTCTGGGCTAGCTTGCCCACACTCTCAACTTGAGAGCTTTTTTGTTGTGTAGTTTGATTAACCACACCTTCTGTTTCTACAATCTTCCATGCCATAGGTTTGTACCGCCTTCGAACTCTACCTGCTCGCTGGTACCACATGGTTGATCCTACCATGTCTTCTTCCAATGCTCGCACCTTCGCCTTTGCGTCCGCCAAATTTTGCAACTATCTTTGCAGTTCCGCACATAACTGTAGACGAGATCTGAGTACCTACCATTGATGACACGGTTTTCATCTCTATGCCAGGATTTTTAGCAGACCTTGTTGTAAAATTTGCGGTATAAGCATATTTTCAATTTTAATTCCAGTAATAATAATAAAAGTCCAAACATGATAGACATGGCATAGAAATGACTTAACCAGCATATTAACATATGAATCATTTAAGTCATTGCAACAGAAACATATGTTCAACAAAATTGACATATATATGTTCAAGACTAGCATGTCACCAAGAATACATGTGAATTTAAATGCTAGTCTCATAAAAACCTTAACATATATGACCACATGAACATATATAAAGTGAAATGCTAAGCTGAACCAAAGTATAGCATATATGACCAGATTGAGCATAATTTCAACAAATTGAATTGTTTTTGGAGCTCTCAGAAGGCTAGTTGCACAAGATTTAATCTTAGCCATCTCCGCTATGACAAAATCTAATTTTGATTATATATGACAATTATAGATTAATTCTTGAGCTAGAATTAAATCTTTCAGCTGCCAAAAATTGACAGAATAGAAAAGGAGCTTGCTGTACAGAGCCGAAACTCCCCAAAATCAACCTTTCATCCCTTTACAGAGCACACTGTTGATTTTATAGGTTTAACCAAGTTTGGCAGAGGCCAGGAACAACCTAAACAGCCACCAAACAGACCTCCCACAGAGTTCAACAGATAATGAACAGCAAGCAGATTTTAATTGAGGCTCAAGATCAATCTACCATTACATCCATATATAATCTCATCAATTTGTCATTTTCATCACAGAGCAATTATTCACAGGAATATCTTTGCAATATTGAGCTAAAGAGGCTCACTGATATATGAAATATATCACCAAATTGCAAAGAAACAGGAACCAGAATACTCACAGCGGTGGTGACACTCAAAATCACCGTGAAGAAATAAAAAACGGGCAAGGCACGCACACGGCGCTGTCCTAGAAAACCTAGCACCCCCTTGTGCTGCTAGCAGAAGAGGAGTGAGGTAGACGGAGATACAATGCCCACTCCAACCTCGGAAGCCGATGCCGGAGACGAGGGTTAGGGTTGATGCCACACAAGACCACCGAGAACTCCGACCGAGGGGAGGACTTACTCCTGCATTCGGTCACCAAAGAGAGGAGAGGCGGCATAAATAGGGGAACGGAGCGGACGCCAACGGGCTGCAGCCACGGCTGGCGCCGAAGCCCCCGAGCCGGTGGCGCCTCCTACGCCGCTGCCGCTGCTCGACTCAGTCGTCCGGGAGACGCGGTCGCGCCGCTCGCGAGAAGACGAGAAGCCCGGCATCTGAACCGTCACGGGAGAATAACCGACATGAGTGCGCACACGGGGATGGGAGGAGACGCGGCCTCCTGCCCGTTATCCTCTCTGCCGGTCCATTGACAGGTGGGCCCCACCTGTCAGTCTCTCTTTCTTTTCCCCTTTTTTCCTTTTTCAATTGGGAAATTACCGAAATGACCTCGCAGTTACAACAGACCTTCCATTGATTTCCCTTCTTTGAGGTGTACCTATCAATCGGTATACTCCATTGCTCCAGATATTTTTCATGATCACTTGTGCTTTGCATGTAACTCGCATGACTCTATCTCGAAGTGATACCTCACAACCTTCAAGTTCAAGCGATCTCAGATATATTAGATTTTTCTTTATGCTGGGAAGTGGGAATATACCAAACTCTCGTCAATGTACGATGTGCTCCATCATACATCTCCAATGTAACCGTTCCCACCTCAGTAATCGCACGGCCCTTGCAATCCACTAAGTAAACAGTTCCATGCGCCGGGCGTAGAAATCCTTCGTCAACCATCTCCCTCACTGAACATATATGGAAGCAACAACTTTAATCTAATATCCATCCAGGAAAAGTACCTGATTGTTTGACGACTAGTACGTCTAAATCATCATTTGCTACTACCACTGAGCATGCACCCTTTATTTGCTTCAAACTCAGATAGTCTTTTATCTTGTGACCTTCCTCGTCACATAGGTAGCATACATGTGTGCCCTTGCTCTTGCCCTTCTTCTTGTGACTTTTGCTTCTGCCTACAACACATATTGTAGCCAATGCTTGATCACTTGAGGATGAAGATTCTGATGACTTTTTCAAGGACTCCACTACTAATAGATATGCAACTGCCTCATTGAAGTTGAGAGTGATTTTTCTGACAAGAATATTCATCACTAATTACTCCCATGATGGTGGTAGACATGATACCAGTATAACGACCTTATCATTCTCAATTTTCTCTTCTACACTAGTTAGTTGTGTGATAAGCTTGTTGAAAATATTAAGATGGTCAACGAACCGTGTATCTTTCTCCATATGCAACCGGTACAGTTGTCGCAGCACCCATCGGTTTGTTAGCGACTTTGCCATATACAATTCTTCTAAGTCCTTCCATAATTTCTTCGGCGAATTCTTCTTCATCACCGTGTCCTTTACTTCATCGGAGGGTCATAGACATATTATATTAATAACCTTCCGCTCCATCACCTTCCAGACTTCAGCGGACGCCTTTTTCAGTTTGTCCCCATCGAAATTTCCTTAACCGTCAAATTTCTCTACTTGATTCCACATATCATTAACATCGATCTTGATTTTATGCCACATAACGTTTTACCGACATCCAACTTTGGCTCTGATACTACTTGTTACACTCTAATACCTCTTATGCACAGCAACTCTCGGATTGAATCAGAGTTTGTGAGATACGGCACAACTGTGCACGGTATCAGGAACGAAAAAGTTGAATCTCGTAGAGAGAACTAAAATAACGACATTGAAGCAATCACGACGAGAGAGAAAAGATTTGGTGAAGCTGATCGCAAATTCCTTAAGCACAACCTCAAAAGAGTACAAGGAATTGTCGCTCTCTCACAACTGTTACGAATCTTTTAGGATTCTCGGATCCTTGCACTATACAAGAATCTAGTGATAAATAATAACCTAGTGTCTAATGCTCTTGTGCACCTCTACCGTTGGATGAGTGGCTTTTTTCCTTGGTTGCTTGGGTTTTCCATGACCACCTCACATGGCTTTATATAATTCTCCTTGCCTTCCTCCAAAGTAGACTAGTAGAGTATGAATTTTACTCCAAAAGCAAGTACCAATTCTAATCCTAGTAGAATTCATTTAGGACTATTTATAGCACAACTTTCCAAATCCTAAAAGACTAGGATATGAGTCACCATACTCAATGTATATGATGTTTAGGGGGTTTGGTTTTGGTGGAATTTTAGGGGGATTGTTTTTGGTGGGATTTTTTTTTGCGAAAACAAAAGCTTTGCATGCCATTCCATTAAGACAGAAAGTAAGATACAAACGATGATACCTGACAAGCCAGACGTCAGGGACTAGAGTGACCTAGACAAAAAAATTAAGAAGCTACAACAAAATGACAGAATTCACCGACCTAATCAAACTACTAGAAACATAGCTACCTCTAACAAGCTCCCGCAACCAAGTTGCTCCGGCTAGCTGCCATTGCCGACCTTCTTCTCGGGTGGCCCGAACGAGTTGATCTATTGTAATCCAATCATCGTTGAAGACCCTTATGTTCCTTTCCTTCCAAACCATCTATGTGACCAGGATGACGCAAGAATCAAAGCCTCTCTTGCTCGTGCCTCTCAGCGTCCGACAAGCTTGCAGCCACCAGTCATCAAATTTGTCTTGCGCTTGGGAAACATTGAGGCTGCCTGATCCAAGTGCAAATGCGTGACCAGATTTGCGCCCCCACAGCGCAGCCTATCAAAAGACTATCAATTGTCTCCTGGGCTGAATGACAGAACACACAAGTCCCCTGGTTCTGAGTGCCACGACACTCCAATAGGTCAGCTGTCCAGCAACACCGGTGGACGGCCAACCAAAAAAAAAAAAACTTGCACCTAGCGGGAACCCAAGCCTTCCAGATTGGTTTGGTGGGATTTGAGGGTGTGCTTACATGGAATGTTTGGCCGCTCTGGTTCATGTTTTGATTTTAGGCTTTGGTGTCTTGTTAGCTCTTGCAGTAGAAGTGTGTTCTTAGTTTCTTACAAGTGAACAGTTTCTATAGCAATACTAATAATTTTTATACTGCAAGACAGTGGGTAGTTCATAGTGGGTAAAAGATATGTGTGATTAATACCAAAGCTTTCTTTTCCTCGTCAATTGAAATTTTGTTCTGTCCCATCTCACAATCAGCTATTGCAGTGTCTTGTCTGAAGTCTGAACATGAATCAACCCACAGTGTGGAAATCTGAGCTCTAAATCCGCTTGTTTTCTGAGACTGTGAGAGTGCTTGATACTGACGGAATTCTCATTGTGCAAGATGTTTTGGCACGTACCTGGACTCTCTGCCGCATCACCGGTGAGTGCTTGCACTTGCACTTGTGGTGATTATATCTTGTTTGTGTAGGGTACTTTTTTTATTAAACGGACATCTTGCTATTTCTTTCAGGTGGATACTATTTTAGACAAGGAAAATTTTAAGTTGGAGGACCTTCTTGATGAGGATGAAATAATCCAGGAGTGCAAAGCACTGAACACCCGCCTAATCAATTTGTACTGTTTCTCGTCTAGAGCACTGTATCTTTGTGGTTGTTTTTTTCCTGGTTTGTGATTAATATGGGTTGATCTTAGAACATCTGTTGATATTGTTTTAACTTTTTTTTTGTTAAGTGTGACTATCTATATGTACTTTCAAATACGTGCACTATGTATGCTTTCTGTGCCTAAGATAGGGGACTGTTCTTTTTTGTTTCGGCTTATGGTTTTTGGGCTGTTCGTGAGAGAGAGTATGGAGTAACAGAAACTCGCATGTGGTTTTGGCCGATATAAATGAAGTCACTGTAATGTGTACTATAATCAACTTGTAGGCCCCGTTTTAAGAAGATATTCCATTTTAAAGTTAGTTACTGTAGAACGAAAAGCAGTTTTGAGAAGCTGAAAAAAAGAGGTCCAATAAGATACAATAGGTGTGAATCTGGGGAAAAAACCTCAATTCAGCTTGGGTTAAAGTGGGCTACTATGTCTTTTAATCAACCATATGGATGCTTCCCCTTCAAACTTACAGTTCACTATTGTGCTACTGGACCTGGTCAATGTTCATTCCTGTTAGGTTATCTTTTTACACACCATGCTTTGACAAGATATAGGCTGGCAAGTGTGTTACCACTTTTTATGTCCATAGTGCGATATCTGTTTTAATTTGGTGTATGATTTGCAAACAAAGAAAGTATTATGGACATGGGGCCAGGTGTGTGCGCAAGAGAAAGGGTGCATTCCCGTAACAGAAACTTTGCTAGTGAACAACATTTATAATTTAAGATATTTGAATTATGGGATCACTGTTAGATTATTTGATAACAAACTTTATTCTAATTATTGCAGTTTGCGAGACAAAGTTCAAGTGGAGCAATTGCTCCGCTACATTGTAGAAGAGGCACCTGAGGATGCTGAAAAGAAAAGGATATTTAGGTATAGCAAAGCGAACTGTGTAAAAACCATTTCTTGCGATCTCCTAACGTGGACTTTATTCATTGCCATGAGTTTCTGCTGTGCAGATTTCCTTTTATAGCTTGTGAAATATTTACATGTGAAGTGGATGTCATCATGAAGACGTTAGTGGAGGATGAAGATGTATGCTTTTTTTTTTAGTTTTTTTTATTGTCTTGATGCAATACTGTTCTCCCAATACACTGTAAAATTTTCTTTTACAACTGATGAAGTTGTGCTATTGGTGCAGCTCATGGATTTACTTTTCTCCTTCCTGAAACCTGACCACCCCCATGGGACATTGTTGGATGGTTACTTTGGCAAGGTACTTTTAAGTGGCCATTAACTTCTAGAAATTTTTGGTCTCAGTCTGGCTGATTAGATGGTAATTCCTGATTCTTATACTGACATTTTAAGTGGCCATGATCTTACTGCCTTTTGCAGGTGGTGATTTGCTTGATGCTGAGGAAGACTCTCCCACTTATTAATTATGTGCAGGTTTGTGTTCATCTTCTCTTTAGTTCACTGTTCTCCCATGCTAACCATTCATTTATTGGTTAAAAACGTATACCAGGCTGTATACTTGGCGGTATACTCACACTAGGTCACCTCACGTGTTACTAGAATGCAAAACCGGGTAATCAACAGGTCTACCAGGTATAACCGGGCGAGTATACGGGATACACGGCTAACAGGCCGTTTAAAAGCTGTTAAGAGTAGGCTAGCAGTAGCAGTCTAGCATTTTAGTCATATGACACCTTTTGGTTTGGTTGCTAATTAGTTATATAGAAGGCAAACTAGTAACTAAACATTTAGTGATAAGACGCTAACAACAAGTCTTACTTTTGTTAAAAGCTATATAGGTAATTAGGTATGAGTCATGGAGTTTTTAGAGTTGTTGTGCTCAAATCATGTCCTTAAACCTTTTGTTGTTAGCACTTTACTACATGTACATCTAGTGATGTTGCTGCCATATGATGGCATGGTTGGAAGTTGTCAAGGTGGAAGTGTGGAACAATATATAATATGAATTATGAGCTCAACTTTATTGCTAATATCCACTTCTCAATTTACAATCACATCAATTTTTCTCTAGCATTGATCCTTCTTTCTGGTTTACAATACATTATTGATTACATAAATGTTCACTTGCTCAGCTTGTAATCCTTCTTACTTTCTCATCTACAATTTCATGCTGAACTCCATTTTGATGCTATATGAATATACATGTATAAATCCATATTTTAAATAGAAAAACCGTTTACAAGACCGATTACCGTATAATCGCTACAAGGTGAGGTGACCTAGTGAGTACCTGTTGTTTTTAGAACCTTGGTACAACGTAAATAGTGCTTTCTGTAGTAATCAATTTAAAATGGGAATATTATGGTGCAGCAGCTGTTCAAGCAAACCCTGAATTTCTGAAGCAACCATAGTCCAGCAGTCCAGCTAATGTCAGAAACTTAGAATGATCAACTTAACACGTGGTCATAATCAAACACCTCTGGCCCTTTTAGAAACCTAACTTGTGCTTGTATATGAATTGTACATCCATCTCAGGTTTACAAATGTTGGAGGTTTAAACATCTCTCCTACATCTTTTTTACCCTGTGTATTGTATTTAAAAGTTATACGTGGAGATGGGTATCGATGTCATCGGTGTTCTGTTCATGAGTATTTTATTCGAATATGTAATTTTTATTTGCTGTTGTATTCCTCCTGCAGGGTCATCCTGAAATAGTTAGCCAACTTGTTGATCTTATTGGGATTACTTCTATCATGGAGGTTAGTTTTCTCTAAAGACATTTAAATGGAAAATTTTCATCTATAGCATTAGAAACTTGTGGTATCAAAAAATATCACTGTCTGTGACACTAACAAATGAGGCCCAGCCCAACATCCCAGTGAGACCCAGTGGTACTCTTTGAGAATTTAAAAGTGTGACTTCCCTGCTGGTTGAATTAAAATTTCCCAGTTTAAGTAGTTTGCTGTTTTGTAATGCAGGTGTTGATCCGCTTAATTGGTGCTGATGAAACTATGTATTCAAGTTATGCGGATTCAATGCAATGGTTAGATGACATAAACATCCTTGAGATGATTGTTGACAAGTTCAGCTCATCAGTAAGAACTAAAGATTACTTTTAGAATCTAGCCTTTTCAGTTATCCACTTGTCTTCTTAGACTCCTTCTTTCTTCTTAATATAATGATGCGCAGTTCTCCTGCGCGTTCGAGAAAAAGAAAAAGTTATCCACTTGTCCTGTTTGTTGTTGTTTCAAACTATTCTAAAATTGTCTCAGCTAATTTTTGTGATGAGATGGTGCTGAGAAATTACTAGTCAACTATATATAGTCCTCACCATTCTACTCAGGAAGCAAAGGTGTGCCCTGAGCACAATAAGACCTCTTCTTGTAACTTTGTTTTGTTTCTGGTAAACTTGCACTACTGCCAGGTTGGAAACTGATTAGCCGAAGTACATTAAGTGTTCTCCAAAAGCACCAACTGTGAGTTAGCTGAAATTTGAATTTGAAAGCACCATACTTTCATGTATCTGATGCCCCAGGATAATGACCGGCTGCTGACTTATATTTATTTAATACAATAATCCATTATGCTAGCTTGATCACATCGCTCCAATCGGAACCTATATAACTTTGAAGTCATCACTGAATCTCCTTCAGATGTTAGATTCTGTGGTCCATTTTCTGGTTCACATTCACATGGTTGTCGAGTAATTGCACTTGAGCACCTATACTGATGTAAGATGTTGAACCACTGGGCTCTGATCATGTATGTTGCAGTGGTTTTCAATTGCGTACTTCTATAGCTACATCCTAACTAATTGTAAGATGGTGAAATTTTTTCTGTATGTTCTTGTGTATGAAGAGCTGGTTATTTCTGGTTCATGCTTTTATTGTCAACCTGACTGTTTTTAACCTCTATTGCAGGATTCTGCTGAGGTTCATGCAAATGCTGCTGAAATTCTTTGTGCAATTACTAGATGTGCCCCTCCAGCACTTGCTGCAAAGATTTCCAGTCCTAGGTGCTTTATATTTGGACACTCTTACATTATACTATTGAATTTCTCAAGATTTGTATAGTCTCAGGGCTTTGTGTTTTAATTTTGATATTCAACATAGTTCTGTGCATTTTTTTTACTTCATTTTTGCAGTTTTGTGGGGAGATTATTTCATCATGCTTCTGAAGATTCAAGACCTAAATCGGTGCTGGTCCACTCACTGTCAGTGTGCATATCTTTGTTAGATCCTAAGAGACTTGTATCGGCTTCCTACCAAGCTTTCTGTAGTCAATTAAGTCATGGGACATTGGTCACTGCAAGTCCTGAAACAGTTAATGGCATGCTGGATAGCCTAGGTTAGTGGTTACTTATGCTGTTAAGTCCGTATTTCTTTTCACATGGAGTCACTATAGCTACAGTCCTTTTAAAATGCCCATGAATTACTGTCAGTTTTACATTATGTGTCATCCATACTCCATACAAGTCCAGGTCTTGTTGGGGGGTCTGCTATTATTCTCTCAGAATTTTTACTGAGTATTCTTTAAGAAAGCCTTTTATCTTCATACTAAAAACTAAAAAAATTGGTAGCAAACGATAAAACATAATGAATACTTTTGTATACTTCTTTGAAATAACATGGATACTTTTCTTTGCTATGATTTAAATATCCTATATTCAACCATTTCTGTTTATTCTTGCTACACTTAATTCTTTTAATTATAAAGCGTGAAGACTGACTATATTTATAAGCCGTTCGATGATCAACACTCCAAGGATAATGTCCTTAAAAATTCTAATATTTCTGTCAATAATATTTCAGGTGATTTGTTGAAGCTTCTGGATGTTTCATCCGCTGAAAATGTTCTACCAACGACATATGGAAGCTTACAACCTCCACTTGGAAAGCATCGCTTGAAGGTATGCAGTGCTTAATTCTGTATAGATTTGCTGATTTGAACTAGTATTGAAGCACACAGGAGTGCACCACAGGACAGCAATTAGTCTCTTTGTCTAATTGTATTTGTAGACATTTGACATCATTGTTGGTTTATACACCTTTTATTGTCTGGGTAAATCTTGAGTATTGATATATTTATCCAAAGCAGTGGTGCCGTTTGTTTCTTTGATCTGTGATATCTGTTGGTCAGGTAATTGCTTTAATTCTGCTTGTTAGTGTTGATGTGGTGATTTTATTTTTTCAGATTGTAGAGTTCATCTCTGTTCTACTGTCAATTGGTAGTGAAGCTGCTGAAATGCGGTTGATCCATCTAGGAGCAATCAAGCGTGTTATAGATCTACTTTTTGAGTAAGTTAGACATTGTAATCTGTTGCTCATGAACGTGTCAAAGAGCTGACAGTTGACACATAATTCGTCATCAGGTACCCATTTAACAACTTTTTGCACCACCATGTGGAGAACATCATTGGTTCCTGTTTAGAGAGTAAGCAGGACCAGCTGATTGGGCATGTTCTTGACGAGTGTAAACTAGTTACGAGAATTCTGGAAGCTGAGAAGAACTCTGTTCTGTCAATAGATTTAACTAAGGTACAGAATAGTATCTCAATACTTTCTTTGATTAACTTTCAACTAGTTTACTGGTTTCTTTCCTTTTTCCCCTTATATATTCACTTATTATTTTCCTTACAGCATACAGTATCTTCAGAGGGAAGATCTCCTCCAAGGATTGGAATCATTGGTCATATGACACGCATAGCTAACAAACTCATTCAGCTGGCCAACACCAACAGCATAATCCAATCACATTTGCAGGTTTAAATTTCATTATGTAGATGAAAACTTTGCTACTATTTCCATTTGTGGCATGTTACTGGGTTTATTACTGGTCCCTTGCTAGTTATCTGATGAATCCCTAGTGCAATGTTAGACATGAACTATAATATCCTGCCAAAAATTCTTTGCTTATTGTCCTTATCTCGATTTATGGTGTGCACTGAACTTTGGGTCAGTGACTGTCCTTGAAACTTGAGAGATGCAAGTTAAACTCCACTGCAGATAATCCACGACGATGGGTCTTAGTGCCAATGTGGCTTAACTGAACCATCTATTGTATGTTGTTACTAATGGTTATAAAAGCTCAAAGAATGTACATGCTGAGGATTTGGCACATTCAAACATCTGATGTGCCAAACTGCCAGCTATTGTGTTTGTTGTGGCCTGTTTAATCCCTTATTGGTTTGTCTTCTCTGTGCAAGCTCATTCTTGCAAAACCGCTTATGTGATCTGCATTTGATGATTCTACTGGCAGTCATCTTTATTTGATGCGCTTATTTTGGTTGCAGCAAAATTCGGGTTGGGCTGAGTGGCATGCCAGTATCCTAACAAAGCGTAACATGTTAGAAAATGTTTATCAGTGGGCTTGTGGGTTAGTGCCATTCAACCTGTTCTATGTTAATTATCTGCAGTTTGTGTGTGTTTTGTCCTTGAATGGTAAATTCATCTTTGAATTCTCCTTTTATTCATGTTGCTTCTTTGTGAATCAAATTGACTGCGCTCTGCTGAAGGAAAACTGTAAAAGTCAGTATGATTGCTTTGAGAGCGTAATTTTACATGTGTTTAACTTCATCTGTGCTGCTTTGATATCTAAAAGTGTTTTATGTATATTCATTGACTTCTTGTCTGTCATTCCCTCCCTTTTGTCAAAGGAGCTATGGTCAATAATGTTGTGTTTTCGAACAATTTACAATTAGGTTGCCCAAATTGATAATGTTGGGTGCAAACAATCGTTACACCGTTACCACCCTATGCCATCAACGAGGAGTGATATAATTTCTGTTGAGCTCCAACTCGTCAGTTTTTACTCCATAGCATATACCGTACAGTCAGTCTTACTCTGAAATTTGTAAATTTTATGAATAGACTGATGACCATTGTTTATGATAAATATATAAGTTGAATCTTATTAGCAATGTGGCTAGTCCAACTAAATTTCCGCCATGGTACTACTGCACGAAAGAAGCACAATATGATGTTTCATAATTCAATAAGTTGCACATGAGAGTTTTCCTCATTTTGGAGGAACCGATATGCCCTAGATTTCCGCTTCCATAGGACAATGATGCCATAGCTTTAACCTATGTCAATTCTTAAATACTTTAAAAGATCGGACTATATGTCATGCATGTTCATATAAGTTATTTGGAGTTACTCCAGACTTCAGCTGCTGCACATAACTTATCTTGCTTTGCTATGTACCCTTTAATTCATGGGGAAAATATCATCTGCTGATCGGTGTTGTTTCTCTGGTCATAGCCGACCGACATCACTGCAGGATCGAGGTAGGGACAGCGATGATGAAGACTTTCGAGATAGGGACTATGATGTGGCTGCCCTTGCTAGCAATTTGAGCCAGGCTTTTAAATATGGTATTTACAGTAATGAGGATATTGATGAGGTCAGTATTTTTCTTGTGAGCAGCATGTGTCCCAGAGCAAATGCCAACATTTTACGATGTGTAGCCAAATTTGCCTATTTAATAACTTATTATTATTCGTGTAGCCAAATTTGCCTATTTAACAACTTATTATTAGAGTCGTATTCTTGTATTAGTCTTGGATTACTCCTGTATTTTTATTTGGATTTTGCAAACTTGTGTGCTCTACGTACCTATTTTTTTACAATAAAGATCGAATGGGTGTTTCTCCCAAACCCCAATAATTCACCTTGTAAAATGCCAAATTTATAAACTCTGAAGTCTACTTATCTGACCATCTGATTATGGGCCTAGGCAGTGTATTTAATTATAGATGCAAGACATTTACAGTGTTAGGATACAATGAATAACTCTTTGGTGGGTGATATATGCAGGCTCAAGTATCACTCGAGCGAGATGATGAGGTATTTCAGCTTGGTCTGTTTAGGTTCATGCATCATTATGAACTATCTATCAAACTGACAAGATTATATTTCCTGGTACGTGTAATGTGATCGTCTTTTGACTTTTACTATCTGCCACAGGATGTATATTTTGACGACGAATCTGCTGAAGTAGTTATCTCCTCTCTTCGTCTTGGTAGTGAACATGACAGGTATGTTCTTGTCTATTCACTTTGGCTATGGCTCTTTGTAAGTACATTTGATGTTTACAACAAGAATTGGCTGATGAAGAATATGCTTTGCAGTAGCTCCCTATTTACAAATTCCAATTGGTTTGCATTTGATGAAGACAAAGCACCGAATGATAGCTCAATCAGCACAGAAGCTTCCTCCCCAAATTCAGAGGTGTCATCACCAAATGTGGATGGCGAGACTGATGAAGTCATTCTCGGTGAAGTCATAGCTAGCACAGAAGGTTCTGAATCGCTTTTAGCAGTCTCCAACGAGGCCTTAAATGAAGAGTCTGGTCATGCAGTCTTGACAAATGGCCCCGTTGACAAGTTGGAAGCTGACATCAGACCGCCAACTCCAGATGTAAAAGAGAGCCCACCTGAGTGTGTTGAATGGAGGGAGGAAGAAGCTGAATCTGGTGATGTACCTCAGAAGGATACAGCAGATCCAAATTGTGAGGTTGGAAGTGAGAAGGAAATGGATGCTACCGATGATGTTATGTCTGGTACAACCCAATTAGGAGAAGAAAAAGAAAGTGAGAATTTGTTTGGATCCTCACTGCCTGCGACAACAGTAGAAGAAATATTACCAGATTCGCCGGATATTAATTCAATCGGGCATCTGGAACCGGTTGATGGCAGCATTGCTTCGGAGTCTCCAATGGATGAACAAAAGAACAATGAAAGTCAGGGGAAATAAAATGGATTTGAGGGCAGCACAGTTTAGTTCACATGGTAGTGGATGGCATATGATGATGGACGTGCAGGTTGCTTGGGGAACTGGTCAAACCATTATTCTACAAACAGTTCGAGGGCCGATGTATCGATATTTTGCTATACGATTTGCACGAGGTGGCCCTGCCATGCACCTGATAGATCCTGTCGAAGATTCAACATGGTCTCATACTCTCATGGAGCTGCTAAAGTTTGGTTTCTCTCAGAATTTGTTGGCGGTTTGTTGTTACTGTGTCAGTGTCTGCCATCTGTTACTACATTGTGATGCAGAATGCTGAAAACTAGTCTGCCCTTTCTTTCTCCAACCACGTATTGGGGTTCCGCTCGTCTCATCTTGGTAAATAGCTGATTATCGGTGATCTCTGGTTCTGATGCTTGTTAATTTCTTTAGATGGTGCCATCAGTACGAGAAGTTTCGTTGTCAGAAAAAAGTACAAAATTTTGACTCGAATTCAGACAGCTGATTGTTGTCATATCCATAATTTGTTCCTATAAATTACCGAGAACATAAAAAATTTGAAGTACTTCTTACTTAAAGCATTTGTTCTAGTTATTGAATTTGGTAATTAGTTCGAATTCAAATTTGCAGCTGAATAACATCAAAGAAACTTGTGGCGGTGCAGCGAACAATTCTGGTGATTGATGAATGACCACAGCGATATCAACATGAACATTTGCAGACGGAGAAAAAGGCTATACAGAATTTACAAGCTGTTTTCTTCTTTGGTTTACTTCAAGACGTTCTGCATGTCAAATATGCCAATCGAATGGGAGCGAGCACCGCGATCGAAACACACACACACACACACCCCTCCCCAAGCGCTCCCATCAAGTATTTACTTCTTGTGTGGCGCAATTTGGGATCTCTTTCACCAGCAGCAGCATGAATTAGAAAATCAACAGCCGCAGAAGGACCACATCTTCTGCAGACCAAAGTTTCCTTCGTCAGCACCAGGGTTCAAAATCCCAGCAATTATTGGTCGATAACTGCGGTTACCATTTCTACCGATAGAGACTAGTGACCGAAAAAATCAGTTGGTATCAATTTTTGAATTTTGAATTTTGATCGGGTTCTTCCGGTTACTGGCCGTTTTTTCCGGTTACCAATTTCAAATATCCCAAAATTCAAGTTTTAATTTTCAAATTGTGACCAATTTTTTACCGGTTTTTTCAGTTACCGTTACCGGCCACCAGCCGGAATTTCTCCCGGCTTTAGAACCTTGGTCAGCACACGCAAGAAATTACGCACGCCACTCCTATCGTGGCCGTGGGTGTGTGCATACCTTGACCCGTTTGGGTGGTGTGTATTGATAGCTGTTGCTGGATTTGAATTCGGGCCTATAACCGCCGCCGTCGGTGTTCCTGAAGGCCGGCGGTATACCCGCTAAGGCGTGCCAGGGGCCGGTCGTCTTCTTGTCGTCGTGAACTTTCTGGAAGATGACGGTGAAGGCCTCGGCCGACGCCGGATTCTTCACGTCCCACTCCCCAAGTAATTTGAGAACGAAATGGGAAGGCACAATGCAATTGATCGACCCATCATACGTGATGGAATGAAAAAAAGAGGGGAAAACAGAAAGAACTAGCATATATACCATCGTCATGGCCGAGAGCTAGCCTGCGAACTACGAATTCGACGACGGCCGGCCGGCCGGCCGCCGGGAACAAGACAAAAAAGAGAGGGGGAAAAACCTAACCAACAAGGAGAAAATTGATAATATGCCACTACTTTGGAGTGGCTTCGATAAAATGTCATCCTCTAAATTGCAATTGTTAAAATGCCACCTAATACATGATTAGCTCTAGGATTTACCATTTTAGGGGTTTTAGCTATTTCTTTTTTATTTTATATTTTTTTCCACCGAAATTCCACAGGAAATAACCTTAATACCCCTCTTCTGAATTCCATCTCTAATACCCGAGAATCCTTCAGGCCGAACGAAAAACACAGCAGAATGAGAGAGAGGGTCAGAGGGCTTCCGCCGCCGCCGCTGGAGGGCTTCGCCGCCGCCCCCGCCGGTACGGGCCGCCGCCGCCGCCGCCGCCGCGCGCACGGACGGGGCCACCGCCGCCGCCGCCCGCATTATCAGCATGAAGGCCGCCGCCCGCCACGGTTTCAGAGCAGAAAATGCTTCACAAACATTATCAGCATGAAGGCCTCCAGCTAATAGCCATCCATTCTTGCTTCTAACAGATGGCATCTGAAACTTCTGCTAGTTGATTCCCCTGCCGCTGTAAAGAAAGAAGGATAAATATTTGTTATGTACTTTCATCTCTTTTGGGCATTCCTTACAATCCTATCATCTTCTCATATTAATGCAGGGGAGAAAATTTCTGCACAGGGATCAAATTCTTTACTTGTCATTGAAGAAGTGATAAGAGCAAAATCTAACCTTCCGCCTTTTGCACTGTCCACTAAGAACCAATCAAGCATGCATTCTTCATCAGGAGGGGCATTGATAAGTTTTCCATCATCAGAAGCATTTAGGACATAAATGATACAATTATTCTTCGAAAGCACACGAAGCAATGCACGAGATTTATCTCCATGAAGCTGCGCATGGGAAATTCTGTAAGTACTAAGCACAAAGCCAAAATAACTCATAGCAGCGTCCCTCCGTGCGCGCGGGCGCGGCGGCGGCCGGCGGGAGCGGCGGCGACTTCCGGCGGCGGCGGAAGCCCTCTGACCCTCTCTCTCCTTCTGCTGCGTTTTTCGTTCGGCCTGGAAGGATTCTCGGGTATTAGAGATGGAATTCAGAAGAGGGGTATTAAGGTCATTTCCTGTGGAATTTCGGTGGAAAAAAATAAAAAACAAAAAAGAAATGGCTAAAACCCCTAAAATGGCAAATCCTAGAGTTAATCATGTATTAGGTGGCATTTTAACAATTGCAATCTAGAGGGTGGCATTTTATCGAAGCCACTCCAAAGGAGTGGCATATTATCAATTTTCTCACCTAAGAGGAGTGGAGACAAAAACAGACGGGAGACGGCGGCGAAGGCAGCGAGCGCTCTTCTTTTATACTGTACAGGGAACCTTAATTTTCCTAAATAAAAAACAAAAAAGCAGCTTAAGGGCCTGTTCTTTTTTACTTCGATTTATATCTTTTAGCTGTGGCTTATGACTTTTTAGTTGCTCATAAAAGAGAATACAAAATAACAAAAACCCACATACGGTTTTAACCAATATAAACAAAGTTGTTATAGTGTGTACTACAATTAAGTTATATACTATACCAGAAAGACATTCTGTTTGAAAGTTAGTTATTATAGAAAAGCTGAAAAATAACTTTTAAAAGCTGAAAAAAGTAGACCCTAATTCACGAACAACGTGTTCGTGCGCGAAAGCTCAAAGGATGCGCCGTCCGTCTGTCCGTTTCTTCTCGCATCTCTGTGGGCTGGACGAACCACCATGATCGACTGCCCGATACATTTCCCATGTTAATTTTAATTAACAAAAAAGTACCCCATGTAATTTATTGGATTAATTCTAATTATAAAAGATCTAGTATGATGGTTGCTAGATTTAAAGTATTGTAATTATTGGGGTTTTTAATTCCCTCTTGTCTCTCTTTTGTTAAATAAAAGTATGTGTGTATCAATGCATGACCTATGCATTGATTAAGGCTTTTGCTGCATGAAGCAGTCAGAAATGATAGCAATTAGTGTTGTATTGCATGTGCTGACGCATGCATGAAAAAGCAGCAGTGTTTGCATGCGTATAATCGTATGACGTATGGCATGCGGTTGTGCAATGCAAAAGCAAAAGGATCGCATGCTTGCAGCATGCAGCCGCGCAAAAAGAAGCAACTGCCGTGCGCGTCTGTTCGCACATATACGCGATTGCTGAATGGCAACTGTTCATCAGCTATAAAAAGGATTGCTTGACTGTCCATTTGATGAGTTCGGTTGAGGGCCTTGAGGCTATTCCTGTAAAGGCAGAGAACCAAATTGTATGCATTTACACACATACATTAGAGTGTTAGTTCTTTGATCATCAAAATAACTCTGAGAAGAAAAGGCAGAGACAAGAGAAAATACTTACTACAAGGAAGAAAAACTTGTTACAATATAGATCAAAATATATTTATGTATGATTGAAGTTGAACAAAATAGTATTGTAAATTAAAGTTTCCGCTTACATCCCATGCCCGGGAACGCCTCATCGGCCATCTAACCATGTGGCTAACAGAAAAAGACAATCTCCACACCGGGAGAGCGTGAGGTTGCCAGCTCCCACGCTACACCTTGCCACGGTGCACTTGCTGTTTTGGCGTCTCCTCTGCTAGCCGCGACGGTCGCGCCACGCTTGCTCCACGTGTTTGTGCCACGCCAACCGCCTAGGTAGCAGCAATACAACAACGCGTGCTGTGCCGTGCGGAGCCGTTGGGACTCTTCTTTTTAGCTTTTAAAAATTGTTTTTTCAGTTTTCTAACTAACTTTTAAACAAGCTGTCTTTTAAGATTAGGTCTACAACTTAATTATAATACATACTATAAAGATTTTATTTATATTATTTAAAATCGTACACGAGTTTATATTACTCGGGTAGGTTCTCAACTAAATCAGCGTACCGCCGTTTTTTTGTGGGGGCGGTGGATTATGAACCTTGGAAGCAGATTTGGCGAACCTGAGCTCCTCATCGTTGCAAATACTTTGTGTGGTTAGCCTCGCTTAATCGCTGCTGGACCGCTGATCGTTTGGCCCGTCGTGGTCTTGTTCATCCTGAGTACTGCCCACTGTGTGATCAAGTTGATGAAACTATTCAGCACTTGCTCACTTCTTGCGTGTTCACTAGAAGTGTTTGGTTCTCAGTGCTTACTCTGGTGGGATTGCAGCGGCTAACTCCAGGTCCAGATGATTTGGTCTTCACCACGTGGTGGTGTCAAGCTTTGCACCAAGTCCCTAAACTGCAGCGCAAGGGCTTTAATTCTTTGGTTGTGCTGGTGGCTTGGCGGGTGTGGAAGCATAGGAATGGTTGTATTTTTTACGGCGCCTCACCCAATGTCAGCATTGTTTTGTAAGACATTAGAGATGAGGTCAAGTTGTGGTGTTTGGCAGGGGCCAAAGGCCTTTGTACCATTTGGCCATAAATGCTGTGTTTGTTATTAGTCGGTGGGTGTTTTTCTGTATTGCCTTTTGCTATTTTTTCTAGCCTCGTCTAATTGGTGAGCATTGTACAAGTCTTCTTAGACTTCTTCGTTCTTCTTAATATAATGATACGCAGTTCTCCTGCGCGTTCGAGAAAAAAAATTAAAAGCCATAAATTGAAGAAAAAAACAGCCCGTTAGTCCGTCTCTGCCGCCCGCGTTTAGAAGTTGCGTGGGCCTGCGCGCCAGGTTGAGACGAGTCATCGGTCGCGCACGGCTCGGCCTTTGCATGCCTGTAGCTAATGGAGAATGCGCAACGATCGTACGAACGAAACACTCAAGGGACCAAGGCCCACGGACAAAAATATCTCAGCTCTTTTACTTACCACTCCTCAGGCATCCATGCATTTGCATAACTTCGCGCGAGCTAGCCAGGGTAAACGGCTGCCAAATTGCCAAAACAACTAAACAGGGACCAATGCGTGCTAAAGCAGGAGGACGTGGGGTGGAATGCGAAAATGGCATCTCGCGGCCGGAACCCTAACGTGGCCTGCGCCTTCCTATAAAACCGGGCCGCCGTCTGCCTCGCCCAAACCCTCCCAAAACCCTAATCGAGGAACTAGGGTTCCTCTCGTCCCCGCGCCTCCACCGCCGCCTCTTGCTCCAGCTGGTGAGTCATCTCTCTCCCTCCCTATCTCTCCCCGTCGATTCGTTTGGTGAGTCATAGCTGCGCGTGCGTTGTTTGATGGGTGGAATTTTAGCGCGTTTGATTCGGCGCCCCCCCTAATTCGAAGGGGTGGCTGTTGCTCTGTGTCAGCTTTGTGCTGTAACTGAGTTTGCAATAGGCATCGCTCGTAACTGGCGGCCCCGATGTTATAGTTTGTTGATTTTTCCGATTCGTAGTTTTAGTCTCGACATGGACAAATCATTTGCAAAGCGTCAAGCGGGTAGAATTCCGGATGGGACTATGCGCTGATGTTGTTTAGCTATTGAATTCATACACTTGGCCGCTCTGTTTTGTTGTTTACGATGGGTTGATTTGTAGTTATTACTGTTAATTGGCTATCCTCGTTGTGATGACAAATTACCACGGGAAAATCTGGTAGCTTTCATCACGGAGGATTTTAGCACGTGATGTCTTTGTTATTGTTGTGACTAGTGATGTACTGTATTGACGTTGGTATGAATTCCCTCAAGTTGATGCCCATCTCTTCTTGTAGAGCAACTCAATACATAATATGGGCAAGTCGAGCAAGAAGTCTGGTGTTGAGGTTGCACCTGCTCCTGTGTCTGTGCCTGAGGGGAAATCTGGAAAGAAGGGTAATGTTTTTGCAATTTTTTTTGTCTTGTGCCTTTGTTTGCAGTGCAGTTGTTTTGCCGTGTCACAACAGTTTTTTGATCTGAATGAACAGGCAAGAGAAATGCTGTAGAGGAGATTGAGAAGGCTGTCAGTGCCAAGAAGCAAAAAACTGCACCTGAGAAGGTTGTGCCCGTGAAGAACGATGCCACTAAAGTGAAGAAGCAGCCCCCTCCAAAGAAGGTCGAGAGCAGCAGTTCTGACGAGGATTCTTCAGATTCTGAAGAGGAGGTACTCTCCTATTCTTTTCCTTGGCTTACTGACACCCTCAAGATCACTGTTTTTCTCTCGTAGTTAAAATTTATAGCTTATATGTTTGAAGATTATTTTATTTCTTTAAAAATATTTGCAGGTGAAGGTCCAACCAAAGAAGGCTGTCCAACCTAAGAAGGCTACACAACCTGCTAGTAGCAGCAGTGATGACAGCAGCGATGAGAGCTCATCTGATGAGGAACCTGCAAAAAAACCTGCAAAGAAACCTGCTGCTCCTTCAAGGAAACCAGCTGCACTTGCTAACAATGGGTCAAAAAAGGGCAAGTCCGACAGCAGCAGCTCTGACAGCAGCTCTGATGAAGAATCTGATGAGGATGATGAAGTGAGTATTTGTTTCCTCTTGTATCTTCAAGGGAAATGTTCGTAAATGTTCTTCCTTTTGTTCTGCCTAACATATTATGTTGTATCATTCTTCCTTTATCAATTTCTGTTCATGGGCGCATCCTGTATAAATTTTGAGCCATTTCTGTCAGCTATGCTATATGACTATATGTATTGGTTGTTTTCTTTCTATTGGTTGTTTTCTTTCTCTTGATGGTCATTTGCAGCTGCTATCAAAAGACCACCTTGTTTAGTTAGCGCTGTTTTTATTTTGCTTCAGGCCTTTGATTTCTACAATAATGCTGTATTATTAAGCACATAAAGCCCCTCCTTTTTGCTTGATTTGTGTGATTACGAAATATGTAGCTGATTTTTTTATTTTAATTCTAATGAAGTAATACCGTGTTATCAACTAATACATTTTGGTAAATTAATATGTACAAATGGCACTGTAATGTGTACATTTGTTTTTGTATAGCGGAATACACATTTGTTTGTTAGATACATGCACTGTAATAATGTACAACTCAACAGAACCACTCCGTAATTTGTATGCTGTGTTAGTGTAGTCGATCATCTTGGATCAGCTGGTTCCAAAACATATGTTTTGCCTGATTTCACAAATCATCGTGTTGCATTTCCTTGCTTTTCAGAAGCCTGAAGTGAAGAAGCCTTCAGTTGCCACTGTACAAAAGAAGGCCCAAAAATCTAGCAGCTCTGATAGTGATTCTGATGATGAATCAGACGAGGTAAGCATTCATATATGTTTCATTGCATTGCTATGTGAGACAGTGAGTAGTCAGCTGGCTCACTGCTTTAACTTACCTTTCCCCTTATATTGCTACTTAATTTTGTGGGGTATGTGCAAGTGTTTATCTTAGTCAACAATAGTTTTGTATTCCTGACTATGAACAATATCAGCAGGATATGCCCACTAAAGCGCCAGTAGCAGCCAAGAAAAAGGAAGAATCTACTGAAAGCTCTGATTCTGAAAGTGACTCTGAGGATGCGGTAGCTACCTAACTACAGATGTTGAAATAGAGGCTTTATTCTACACAATTTTTCTAACGCATTTTCTGTATATTTACAGGATAACATTGCTAAAACAGTTCAACCAGCCAAGGCTGCTGCTGCTAAAAAGAAAGAAGAATCTAGTGATAGCTCAGACGAGGACTCAGAGTCGGATTCTGATGAAAGTGATGAAGAGCCTCCTCAAAAGAAGCTTAAGGTGCTGATTTTTCTTGTTTGCTCTTCCTTTTGAAGAATTTGTTTCATCATTACATTTCCTTTTACCTCTGTCTGCAGGATTCTGCACCTTCTGGCGCTGCCAAGCCAGCCCCTAAAGTTGCCAAGAAAGCAAGCAGCAGTGATGAAGAAGATGACGACGATGACAGTTCTGAGGAAAGCTCTGATGATGATAAGCACAAACAAGCTCAACCAAAGAAGATGGTATGAAACTCTCAGATGCCTTGTTTTTTTCTCTTTCTAATATATGCGTCTTTTTTTTCTCAACTTTTTTTCTGTCTGAAACTTTATATAGCAAGTAGAGGAAGAGGGTAGCAGCTCTGATGAATCTTCTGAAGAAGATAGTGACGAGGAAAGTGATGAACCAGCTAAAACTCCCAAGAAAAGGGTAATAATATCTCCTTCATTTCTTGCACCTAGCTGATATTTGTATTTGTGCATATTTTTTTGGCTTAAAATATTGTTGCACCTCTTTATGAGTTGTACTGTAACATTTTCTTTAATCCACAGGAAACCTCTATTGCGCCAAAGCAATCTGCAACAAAACCAGTTCAAAATGAAGTATGATTCTTCTATCTACACTGTTATCCTTAAAACTTCTTCTTTCATCTACAATGGATGTTGGACAATCAGTCTTACCTTTTTTTTGTTGCAGCCAAAAACTCCTGTCAGTGACCAAAGTCAAGCTACTGGGTCAAAGACACTTTTTGTTGGGAATCTGTCCTACAATGTGGAGCATGAACAAGTGTAAGTTTGTGAAGTGTGTTAATTCCATTCTTTTTTGGAAGGTGTGGTCATTAACCTCATTTGTCCACATTGTGTAGGAAGCAATTTTTCGAGGAGGCAGGTGAGGTTGTTGATATTCGTTTTGCTACCTTTGAGGATGGAAGCTTCAAGGGCTTTGCACATGTTGAATTTGCTACAGCTGAAGCTGCTAAGAAGGTAAAATTTTCTGCTTGATTATTTTTGTTTGTGATGTATGGAGTTTAGAGCAAATCAAGTTCTATTTGATGCTTTATGTTCTGACACACTCAATGATGCGATGTAGCTAATGGAAGTACTGGTAATAAAATGTTTCATTGTAGGCACTTGATTTTTCTGGTCATGACCTGATGGGGCGGCCTGTCAGGCTTGATCTAGCTCGTGAGAGAGGCGCGTATACTCCTGGCAGCGGGTGATTCTCTACCTCATTGTCTGTGTCTTCTAGAAAGAGATTTAGATATTTTCTGAAAATGCTACTCTTTATTACTTGTTGTCTGTCAATGTGGCCTTGATTTTGTGGGTTGCTCAGGAGGGACAATAGTTCTTTCAAGAAGCCTGCTCAAAGCTCAGGAAACACTGTATTTATTAAAGGCTTTGATTCATCTCTTGGGGAGGACCAGGTAATTTGAAGAGTTCAACCCTCTGTCAACCACACTTTTCTGTTTTGTGAAATCTGACTGATTTTACAGGGTACTACTAGCTTCCCATACATGTCTCTCTTATATTACATCTGACTGATTTTATTCATCAGATCCGAAGCTCACTTGAAGAACATTTTGGCTCATGTGGAGAGATTACAAGAGTTTCAATTCCAAAGGATTATGATACCGGTGCAAGCAAAGGGTCAGTTGGCTCTATTACATAATGAAATACATTGCACTTAGGTTAAGGCCCTGTTTGGAGCATAAGGTTTCAGTAGAGGAATTTCTTGAGAAATTATACTGTTTCTTTTGAAATTCATGCATTCCGAAAGGCCCTAATCTTATTGTCAGTGACAAGTGTCTTGCTTGGTTCTGCAGGATAGCATACATGGATTTCAAAGATCAGGATTCCTTGTCGAAAGCATTTGAGCTGAATGGATCTGACCTTGCTGGCTTCAGCTTGTATGTTGATGAAGCGAGGCCTAAAGCCGACAACAGAGATGGTGGCTTTAGTAGTGAGAGACGTGGTAGGGACAGTGGAAGAGGTAGAGGCCGTGGACGTGGATGGGACGGTGGCCGTGGACGTGATGGTGGCCGTGGATGGGACGGTGGCCGCGGGCGTGGAAGAGGTGGTAGGGGTGACAGGGGCCGCGGTGGCCGGGGTACACCTTTCAAGCAGAGTGCTGGTACACCTAGTGCAGGTAAACTCACTGTTATGTCAGCAGCAAATTATCCGGAGTTACATTTGTTGCTTCCATTTGATTCAGGCAAAGTAGAACTATCATTCTTATACACGTGTTTCTTTGCAGGAAAGAAGACAACTTTCGGTGACGACGATTGAGGGAATATTTTGGGCCGATTTTGTTCAGGAGGGCAGCGAACAATTCCTTGTATCCCGAGACTGTTTTCTTCTGTTATCTATTCTCGTTTTATTGGAGACGGTGTCGGTACCTTCGCATGACAATTTCGGTTTTGGAATTTTCATTTTGACTAATCGTTTTTATCATATATTGCCTCGTTTTGTCATAAACTCGGTGCTATTCAGATCTTTTTGTTATGAGAGGTGCTTCTATGCATCATTATTTGAAAATTGCATAAATATTAAAGTATGGATGAAGTGTGGATGATGATTATTTACCTTTTCTTTATCTCAAGATTTGTACAACTTGTATTAAGGGTGATACAGAAGCACCACTCGCGTGTTACCGGTTCGTTACTTGCGGAGGTTTGTCCTTGTCCGTGAAGGATGCTGTAATGCCTGGCTCCTCCCGGGCGGTACAGCGTGTAGTTGCTTGCGCGTTGTCGTCAGGGAAGAGTACTATTTTTACCCAAAACCAGGATATTACTTGTGGCCCCCTTCGAACAATGAATATGTCATCACCGATTACCCAATAGCGCAGTGTGTGTGATGTCCCGATCGCGCCAGGGTCGGAACTCACGTAGTCACAAGGAAGCATAAGCACGCAGGGTAAATTAATAGAATTGGAAGAACATGAGATGGGGAATCAAAGAAAGGGGATGGGGAACGACCGAACGAGAGATGGGAAATCAGTTTCATTGCTCCCAATCTCCCATTGCCTTGCCTCGATGCCTTGGAACGTTGGTCCAGCTTATTTTTTATGACTAAATTTTCACTGCAACTGACTGAAAATATAGTTGATGGTGGATTATATGACATATTTAAATTTTAAAAAATAAAAAGAAAAAAGATTAACCCATCACGTATAATATAAACGAATATAGAAAAAAACTGGCAAAAAAGTTTATAAAAATCTAAAAAAAATCAGAAAAAACAAAATTTAAAAACAGTAAAAAATAAGGTAAAAGTCAGAGGCTTAACCTCAGACGAGATAGTGCCCTTGCTGTGTCCGCCGGCACCTTGGCCACCAAGGTAGGTGACGGTGTGACAGAGACGACGGTGGAATACTGCAGAAAAGCCACCCACATCCGTAGTGGCGCCGAGGATGCGTTTACGACCTGACGACGGGTCCTTGAAACCGCCGACTTGAGCGGTCGCGCCGCCGTCTTCTCATCCCATTCTCTCTTGCCCCTCGCCACACGCGCACATCTCTCCTCTCCCTGTCATCCGGCGCCGCTCGTAGGCAATGCAGCCGCATTATCGTCGACCATGCGGAGCGGCGGCACGCCTGACGCAAGCGCGATTATCTACCGCCCGTGCCGAAGAGGGCGCCGTCCTCTGCATTCCACCTCCGGTGCCGGCCGCGCACGGGCACCGGCCGCGCGGGGGCCTTCGCGCGTGGCGACGCACGAGGGACTCGTCGTACGTGCCTTTGGACTCACTGTCCGGTGCGTTTGGCGCGATGCGCTCTTCATGTGTTCGCGGAAATGCCTGACCGAAACAGAAACCTGAATCGTGTCTCTGTCTTTGCAGGGTCCGCACGCGGGTGGCCGTCGCAGGCATCAACAGCGGCAAGCTTTTGCGTTGCCTTCTCTTCATATTAGTCCTCCGTCGTATGATGGACTGATGTAATCGGCTTATTGTACCGTCGGCCGCTCTATCGGCCACTCACGATCACTTCAGCTCCGAGCTTGTCGTCACATTTGTAAGTCTGGTGATTTTGTATTTTAGATGTTGCCTATGCTATATGCCAAAACTGCCTCAGCCTATGCCTATACATATGGATGCCTTGCTAGATAATCAAGTTCATTGTTCAACCGAAGGTCTTATCTTCTAAAAGCTGCTTTTCTACAGCCAGTAACTTCTCTATTTTCAAATGGAGTGTATTTTCAAGACGGGATCTACTAGTCGATTGTAGTACACACTGTAGTGATTTTATTTATATCGGCCCAAATCGCACGCGAGTGTTTCTCTCTACAAGCTGTTACTATTCGTAAGCCAAAACCAAAAGCCTATATGTACGGACCCTTAGTTTGATCATAGTAGGTATTTCCACGAAATGTGCATTCAGACGAAGGCAAGTTGACTCAGCCTTTTCTTATATTTGGGGAATTTTGGCTTTTCCTGATTCATTCTCTTGAGACTTGTGCGAACGGGCCTCTAACCTGATGGTTAGAGCGCTCTAGTAGCACCCCCTCAGGTCCTGGGTTCGACTCCCAATGGGAGCGAATTTCAGGCTGAGGAAAAAAATCCCTTCGCCTGCTACCATAAACCAAAGCACAGGTCTAAAGGTTGTTGCCAGGTCGTTGGGTCGTTCTCACGGGCAATGATGCCGCTGTGTTAGGGTGGAACAGGGGTTCGGGGGTTTTCTCGATCTGCATGAGAAGATCTTCTTCTTAATTTAACGCCCGGGGGTCGTCTTACCCCCCGCGGGTCGAGTTTCTCTTGAGACTTGTCCTTCCTTCAGGGTGAATCACATTTAATATTTGTCAATAATTGATAAATATGTTGGTACTTATCCTTTCTTATTATACTTATATTTTCATAAGTTCTCTTCTTTCTTGTCTATACCTGTATACCATCCTTGTTTCTATTTCTCTTGACACTATCTATTAAATTGTTGATGTTAGAAGTTTCTGTTGGTCATTTGGGTATCTAAGGTTGTACTTATACCAATCTTTGTTTAGCTGTCTGGTACTTTTAACCAGTCTACGATGTTGTCACATTACCTCTCAAGGGTTACTTCAAACTGGTTCTAGTCACCAATTCATATACCTTGTTTATCAAATTCATGAAGAATGTGGAGGTGTTGGTTAATTCTAAAGGTGTTAGTGACTACTTAAAATTGTCCATAGTGTAGAGCAATAATATTATTCTTCATGTTCATTCTTGTTTTTAAACAGATGACATTCTTACTATATGTCCACCATGGAGAATACTTTTATTCCGTGTGGATCAATTAATTAAGTCATCATTCGGATGCTCTACATTCTTCCAAGTTGAATATCATGAGTGCCGCTTCTAGATTGCTTCATCAATTACTATTACGTAGATTCCCGTAAAATGATAGGTACTGTTGTGGTATGGGTCCGAGGACCAAGGGTAGAACACTCGCTTTTGATCGGCTGGCCATGTCGCCGCCAAGGCTCTAAGGCCTGTTGAAGAAGAGAGGAAGACTTGAGAACTTTGTTTATTTCTTTGCTTGATAATAATGATACAATACTATCCTTTTTATAAAGATGGCTAAACTTGACCTCTAAGAAAACATATTTCTATATTAAGAAACTAATTTTAATAATAGAAAATTTATCTTTAATATATGAAAATAATCTAAAATGAAATAAACCTAAATAATAAGGAAACTACCTAAATAGATAACATCGTTATAGCACCCACGCACACGGTACTGTTCATGCGGTGTTACTGTTCACACACGTGATACTGTTCATGCGGTGGTACTGTTCACGTGCTATGCGCTTGCTAATCTTGGTCCGTAACATTATACCCCGCGCGACGAGACAGCTCGTCCTCGAGCTAGGTGGCGGCCATGGACTAAGACCTTGGCGTTCCCATATCGACGAAAGGACACAATAACGACGTCACGCGGCACGAAGATGATGAGCAAAGCCCCAATACACAACAGTGAGGACAACACTGCAGCGTTGGCTAACATCGCTGGAGTCGCCGGTGGCAAGGGCAGTCAACGTAGGGCAGCAGCGGCATCCTTCTTGACATAAGATGCAACAGTTGTAGGAGAGATACGACGACGTCGCTAACCTCCACATGGCAACCGTTGTGCTCCACACTTGCAGAGGCACGGTGTCGGCCGGTCGCTTGGAGATAACCGCCGCTGGACAACGACAATCTTCCTCCTTGGCAAAGGCACCAAAGGTGAAGCCTGAAGAGGGGTTGTCATTAGTGACGTGGTCAGTGCCAACGTTGGCGCCGAGGAAGGCGGTGGTAGCGCAACTATTGCAATGGCACGCGACGCTTCTTCCTGCTCCTTTAGCTTGTCCACCAGCTCCATAGTCTTCTCTAAGGTGGCCATCATATTATCGAGTAAAGACACTTATTTTCTCGCTGCTAGCCATCAACATATCCAAGGTAGATAATTCAGTATCGGAAGTCATGGTGAGTGGCTCTGATGCCAAATGTTGTGATACGGGTCCGAGGACTGAGGGTAGAGTACTCGCCCTTAATTGGCCGGCCATGCTGTCGCCAAGGCTCTTAGGCCTGTTGAAGAAGAGAGAAAGACTAGAGAATTTTTTTTATTTCTTTGCTTGATAATAACGATACAATGTTGTCCCTTTTATAGGAATGGCTAAACTTAATATCTAAGAAAGCTATCTCTATATTAAGAAACTAATTTCTAATAATAGGAAACTTATCTCTAATACATGGAAACAATCTAAAAGAAAACAAACCTATATAATAATGAAGCTACCTAAATAGATAACATCGATACAGCACACACGCACGTGGCACTGTTCATGCGGTGTTACTATTCACGCACGTGGCACTGTTCACGCGGTGGTACTGTTCACGCATGCGGCACTGTTCACATGGTGGTACTGTTTACGCATGGTACATTGGTATTGTTCACATGCTGTGCACCTGTTAATCTTGGTCTGTAACAGATAGCTTGTGCTAGTTCAAATGCAAATACTCTTAATTCTATCGCTCCTCATTGTGGGTGGTTTATCTTGCTTGGTTGCTCTTTCAAGGAGCATTATACTTTAGCGGATATTGGTGATCTTGTAGTTTTATGGGGACTTCCAACATTGGGATGTAAATCCTAACCCTCCATCAAAAGTTATCCATATAAAAGTATCCATATAAAAGTTGGGTATTATACTATTATCTTGATTTGGTAAAACTATGCAAATCCTCATTCTTTAAAGTTGGGGTTTCCTGATCAAAGTGCATCACTCTATCATTCTTCTATAACTGTTGTAGTGGCAGCATAACTAACTTGTTCTTGAGGCATGGTTTCTGATCTTTTGCTAATTCTTTTTCTAGATCTGATAGTGATTGTAGTAGTTCTGCAGGCTCTCAACTTGTCTTCATCTTCTTGTGTATGCATCTTAATGTAGATTTTTCTTCTTAGTGCTTGTAGAATTTGTGTTACTATTTCAAATATAAAATCCACTCTGGTCTTGTGGGTTTTTTAATACTAGCAATGAAGATTAACTTCACATCATATTGCAAGGTTTCAGAAATATCTTTAACCTAGTGTTCAGTTGAATATTATCACTGTTACCCTTTGGAAGAACTTATGTGCCATAATCTAGAAGGCTGGGCTTGATTTTGTTAGGTTACACTGTTACAGTATTCAGACTAACTGAAGGCATTAGTTCTGCTATGTCATCAGCATCTAGTGGCATTATGGACGACATCCTTGTTTATTTCACTGATTAGCAGTCTATGCAGAAGAAGGTCCAGGTTTGTCAGTCAAGTCCTCTGGTGTGTTGAGGTTTCTAGATGATAAGATTTTGACATTCCAAAATCTAAGGGAGATAAAGGCACTGTTCTTTTCAGCTTATGCCGATAAGTTGAGGCTTCTTCATTGCTATTTCGAAACGGTTTATCGGGACAATTTTTTCGAAGTGACTTATCAGCTTATCGGTATTTGGTTTGTTCGTATAAGCGCTCGTGTTAAGTCCAAAAGCCATCAGCCGAAGCCGAAAAGAACGCACCCGTTGCACATACAAGATTTTCCAAATCTTGAGTCTCTTCCAATTGAAGGCTTTAGGCAATTAACCAATTTAAGCGAGTTGAAAATTGTCAAGTGCGGTAAGCTATTGTCGTCATATATCACGCCCGACGACATATCCGAAGATAGTAAAGCTGCACATAGCCTCCCATCTCTCACATGTCTCAAAATCAATTCATGTGGCATAGCAGGCATGTGGCTAACTCAAATGCTGCCGCATGTAGAGTCCCTTGATGTATTGGTTTTAGAGGGTTGTCCCCAGATAAAATCTATATATCAGTCTATCGTCCTGGACAAGAGGAAGAAAGTAGCAGTCTGGCTTCATCCGCAGAATGCCCAGATGTCGTACAAACATACTTAGCCCACAATGAATTCCTCTTGCAAATCCCGTTAAATGTCCTCCAATCTAGAGGAGTTCTATATTTACCATTGCCCAAAATTACGGTTTTGCGGCAGCGAGCAAGGCTTTGGAGGTTTTGCTTCCCGTTGTTGGTTGTTAGGTATTTCAGGTTGCCCTGAGCTGCTCTGGTCCGCGCATGAGAGATTTTCCCTTCCTCCGTGTATCCATTCCCAGAGCTCTCGATTGAGCATTTCCCAACAAAGCTGCAGCCTTACTTCCCGGGGAATGATACCTCTCTCAAGAAGTTGGAAGTAGGGGAGAGCCCAAATTTGAAATCTCTACGGCTGCAATCCTGCACGGCCTTGGAGGAGCTGGAAATCCACTGGTGTGAACAGCTGGATGTATTGGAGGGCTTGCAGTTCCTCTCCTCTCTCCGGATCTTGAAGATGTACGTTGTAGGTTTGAAATATCTACGGCTGCAATACTGCACTGCCTAGGAGGAGCTGTGTTGGAGGGCTTGCAGTACCTCAGCTCCCTTCGAAGCTTGGATTTCGAGATGAATCCTGAGCTGTGTGTTGCATGGGATCGCAGATCTCAAGAGTAAAATGTGCTCCGATTTTGGTGCTTCAAGGATCCCGTAGATCTTCCTGCGGGGCTGCACTGCTTTCGCTCCCTCAAGAGGTTAGTGATCGACGATTGTAAGGGCATCTCCAAGCTGCCGGAGAAGGGCCTCCCACCTTCGCTTGGAAGAACTGGACATCAGAGAATGCAGCGAAGAGCTGATCGAACAATGCAGAATGCTAGCAACAAGCAAGCTAAGTGTTACAATTGATTGGAAATCTGTGAACTGATTACTGCATGGCTTGTTGGGCACACGTTTCTACCTGCACAGCAAGCGATCAGCTCCTTTTCCGCCCCACTTTTCAGGTATGCAGTACACTATGCATCATGATATCTGCACAATCTATTAACATGTACCCTCGTTGTCCTCCTAAACTAAGCGGTCTTTCTCCAGGCACTCAAGGCGCCTGTACATAACTACATATCACTGCTGCAGTTTACTGTCTTCAAGACCATCGTATAATATGTATTCTTTATTTCTGATGTTGGTGCTGATTACATATCACTCAGGTATTGGTGTTGGTGCAGATTGTTTTTCTTCCTTTTGACGGGACCTGTATAGTATGTATTCTTTTCACGTTTTCTTGATTTAAAGTTGAGCTTGGATTCTCAGATAATCATGTTCCTTGTGAAGATCAAGCTCTTCAGTCAGAACTCGTTAGTAGTCTACTGTATGAAATGTGAATTCGTAACTAGTTAACACATGCATATCTCATATACTGCATGATGTGGGGGTGTAATTAATCTACTGTTGTAGTCAAGAATGTGACCACTGCTTTCTTATAACTATTATTAGTACAAAGCAATATGGGGTAAATTTGGTGGCACAGCTGCACCATCGGATATGGCAATGGAGGCGCTGGCACCTGCCATCCAGAAATGGCAGGGCGATATGTGCTTGCAGTACATCGTTGCTGGCTTGGCAGGTTGCTCCTGCTGATGACACCTGCGTACGCACAGAAACATATTTTTTTTTAGATCTGAGTGCATCATGTTAACACCGGTACTGAAAGAAAGAAATGTAGTACAGTAGTAGGATCGGCGAGAAGCAACAGTTGCGGAGTAAAACGGCCGAGGTCTGCAAATAAGATGGGTCTACTAACCCAAAGTACCAGCCAGGTAATACCGCTAAGGTAAAGTCAGAGCGAGACATACAGATTGGGCATGTTATTTTAGTCTAATGAATAGTAATTACTAATAGAAATCGAAATCCGTTAAAAAGCTAAAAAAACAGAAACATCGTCCTCCCAGGCTACCAGTATGCACTAATGTTCATCTGCCTCCCAGAACAACAGAAGAGAATGTAAGATTGTTACTACCGTTTTACGCGCAGAGACCAGCATTCAGCCTTTCAACTTTCTGTCTCACACACACACAGACCCCATCACGTATTGTGTTCGTGTATGCGTGCAACAAAAAAAATGTTCCAAAATGGTTTTTTTTGGGGTCTAGACAATCAGAATAATCTCAAAGCACTTGATTACACGGTGAAATGAAACTTTCTAGATCACGAAGGTTGATAGCAATTGTCTCCACCTGACCACTTTCCACGACGGATGGAGCTGACCGTTCTACTTCTGCTAGCAATCGGGAAACCGAGCTGCTCGGGTACGGTTTCGGGTTGTGGCCTGTGGACGGCATCATCAGCTCATTCCCCTCGTTTTTTTAATTGAAACAGTAGGAAAGAAACCTATTGTATATAATTATATTAGAAGTAGATTGCACTTTGTATGAGGTATTGTGTCTCTCATTTTACTTTGCACCTCTATCCTAACCAATATGCACTTTAATATATAAAGAAGGTTACAAAAGCACATTTACAAAAATGAAAAATAAATTTCATTCCCCTGGTTGATTAACAAAAGCACACGTCCCCTTTTCGTTTTTCTGTTTCCTATTGCTTCCGACTGATTTATTCCTTGCCGTCCTTTTCGACACAAGGGGAAACCGAGCTGCTCGGGTTCGGTTCCGGTTTGGAGTGGCGACGTCCTAATCAGTTCAGTGCCCTTGGTTATTACTTAACACAAGCACAAAGCCGCTATTCGTTTATCTGTTTATTATTGCCCGTGGGTCCCTGCTTGCTTTTGACACGATGCTGTTTGACCCAGAGGTTAGGAAAGGCTGCCAATAAAAGTCCCAAACCGTAAAGCCACTGTTCGGTTTTCGGTTTAGGGTCTTCGGGTTTTTGGAAAAGCATAGCTATATTGTATATTTACCTAATATGACTCCAACCGATTTTTTATCCTGCTCTTCATTGTATATTTACCTAATATGACTCAAGAAATGGACTCCAACCGGTTCTTTATCCTCCTCTTCATTTTTATCGAGTCGCTATTTTCTCCCGGCCGCTAGCTAGATTTGGCGAGCGCCTCCTCACTCGCTTCTCAAATAGCTAGGCCATTGGAATGCTAACTCAAATAGAGAGCTGAAAATAATAGCTAGCCTCTTCATCCTAGGAAATAGAGAGGGAGAAATGACTAATGGGATGGAGTTGCTGTGCCCCTAGAAAATTCTCTACTGTATCCTGTTATCTTTATCTCTTATCATATCATTAAAACAATGTTAGAAGCAGCATTTCTTTGTGCAAACACTTACCACTATTTGTATTCTTTTTTTTAATAGAAAAAACACGTTATTATATTGTTATCGCAGTGGTATTTATCCAATTATTACATTTCAGAAAACCCTTCACGCGATACACATCCCCATGTTTAGCCTTCTACAAATACTAATCTTGCGAGTTATGAAGGTACATCACGTCGGGAAACCGAAGTATTCGGGTTCGGGTTCGGTTCCCGGGCTCCGGAGGGAATCAAAACTAGTAGTAGTAGTGGTTAAGTCCAGCTAGCAGGATGCATTTCACTGTCACTGTGGCCGGTAGGCGAAACCCGAGATGGCATGGTTCGGGTTCGGTTCGGTTTGGGCTTGGGACACGGCCAGCGCGTCGTCGTCTCTTCAGTAGTTGTAGTTGCGCTCGCTTGACTATCATATTCCTCTGCGTCTTCACGGCAGCGCCCGCCACTGTTCGGGTTCGGTTTAACACTGTTCGGGTTGGTCAGCTGCTGCCTTATATATACGATGCGAAGCCGTAGCCTGTCGCAAGCTCCCAACCTTCTATTCTAGCATTCTCCAAGCTCAAATCGAAGCATTTCTCTGACACACCACAACCAAACACAAGAATGGAGTTCCTGGCTCTCCTCATCAAGGTCGTGAGCTTGATTTCCGAGGCCTGCCGCAATATGGAGAAGCTGCCGGCCGCGCTGATCTCATGCGGCGTTTTCGAAGGCGCGGCGGCGCTCTGCCTTGCCGTCTTCAAGGCTCCAGGAGGTATATTTCTGCACCATGGCAAGGCCCCCTTCTACTTGTACTACGGCATTCTCGTCGCCGTAGTTATCTTCGGGTTTGTGGAGGCGTCGGCCGGAATCTGGGTGTCCGGCGACCTGGTCCGTCGGCGTGCCGCCGGGAAGACGATCCTTTGGGTGTCCATCTTGCCCCTCGTCTTTGTGGCTGCGCTGGGACTGGGAGGCTTCGTCACCGTGAAATAGTCGCATCCACTGGCATTCTTCTGTGAGTGTATACCAAATTCAGTTGTGCTATGTGAGCAGTAGCATGAGGTTTCAGGTGTTGCCACTTGTAGTCCAATCTTTCTTTCTTTCTTTCTTTCTTTTTTTTTGAAAACGTACTCGTATTCCGACCTGTTTGTGAGATCTCAGTTATTATGCTGTGAATTATTCAAGGGAAAGGTTTTGGTTCTGATGTGGTTTTTGATATGAATTAATGTGTTTTGTCTTGTGATACGAGTGTTGTATTTTCAAGCAGAGCAAAGAAGTAATTAAGAACAATAGACATTTTCTTAAAACATGTCACTTTCAGGCTGAGTTTCGAAGCACCGTGCAGAAATCAAACAACCTTCTCAGCTCTCACTTCTCACAGGGCTTGCAAGCCAGGGGATAGAAAAGCTAAACAAACATGAGGATTTGTTTTAAAAAAACATAAGGGTTTGTCTTTAAAAAACACGAGGATTTAGCATAAAACAATCGCAGTAAAATCTTCCTAGAAGAGATCTTGAGAAGAAATCGCACAAAAGCTTCACTCTGTTTTCAGAAAGCAAAGCAAAACAGAGGAGCTGCAGCCGATGATCCTCTTCAGCCTCCTCCTGAATAAATGTAATGAATATGTTTTAGCTCCTGTTTCATGCCTCCAATAAGAAACTGATCAGCAAATTATTCATCTGAAAAAAGAAAATCGTACTGTGTTAACTGTTAAGACGAGCCCAGAGCTAATAACATTATGTTCTGTTGTTTTTACTATCATTGATCATTACCTAGCACGTTAATATACCTGATGATTCAATGTTGGCTCGCCTGAACACGGTTCAGTGGGCCTGTCTAGGCACGACATGGCTCAATTTTAAAGGAAAAGATGGGTCTAATATAGGCCCACCTAAAATTGTCAAAACTTTGAAAGCTTTGCTCGGCGCAAAATTCTTGAACGTGGCCGGACTAAACTAGCCCGGCCCAATGTACGTCATGGGCTCTGGGATTTCTTTGTGTCCATATCGAGTCAAAGATTGGAACCCAGAAGTTATTAGAACTAGGATGTGCTCATTTGCTCGGGTACATCAATCTAATTGTTCAATTTGTTTGTAAGTGGTCTGGGGGTACAATTTCTATTGTTGATGCAGAGAGGAGGCTCTTGGCAAATGCACTACAAGATCCAGATAACCAGCATTTTGTCCTGCTCTATGAGAGGTTAGTCATTTCCTTTTGACCTTACCTAAAATTGAATCTTATATTAGTTCAATGATCGTGTGTTGCTACGGATAAAAAGAATCATATTATCCTAATAAGTTGAGCTGACATTGTCATGCTCAGTCTTCGTCATGCCCTTGGCTCCACCACGGCACCTAGTCGAGCTGAGCTTGTTGAGCCATAGTCATCGGGTTTAGCCTGCACCACACCCTCTTCTCCAACCTGTAGCCAACCAAGCACCACCCTAGCTCACGTTGCAGCTTCGTCGATGTGCTCGGTCTATATTGCGCTCTTGTCTCTGTTGCCACACTAGGCCTAGATCCGCTGTAGCTCGTATTGCACCTTCGCCGCTGTGCTTGGCCTAAATCACACCCTTGGCTCTATCATCATGCTCGGCATAAGAATCAAAAGTTTAGAAATTTGACTAAAATCCCTAAAATAATGTGCCAAATGTATGATATAGCACATATATGGTACTTGATCCTCGAATGTTTAGAACCTAAATACAACTACAAGCACACGTCACTTCAACAAGAATTAGTTTCCCTTATGCAATGGAAAGCACATTTTAAAACAAATACCACCAAGATCAATGTGTTCATTCCCCCGTTGTGTAACACCGGTCATACAACTCAAACTAAAATTATAGAAAAATAAGACCACAATCAACTATCGGCAAAATTTGTTTCAAAATTAAATTGACAACAGAACCATAGATAAACACCCGTAACAACTTTTCTCAAATTTACCTAGTTAACTTAGCTACACAGTACAAAGCAACGTCCAATTTGACCTTCTTTTCTCGCATCCACCATGTTGTCGTCGTCGACGCTGCTTTCCCCATAGGCAAAGGTGGGGCTCGGGCAGACAAGGGTAGGGGCATCGACGATCATGGTGGGCGACGATGGTGAAATGCGTGGGCATGGCGGTGCACGTATAAGATAGGTGCATTAAATAGAATTGTATGTCGCATTTCAGGGCGTATTATCTTCTAAATAAACAACAATACTTCTATAGAAGTTACAAGTGGGCCACTTAATTTTAGTTTAATGTCTTAAGAATGGGAGTCTAGGCCCTATTAGGAAAAAAAATATTTTTAGGCCATGGGAACTCATTCTGAGGAAGTTTTAAGTTGCTATATATCAAGCATGTGGCAGATGGAGCTAATCAGATAAAGCAAAGGCTAATTTTAAAAGAAAAAGAAGCTAAAGGGACAAAACAGCAGAACAAGACAAACCGACAAAGTGACAAAATGCCCTCTGCTCGGCTGCTCCCCATCCTTCCCCATTGCTCTCTCAACTTCTTACGGCAAGTGAGCTTCATCCCCATCTCCCCTTATCCACCAAAATCCAAGCAAACAAACTAAAATTAAGCCATGCATGTTATAGCATTGCAATCGTAGAAAGCAAAGCATCGCATCCATCCAAACAATTTTGACATGCATGTATATTTGAGAGAGATCAGGAGGAGAACATGGGGGCTGAAGGGCACAACCTGCATGGCAACCCCAGCGTGAGTAATATCCATCATTTACACATGCTTGGCACACAGTAAGATCAAGAAGAGAAGAGAAAAAGGTAAAAACTAATAAGAACACAAGCAAATAAACCAAATAAAAAAGACACCATGAGTAACGAACAAAGATGATGTATTGCTATTTGAGAATGAAAGTTTTATAGCTACTCCACCTAAAGAACAAGAGAGCACACCACATGACTCATTCTTCTCTAATCCTAACCATAGAACACAAGATTGGAATGGTTAGATAGTTTTCTTTCAAGTTTTTATCCTCAACCCATCAAATAAATGAGGCAACCAGCCCACATCTAACCTTAATAGATACTTCCACTTTCACATTTGAGAAAAACCTGTTAACCCCATACAACACGGGTTTTATTAACACACTTAACTCACAAATGCTTTTCAAAACATATGAACCCAAATACACTAAGTCTTTAGCCTTTAATCCACTTGATCTTCTCAGCATCTATTTGACCTAAATTGTTTTCCCAAGCATTGCGGTTTTTGATCCAATGAAGTTTTTGGTATTTGACAAACTACCAAAATACCCCGTTTTGACCTGGTCTTTATCTTCCCTTGTAAGCAATCGCCATACTTGCCAAGTGTAGGTGCACCAATGGCTTGCCATGCATCGACAAGTTTCTCCCGTTTCAGTTTCACTGGACCACATCTTACTTGGACCAACCGAGCCACTTGATGTAACCCATCGCTCGAATATTCTCTTCAATATTTCCCACCTTTCTTATGCTATACTTGAGCTCAAACATCTCACCCACCATCCTTAACAATTCTAGGTCTCGGCTCCTCCATGAGCGTAATCCCGATCCTCGTCATTGACCATAGCCGACTCTAGTCTTCCTTGCATATACAAAGATAAAAAAAAATCATTTTCACACACAGTTCTTTACAATTTGACACACATTAGTAAAAGCATATACATAACTGCATTGACATAGGTCCAAAACTATCCAAACCACAATCAATCCCAAAAATCAGATTTCCAGCCAAGAAGCCACACCCTGGCTGGTTAGACCATTGAGCTCAGCCGGTCTGACCGGTTATCGGTCTGTTTGTCTCTCAGGGCGGTCAGACCATCAGGTCTAAAAAACTCCTAAAAAACTGTAGGCAACACAGAATTCAAATTCTAACTCCACAAACTTGACAGCGATTTACCACACTATATCCTAAACTTTTTCACATGGTCTCTCAGAAATTGTGATGCAATATGCAATATAGAACTCAGAAAATGGCAGTCAACACACGTTTGTTCTGTTGCTTCGCCGTGGTTTCTGGTTGCTTCAACCTGATGGATGTCTGAGCAGTGTGTAGCTGTGTACGCACAAATACATGTTTTCAGATTTGAGTGCATGCATGTAGTTCAGTAGTTTCAAAACGTAACCGAAATTTAGTTGTTGTTTTTAGAAGGAACAGAGCTTTAGTAGGGTTGATGAGAAGTACTCCCAGTAATTGGGCCGAAAAGGGCTCGGGCGTGCAAATAAGCTGGGCCTACTGGCCCGTATCGCACAGTCGTCGATGTGGGTCCCCACGACGGACGGAGCCGACCGTTCCTGCGCAACGCGCAGCGTCCACACCGGGAAACCGAGCTGGCCGGCACGGGTTCGGTTTCGTCTCCGCGTTGGGAGTGAGGATGTCAGATGTCTTCATCAGTTCGTCCCGGTTACCTTCCCTCCCGGATGCACGCAGCTGCTTCTCTTGCGTGGCTGTTAACGAGGAAAGGCTGCGAGAACCACGATGCCAGTTTTCGGGGTCGGTTTAATGCCCGGCTCATTTCGGTTTGAACTTTTAATTTTTAGTTTATTATTTATTATTTATAAATTTCGTTTTTTTAGTTTTTTAGTTTTTTGAGCTTGTTTTGCCTTTTTTCTCGTATTTGTTTACGTTGTCCGTGGTAGGATAATATGTTTTTTTATTTTTATTTTTTTAAATTTAGTTACAACAAATAAAACACTATTAATTATAGTGTAATTAGTCAGTTACAGTACAATTTCAATCATAAATAAATTTATTTCAGCTTAACCATGCGACACATAAATCATCGGATTTTCGGTCCAGCTAACGTGGTTGTGGTACGCGTCCTTGTTCCTCTTCAGATTTTTTTCGAAGATAATATCTAATTCCCATCAAAATGACGTGTCCAACAAAAAGTACAAAGCTTCTATTCAAAATGAGCAAATGTAAGGGCACCTGCGTTTGTATATAAATTGGCATGAGCTCTCTTTGTTATATAAAAATGGAGAGCTATGTTGCTTTCAATGGCCAACAGAGCAACGTCTATAGACCGTTTGAAATGCAGAAATTCCATAAAATTTTCAAATAAAACAGTTCACTTTATATGGAAATCAAAAAAAAATCTCGCGTTCTAAATAGAGCCTACTTATTTGTACAAGTATTAAAGTTGAAGAATTATATGAGAAGATTCATGGTACTGTTGTGATGAACCATTGCAATATTTGTAGAGTGACCAATTGGTTTTGCAAATATTACATTTGATTTGGACTGTTTTCTAGAAGTGTCAGGAAAATCGGAAGTACCGCAGGTATTAATGCGGTAGTTCCGCTTTGTGGAAGTACCGCATGCATAAGTGCAGCAGTACCACTTGGTGGAAGTACCGGGTTGAGTTACGGTACGCTTTTCCAGAGAGGTCCAAGTGAAATTTTCAACGTGCGAAAGTACTACTTTGGGGAGCGGTAGTACCGATATGGTAAGTGCGGTACTTTTGATCTTTCCAGAAAAATAGGATTTTTGAGGAATTAAGTCATGTATTAAATTGGTTTGACCTGGGTTATTGGATTAAAGGTGCATGATGCATGTCTTGGCTAATGTAGGTCAAGTTATAAAGAACTTATGTCTGGATATGATTTCTTTGTTTTTAGATGTGCACGGTCGCTTTGATCAACTGTGGTCAACGGCGAGAATTGGGGCTAGGCTCATGGAGAAGTTGAGGCTCAAAATGATCGAGGATGCCGGGTGAGACGGTGAACTCAAGCATGGCAGACAAAGGCATAAATATTGAAGGCGAGTTCGAATGTCGGGATGACGCCATGTAACTTGCACGGGCCAAATGAGCTATGGTTCGGTGGAACCGGGACAGGAGAGAGTTGGCGACACGTGGCAGGCTAATGGTGCACCTACACGTGGCAAGCATAGCGATTGTTTGCAGTGATTGATGATGACCGGGTCAAGAAAGGGTATTTAGGTAGTTTGACCAAAATACCAAAAACTATCTTGGATTAAAATCACGACGCATGAGCGATGTGTTTGAGAGCAGTTTAGATCAAAGTGGTGCTGGTTAGATCAAGACTAAGGGTTTAGCAGATGCACACTTATGTGGTTTGAAAAGCGTGTATAAGTGAATTTGTGAGAGTAAAATCCATATATGGGGTTAACAGGTTTCTCCCATTGTAATAGTGGATATGATGCATCATGAAATGCTTCCGGCAATACGAAATTCTCAAGTTAACCAATAATCACAGACCAATTTAAGGTCTTGAGGTGTCAGACAATAAAATAGCACAGGCACTCGTTGATATCAAAGGATATAATATTATAATTTGCGCACATCAAGCAACATCACAGGAAAAAATAGTCAGGATCAACTCAGACTTGCATGGCCACTGAAATTTATCACTCATCTCCCTCTCAGAAAAGATTATATCATTCTCATATCAATAATCACAAGCCCAAGATAATGACACGGATTTCAAGGTCTTGTTACTTGGAATGCCGTAGTTACTGTCATGCATAACGACATATCAAATTACATAATACAGTTGCAACAGAATAGCTGTACTATGGGAAACACACACATACAAGAGCCACCTTCAGATCAGAAGGCCAGATAAACTACTAAATGCTTCGGTGCGATCCACTTTTCACTTATATACACATGGTCCAGCTAGCAATCAGATTACCCACAAAGCCAGCCCATCCACTGCGAACTACATTAACTAAATCCAAGCGGGCATGGACATCTCAGAAACAACTTACAAAATACCTACAACTTCCTGTATTTATACTCAAATCACCCAAGAACACACATCATCCACCAAATCAAATCCTACTGTTAGAATGATCTCCCCTACACCAGCGAACGAGCAATGCCAGTTTCTGAGGCGCTGTCCCCTGAGCTCCCTGACTCTGAACCTGTAAACAAAGTTAAATGGAAAACAATGCAAAAGCTTTGGTTCATGAAGAATACTCTGGGGGCTTGACCATACCACTGGACGATGAGGAGCCACTGCCAGAACCACCGGAGCCACTCGCGACCTCAGCATCCTTCTCAATCTCCGCTGGTTGGTAAGTCGCGGTTGGCATCTCATCCCCAATATCTATATACTCATCCACCTGCTCAGCCACTATAGTCCTCTTCTCAGGATTCTCGTTCTCCTGTAAATAACAAAACAAAACAACTCACATGAGAGTCCAATTCACATATCCGCTAACACCAAGAACAACACATGTTGCTTCCTACTGCCATTACCGCATCACCATTGTCAACCAATGTAGGCACACCACCATTCACAGCTTCAGCCACAGCAGCATTCTTGGCCTCAGCAGCATTCATCGTTGCAGCTCGTCGGCTCTTGTTGAAAGCCTTCTTGAAGTTGTTCACAAATCGATCAAGCTCCCACTGTGTCTCGACATCCATCTCGTCAATATCCAGCTCGATCTCATCCCCAAGCAGCTGTGGATTGACATTCCTCTTCCGCACAATCTGCAGCACATTATGCATCTTCTCTTCGGGCAAGCTCTCCAGCCCCACCCTCAGCATGTTCTTCTCCTCCAGGCTCATCTCCCTCTTGTTCGGCTCCCTTGCCTTCGGTTTCCGCATTTTCAAGTTCCCAACCCTCGGCTTCACCTGTGCCGGAAGCATTGGCGGTGGCAATTCCGCTGGCACTGGCATCGGTGGCTCAAGGCGCTTGAATTCCTGCTCGAACCAAGAGACCACCGCCTTGTACATCTTCTCAAACGATGCGAGGAGGCCGCCGGCGAAGGTGTGGACCTCGTGCCCGGCAGGGTTGTACCGCAGCGCGTTGGAGAACGTGAGCCGGACGTCGGCGGCGAAGGCGTCGTGCGTGGGGTACCTCCCGGCGGCGAGGTTCTCCTTGACCGTGCCGAGATCCATGGGGCTCTTGATGACGTTGTGGTAGTCGTGGAGGCCAAGGCGCTCGACCTCCACTGGGGCGTTGAACCAAATACTTCGCTTGTCCTTCTGCAGCTTCGTCAGGATCTGGTTGCACCGCTTCCGCATCGACGACTGGAGTTTCGCCGGAGGCGGGGGAAGGCCCTTCGGCTGGCCCTGCTGCTGCTGCTGCTGCTGCCACGAGTCGATGCGGGAGAGGAGGGCGCGAACCTGGCCCAGCTCGCCCGCGAGGCGGTCCCGGAGCGCGCGGACCTCGCGGTAGGCCAGCGCTGCCGGCCGGAACGTCACGTAGCCGGACGGCGGCGAGGTCACCAGCGGCGGTCTCGGCGTCGAGCTGTCGGCGCGTGGAAGGGGGTGGTTGGGGCTAGAATTAGGGGGTATGGGCGTGAGCGGGGCGCCGGTCTCCCCCCAGTGGTGGTGGGCACCGCTCCGGCCGGCGAGGAGGGCGGAGGCCATCGCCGGCGCCGGCGAGGGTTTCGCGTGCTGGGTTGGTGGGCTTGCGAGTTGAATCCGAAACCCGAGAGCACGGGAGCAGAGGAGGCGAAGAGATTTTTAGTGGCGGGTGGATCTGCCCGGAGGTGGAAAAGGATGGAATCCACACCGTTGGCGTCTATACGGGGCGGTTTGGACGGTGGTGATTCGCGTAGGCCTGCCCACGGGCAGGGGAGGGTGGATGGTTGGGCTTGCGGTATGGAGGCACGTGGCGTGATCTGGGAAGGTTGGAGATGCTTTTGGTCGCAGGAATGGTGCGTGGTCGTGGACGCTTGGGTTTTGAGGGGTTGGAGGATACCTTGGAGATTTGCATGTGAGCCGCTGACATCTGGGGTACATGTGGGGAAGGTGCAGTGGGGTCGTCATGGCAGTGAGAAGATATGTGGAACGGTTGGGTGGGTGGGTACGCGATGTCTGTGATGAGGTTTCAGAGTCGTGTTTTCGCAGGAATTTTGGCCTGGACTCCCAACTGAATAGCCGGTACATGGTACAAGCAGGAACGCTTCAGCGATTGGTCTTCCAAAAAAACTTCAGTGATTAGCTGGGAGTTGTGTTTTCGCAGGTACATGATACTAGCAGAAAGTCTGGTGCCTCGGCGACAGGCACTGAGCCACCGACGTGCCAATGATCGATCGATCCGCGCGGGGAGTTGTGCTTCCAGTGGAAAACGCACTACCAGGCTGCGCAAGCAGATTTGTGGCCTCAGTCGCTCGCCGGCGCGCGCGATCGAGGCCTCAGCCCTCATCCGCGACGAGCGCGCGCGTGGGCAGAGAGCCGCCGGTGCACTCGCCGTGCGCCCTCGCGTTGTTACCGCGTGATTCAACCGCTAGCCACCCTTCGAAAAGGAAAGGAAAAAAAACGGCAACCCGTGCGTGTGGGTTTCTGTGGGTGTGGCTGATTGGCCGCGCGGTGTGCGCTGCCTGTGCTGCGTGAGGTCGCGCCGCGCGGAGCCTGCGCGCACGCGTTCGTTGGTTGGACCGGCAGATCGAAAAGGCATCACACGGGCCACGCGAGGCAGACATGCCGTTGCGGACAAAATTGTGCTAGCACGAGGCCTTCGGGCTCCGGGCATGCATGCGGCTTGCGTCGTCGGTTGTCGGACTTGGAGCCGTCAGAGGATTTCTCTCTTACTGCCGCTTCCTCATCCGTGTAAACCACTCCTCCTCCGTGAGGAGCAGCTTCTCGCTAGCACCAGTAACGAACGCCGGGTCTAGTCGATCTTCCGCCACCTTGAGTCTCCCAGTCACCTCCTCCACCAAGAGCGTTGAGAGATCAAGCAGTATTTCAATTGATAGAGCAATTTGTGAGAACCTGAAGGGGACGCCATGTGGGTACTTCTCGACAACCTTGTGCGGCGGCTCCGGGTCGCAGAAGATGCTAAGCTGATTCACCAGCCCGGTAAGCCGCAACGCAAAGTCATCGACATACTCCCTGTCGCGGAAAACAATGCTCTCGAACTCCTTGCGGAGCTTCTGAGCATTAGCCTTGCACACTCGATCAATGCCGACGCGCATGATCTTCAGGGTATCCCACGCCTTCTTGGCGATTGCCTTGATAGCAAGTGTGGAGATCATCTCTGATGAAACAGCGCACAGGATGGCCTCCAGTGCCATCCTATCCTCCTGGAACTCAGCCCCACCGGTATCGACGGCGTCCCAGAGCCCGCGCGGCTGGAGTATAACCTTCATTATCAGGGCCCAATCACCATAGTTCATCTTCGTGAGAGTCGGATACGCCGCCGATCCCCCGACCTCCTTCACCACCCTTTGTACCACCATAGCACCGCTGCTACCATCGGCGTGATCTCTGGGACATGGCGATGAAGACTGGGAGCGCCGTGGCATCGCGGATTCAGCTGGCTACATCGTGGACCAATGTATCCCTAGTTCTGATACCAAATGTTAGGAGTTTCAGCCGATCAACACGCCTGAGCTTACATACAACCACACACGAAGTTGGAAAACATAGAGCAAGAATGCAAAAGTTTTGCGCTACTGAAAAACTAGATAGTTTTTTCCTATTGTATTAGACTGCTAGTTAAAGAAAATACTAGTCTAACTCTGGTGGTTAAGTCACCCTTATTATGCGACATCCTTATTATGCGGCACCTCCTGCATAATCCCACAGATCCAGGCCATGTCTCACACGACGCTAACAAACCAGGAAAACCGCTCTCTCGTGGGCTGAGTACGTGTCGAGTGTTTACGACTACTACAGTGAACTTTCGATCACGACCACTATAACTGCTACAGTGATCTTTCGACTATTATCATTATGACTGCTACAATGTATTTATGACTTACGAATATGACACTACAGTACTCTTACGAGTATAACTTATGACCATGATCACTTTGACTGACTCTCCGATCACGGTGAGTAAGGTAGATTATTGAATAGCCTTCGGGCTCCGGGCATGCATGCAGCTGCATGATTGAAACGTCTCATCAACCTCGTCACACTGCGGGTTTTCCCCGGTATTACTAGTAACTGAGAAGCATTTTATTACTAGCTACCTGCCATGAACGGGGAGGCATTACATGCTGTTCAAACTACTTGTACTTACGAATACCACTCGACGCCAGATGATTAAAACTTCACACACACGTCACATAAGTAACCCATCCATTCGTTCGTCTAAAACTACAACGAAAACACTACCATACTGTCCATCCGTACTAGCTAGTTGGACGGTAAGTTAAACAGAAAATTGCTCCTCTGCCCCAAAATTTAATGGTGTTTGCTCATTTGCTCTATGATGTCTCACTGACATGCGGGTCCTGGACCCGCATGTCAGTGAGATATCATGGGGCAAATGAGCAAACGTCATTAAACTTTGGGGTACATGAGCAAATCCCCCGTAGTTAAATTACCTCCTACTGGTCGAGTCACGCGGCGATCTTGGAGCACCCCGCTTTGGCCGGCGCCGAGGCGAGCACGAGCCGCTTCTCAGCGGAGGAGTTGCCGACGCACCGCTTCCCCTTCTCAGCGTGCATCGAGGAGCCGCCGATCTCCCTGGTGTGGCCGATCACGTTGCGATGAGGTGCCTTGGCGCGCGTGCAGCGCGTAGGATGATGATGGCTCCATGGCCGCCTCCTTCTCCTCCTCCGCTATCGTGTCCAGCATCCTCGGGAGCCCACGACAGCTGCGACGGCCCGACCTCAACGGCGAACCGGGTAATGAGCTGAGCCTTAGCTATGATCAGAGTGAGCATGCTATGTAGAATAACCTACAAAAGGCATGTGTAGTTTACACAGCAGGCTAAAAATATATGGACATGGAAGCTTAATTTGTGCTAGCTCATGGTCAAGGGAGGTCGTTTGGGAGCTTATATTTATACAGCCATAGTGTTGTTTTGGAATTGGGAGTGTGGCTCGCACATGGATGGTTTTATGTGGTGACAACTGACCACTAGAAATTGAAAACAATTTTCAGGGGGAAAAAGAGGTTTAATTTGGAGGCAATAATAAATGGGTTGAAAGTGAGGTTAATTACACATAATCGACGTCCGTGTGATATATATATTATCATTATTATTATTTTCTATTATATATATACTAGCTGAATGTCCGTGCGTTGCTACGGATTTAAAAAATTTTAGAACATATTTGTATGCATGTTCTAAAAACATTTACCACTCGTTAGTTTCAGAATATATAGTATGATAAAGATTTAAAATCCGTAGTAACGCACGGACATTCAGCTAGTAGTCATGATGTAAATCACATAATTCTATGAGCCCTGTAGAAGGCCTCGCAACTTTAATTTTTCCTGTTTCAAGTACATACCTTCAAAAATCAATTACTCTAGGTAAGATCTAAAGAATTGAACAACAAATTCATTAAGTTCCTGTTTAACCCTCTAAATACGACTCGTGGTCAGTTCAACTTGATCGAGTGAAGGAACTTCTAACTGCTGCATGCTATGGCCAATCACAGAGATGGCTATGGATGGCCTGGGCTCTTTGGTATTGCGTGCGCGATGTGGATCTCAGAGATGGCTCGTGTGGACACAAGCATCGCATCATTCTGCCTGGTGCGGTCATGTCTCGTGATGCTCACCATTGGTACGGATTATTTTTCATGTATTGATGTTAATAATTAGCAATTAATGGAAGACGAACTGACGTATACATGTGTCTATCGGTTGGCCTCGCCTCACGTCTCACGAGCACTGTTCGGTCCGTTTGCCTCACGCCTCACGTCTCACGCGTTGAGCGGTTGTGGAAGAGACCGTATGAGTGGGAGGGGATCGTGAGATCAGACAACTACGAAGAGTCAAAGGAGAATGAACGCCTGAGAGACAAAGAAGAATAGATCTACCATCAACTCCTATTTATATAATAGTAAAGATATATATATAGAGAGAGAGTGCTACAGAGAAGCAATTGGAACACCATCGATCATCACATGTTTTTTTAGAAATTAAATACTTTGCATGAACAGAACTTCTGATGTGTGATCACAGGATTTTTTGCATTTCATCTCTCTTTTCATCCACATGAAACCAGTGGCGACTGTTAAAGCAGAATCGGCAGACAGTAAATGTCAATGCCAAGAACAGTATATCAAGACTCAGAAAACAATAGGTTGGTGGTATTTTGGTTGTTGCTAATTGGCATTCAGAATAATGAGCAGGGAACCAGGCCATAACCTTACGTTCATTCAGAAACCGCAGAATGATGACATGAAAGGCCAGTAGGCGCCCGGTATGATTAAAACCAGCCAAAACACCGGTTCCTGTGCGCAGGGAAAAGCTTTGTTTGTCATGTAACACTGTATCAATCAATCCAAATCAGTAACTGTTATTGGAAGCCCATCACCCTCAGAAACACGCTGTGATCAGATGCTAACTTCAGGCTCTGGTTCAGAGGCATGATGTCTGAGCCGTCTTCACCCTAGCAGTGACATGCATCCATACGCACAACAATTAATTTGCCTCGCTTTTAATACTGTGACACCCACAATATGAAACATATAACGGAGCGCCAACTACTGTGGGTTGTTCTTGGGTGGACACCGTTCAAAAGCAAGAACGTTCTTGGGTGGAAGGCTCCTGTTACGCCTACGGTCACTCAGGCATCGACATCGAAAGCAGTCAGGCAGCACAGCAGCAACACGTCGCTCTCTCTACGTCCAATTCGAGCAGATAATGCCCTCTGCAGGCAGAAATAGGCTGGTGGTTCAATGCTTCCTTCTAGCACGTTCCTCTGAAACTAACAATCTTTGAAGCCACGCTCGCATGCATAACTTGACGTCTCTCTCTTAAATGTAATTTCAAAACTGAAAGGAAAAAAGCAAAGGACCTTCTCCCTATAAAGAAGCCTAAGGCTTCGCTCATTTTAACTTAAACTTTTAACTTTTGATTTATTTTTCACTATTTATAAATTTTATCTTTCTCTAAACTTTTTTTACCTTTTTTATCGGTTTTTTCTCGTATTCGTTCGCGTTGTCCGTAATGAGCTAACATATTTTTTCTATTTTTAAATTTTTAAAATTTAATTACGCCAAATAAACCACCTTCAGATACAGTGTAATTTCTGCTGCTACAGTGCAATTTTTAGCTATAAATCACAGCTTTTTAGCCCAACCGAGCAGGTTGTGATCGTTTTGGCTTCAACTTTTAGCTTCCGGTTTATTTTTCACTATTCATAAATTTCGTCTTTTTCTAAATTTTTGGCTTTTTGTTGAGTTTTTTTCCGGTTCTTTTTTCCCTATGTATTTGTATTATACGTAATAGACTAACATATTTTTTATATTTTTAATTTTTTTAATTTAATTATACTAAATAAATTTCTCTCAACTACAGTGTTTTTTTCAGCCAGCTATCGTGCTTTTCAGCCATAAGTCACCAAAAATAAGCTCAAATGATCACACCTAAGTATAATCGCAATGGGCTTTGAAATACAAAGGTAATGTTTTTGGATTTTAAGTTGAAACATCGACTTCATGCAGATGTACTTGCCATTATAACCGCAGCCAAGGAATCTCACTTAGTAACCACTCGGAACTTTATAACTATTATGCATGTGTAATGTAAATTAGTGTTTATCTCACACACACACACCATCTTGCCCTATAAAGATGGTCGTATCTCGTACTGCTTAACCACACATACAGCCAAATCTAATGCTTAACAATACACGTACCGACTCCCACACTAAATGTTTAACCATAAGTTTATTCAGGGCACAGCACTAGCCACACCAGCACATGCCTCATGCTAAGGAAAAGCAAGGATAGTTTTGCTCCTACGCTGCCTTCCTCGAGCAATCAGTGGAATGGCCAGCAAACTCGCAGCGCACCAACAATTTGCAACAGCTGATCTGTTTACAGCCGGGAGATGAGCAGCGGGACAGACACGGTGGCATTTTGCTCCCCCATTGCAGGGTGGCACATCTCAAGCATGTCCAGCTCCCTGTACCTCTCCAGAACCCGCATCCGGCACTCCTCGGCTGCCATCAGACCAGTGGAGAAGGCGCCATGCACAGTGCCAGTGTATTTGACACTCGTGGCCTCCCCTGCAAAGAATAGGTTGTCGACGGGGATGCGCAACTTCTCATACAGGTCGCGAGGCTTGCCCACGCCATCAAAGGTGTAGGAACCAAACGTGTTCTCGTCCGTGCCCCAGTGTGAGACCAGGTAATGAATCTACGATAAGATTTGGGCAACACGATTGTAAGAATTGGCATAGCAGGATTCGTGATAGTTATATTGACATGTGTCGAAATACTAACCGGCACAGCTGCATTGGGAAGGATCTTCTTCAGCTGGGAGAAGGCAAATTGGGCTGCGGCCTCATCTGACATCTTTTCAATGTCACAAGCAAGCCGACCTGCAGGCATGTAAACAAGCACGGGGTGGCCTGTTGCCTTGTGAAGGTTAAGGAAATAGCTGCAGCCATATGTAGTGGATGAAACAACTCCAAGGAACTCCACATTAGGCCAGAAAACCTCGCTGAAGTGGAGAACAATTTTGTTCTCCACTCCAACTGATAGTTCTCTTATTGCTTCCTCCTTCCACTCTGGCAGCCTTGGCTGAAATTTAATGGTGTTTGCTTTCAGCACACCCAAGGGAATGGCAACGACAGCAGCATCCGCAACAAATGTTTTACCACTGCTTACAGTAACCTCCACCCTATTCCTGTGGCGAACAATTTCAACAACCCTAAAGAAAAGAACTTGGATCAGTACTAAGGAATGGCAGACGGAACCATGCTTGTTGCTTGACAAGTGAAAAGAAAAAAAAAACTACGCATACCTGTGACCAAGGCGTATATCTAGGCCTTTTGCCAGAGTATTTATAACCGGACGATACCCACGAACCATGAGACCATGGCCACCAGGAAGCAGTACCTCCTGCACCCCCATAAAGCAGAATATGGTCATACACAAGTACATAAGGCATAGTAATCAAACATTTGCCTGTGTACATCATGAGCAAGACATTGGCCATTGTAGTTAGTAACGGGAAAAAATCCTACCTGGTCCCACCCCTGAAGTGAGATTGCATCTGCATCAGTAGCAAACCAACCCTCCATGCGGCACAAATACCACTGAAGAACATCATGAGCAATCCCTTCTTGCCTGTTGTGAACATGAGGACAGATCAGATAAGATGACCAATATGTTTAGGACAACCCATGCACAAAGGCAGAAATTGGATGGTACAAACCTCAAGTGTAGATTTCTCTCCATAACAATTTCAATGGCCTTCGCAATAGAAATATCTTCATTGGTTTCTTCCCTTAATTTGTCAGTCTGTGCACACATAAATGTTATGGCAAATCAAACATCAAGAATATTATTGCCTAAAATCAACAAGCACCGAAAATTGGGAGAAGCCAGGAAGGGAATACCTCTTTCAGTATAGTCTCAAACACCTTCCCTATCTTTTCTACCAACTCTTGTGGAACTTGACGTCCCTTAGTGTCGTAGAGTGCATAACTGAAAGCCAATAGAACATGTTAGATGGGGCATTATTGGGTTCATCATCTCTCAACATATAGAACAACCTAGCTGTGAAGTTTTACCTCTCCAGATCATGATCAAACAGCACAGAATCATCTCCACTTGTGCGGTACAGTGGAAGTCCAAGCCTTCCAATGATTGGCGCCAGGGGATTTTCTTCACAAACACCATGAAGCCTGGTGCACACAAAAATTGGAAATAAGGCTTCAAATAGTGCTTTCAGATAAACTTTTGGTCATATACAGTTTTGGTAGTCCAAAGAAAAGAATGGAACTCACCAAGATGCTCCCAGATCAACAGGAAACCCAAAAGAGTAGTCAGTGTGAACTCTACCACCTATCCTATCACGGGATTCCAGAAGAACAACCTGGAAAGGAATCGCATTAGCATAACCGATGAGATGACAAGTTCACAACATTTCTGAGCGCATTTCTGAGCAGATTATAAACCACCTATACAATACCTGGAATGACGCATTTCTGAGCGCATTGGCTGCAGCAATGCCTGCAAACCCACCACCGATAACAATGGCAGAAGGTGTGTGGGGCTTTCTCCTGACATTTTCACCATATGAACCTGAAATAAAGAAAAAGAATTGCCTCAAAATGAGTGACAAAGGGGGAAAAACTTAAAAATAAAAATGTGTTCGATAGTTTGTGTTTCTTTGTAGTTACCATCTTGCCATGTAAAAGTGAATCCAAATTAAATTTGTAGTCAAATCCCATATTCAAATACTAACTCATAAAATACCAACTTTTAGACACATATACCAAAAGAAAAGGAAGGTACATAACATCTGATTTTTATGATTATATACATATACATATAGGGAGCTTACTGAAACTTCCACATGTCTTATGACGATTGGATGAGATAAACAAAGAGCCCAGCTCAAGTTTAATCTTCTGAAAATTTTGATGTAATTGGATGGACGCTTGCAAGTTGTGATAGGTTAATTAAGTTCATTTATATGGAGGTTTAGGGTCTTAAGACTGATAGTTTGCTTCAATGTGGAAAAAAGGTTTTTCTACCTCCAAAAGATAAAAGACCAGTTCATAAATAACATAGAGAAGCCTACCAAGTAGTGAAATTGCCGATATCGCCTGTTCTTCTCACATCAACCCTCCTCTACCCCCTCCACCATGGAGGGTTAGTAGTGAGGCATGTTCCCCTGTCTCAGAACAATGATGGTAAGACAGAACAATTTAAATTTTTGCCCATTCCCCCCAACAACTATATCCAGCGTGGACTGAAACTCTCAACATAATGTTCTTAGTCTCTAGCGACGCATTGGACACTGAGATGTAAAACAGACCAAACTCAAGTCCCTTCAACATTTTCATTGGACAGGCACACTGCATATTCTCCACTTAAGCACAACAACTATGATCTCAAAGGCCGGGCAAGGACAGAAGATCATTCGTATACTTTTCTAGCTTTGTCTGGACTTTGGACACGATGTGCATTCTGACTAATGGGCAATAGGCAAGACATATCTTGTGGCTATTGTTTATTTTGGTATTAGTTGGTAAGATGGTAGACACAGCTTTAGCAAGACAACCCTCAGCAGGATATGCTTCAGGACACTAAAAAAGCATCCAGAACGGTCACCAAACATCTCTCATATAATGACAATAGGTGCACTAAAACGCACTAACACCCAAAAGTAAAGATCCCCATAAATGTGACAATAACGAGCAAAAAAAATTATGCGTAGTAATCAAATAAATATTTGCACATTGTAGCATTCGAAAGATAGTGAACACAGACAACTAGATCCACTAGCGAAATGGGTGAGTTCGGATTGGCTTAAAGCCGGCTTATGCTCGTATTGTCTACAATAACTAACTTTTAAACGATGCGTGTTTCTTAAGGCGAATTAATAGAAAGATTATAGTAAAAAAGTGTAATGAGTTTAGCTGTACCAGTCAAAATCATAGCCAGAATTCAAATATTTAAGCCATAAGCTATCAGTCCAAAAGAACCTACCCATTCTCATACAATAATCTGCCCCCTACGTGCATTACAATAATATGGATTACACATACATGAAATGATGACACAGCACTAAACACAACATAATAGTACTTAACACGATGCACTTTTGATAATCTGATTTCAAGACAATCAATACATGATATATTTCAAATTTCAAGCACTGTTATAGTGTTACAAATTGTTAAGAGCAAGTATAATAAGAGGCTGTTAGTAGGCTGTATGCTGAGTGGAGGAGAGAGGAGGAGAGAGAAGAGAGGTGGGCTGTAAGTTTACAGCCAGCTGAAGCACAAGAACCAAGAAACTTTGTGAGAGAAAGGGGTGGGTCATACAGCCTTCAGCTGGCTGTAAACTACTATATGAATGGGCTGATAAGTGGGCTGTAAGTGTCCATACAGCCAGCTAAAGGTCCACATGGACTTGTTCTTGCCATGAGCCAATAGGTCAAATCCTAGAAGCTTCCAAGTGGTGGGTTCCCTTTGTGTGAGGTGTAGCAACAATAACAAGTGTAACAGCTAGTGTTTCAGGTTTTTTCCCTACCACCGACAGAGGAGCATGATGGTAGATTGGTAGGTGCATCTTTCATCTGGCCCACGCGGCACCTCCCAACAACCATAAGCTACTCGAGTGTTTGGCTTAACAAAAGCAAGCTCGCTTCTAGATGGTGGAAATTTTCGATTTTTGCACTAAGATTGCATTAAGAAAGAGCATAAGCTCCCCAAAATAATACCTAACCAACAGCCTCAGACCAGCAAGGGTGAGATAAAATAAGAGAATGGGGCCCAATGTAATCTCAAAACAAGCAAACACTGCCAACATCTGCGAATCAAAAAGAGGATTTTGCACCTAAATCCCTTCAAACCCATCGTATAATTTACATTAGTACCAGGAATCTTTTGCTTTACAAAAGAAAAAGGTTTTCTTCAAAATTCGATCTTCCCAACTAAATTCTACATAAACACTATGCAAAAGCCTGAAAGCTCGTACCAAAAACGAAACTTTACTGGAAACATCAAAATCCCGTCAAAACACTACATGAGAAAATCTGCCGAGAGGAACCAAGGAACTTACTGTTGTTCGCCATTTGTTCCGATCTGTTCTTCTCGACGATTACTAGTGGAATTAGAATTAGACTGATTTAACAGCAACTGGGGAGGAGAAATGCAGCAAGAAGATGAGGAGGCAGGCGACGTAGTTGTTCGAGTTCCGAGTTTAATCCCAGGTTCACAAAACAGTTCGTGCAGCCGTGCAGCCGAATCGCCGCAGCCCTCCTAATAATTCACGATACCCGCTCTCGCGATCTCACACCAGCGCCCAGAGTTCGCGCGATCCCACGAACGTTTCAGGCGATCAGATTGAAGTTTGGACCAACCCCCACGACCACGAGGTAGCACTGCAAAATCAGAGAAATCCAACTGTTTATTATAGAAAAAAATAAACCTCCGATTTCTATTAGACAAAAACGCTTTGCAGCACGCGAAAACCGGCCTCGAAATCGAAAGGTCTCAGCGATTTGGGAGGGGGAATATTAAAAAACTTGCATCTTCGCAGCAATCTGGCCAAAGCTAGAACAAAAATCGCTAGGGAATCCTGGAAACCGGCACCGAATCCCGCACCGGAAACCACCAAATCGACCGAGGTGATCGAGCAATTTTGGCTCAGCTAGGGCCAAACGAACAAAAGGGTTCGTCCTTTTCCCCTCCCAAACCAGGCCAAAATCGTACGCAAAGTCGCAAACTCGTCAGAAAAAACCGCGAAACCCACCAGGAAAGCCGATCGGATCAAGAAACCTCAAGGGATCTGTGGGGATCGAGGCCGACGAGATTTTACTGGATTTTTGGGATTCGGAGAGGAGATTTTAGGAGGAGGAAGGAGGCGGAGTCCTTCAGCTTCCTGGCGTTTGGGGGAGCTTGCCGGGTTTGGGATGGTGTGTTGCTGCCGTTGTTGGGTTGGGGGTGGCATTTATAGCACCCGGAGACCTTACCAACTTGAGAGTTGGGGGGGGAACCCACCACACGTGACATGTTGTGCATGTTTGATCGGATCTGGACGGCTCAGATGCATGCGGAGCAGCCCAGACGCGGATGACCACATGTCAAGCGATATTCAACGAAATCCACCCTGTGAAACACCAAGAAATCCAGAATCGAAGAACACAACTGGGTGGTTTTTTTTAGCTGTTGGGGATTTTGGTATGTGGCATATAGTTTATGACTGACGGTTTTTGAATTTTATCTATTCGTAAAAAATAGTATAAAGAGAAACAAATTGCATGTGATTTTGGCCGATAAAACTAAACTCGATACAGTGTCTATTACAATTTATCTGCAAATCCCGCCTTAAAAAGATGTACCATGTAAAAGTAAATTACTGTAGCAAACAATAAAAAGTTGAAGCATGTGCCTTTTGGCTTATGGCTTTTAAATTATATCTATTCGTGAGAGCAGTGGCAAAGCTAGGATTTTAACCTTGGGTATTCCTACTCACATAAAAAAATCCAATCCATAGATTTAAAATACAGTTCCGAGTAGTACGTTATCGATAATTAAAGTCACAAAAATAGTCAAATAACAAATTGTTCAGCTCTAAGATATGCATGAAACAAATTAATAAGTAATAAAGAGAACTTACAAAATACTATAATGTTGCTTTAACCTTGCGATTCTTCATGGTTTGGAAGCGGTTGATGATGTCTTTGTCCTTAACTTGTAGAAAGAACTCCCGCTCAATAAATGTAACCAAGCAATCATTCAAGTATTGATCCCCAATTTTATTTCTCAATTTGTTCTTTACATAATTCATGACAGAAAAGACTCTTTCAACACCTGCAGTTGCTACTGGAAGCACTAGCACCAATTTGAGAAGCTTGTAAACAACTTCATGTCTAAGATGCTTCTTTGTTTCAACAAGCTTAATGGAAAGCTCAGGCCAATAGGCTGTTTTTTGGGCCGCTGTGGGCTAGAATAGCGAAAATATCACAGAATACATCATTATACATTTATATATATAAGTATACATACATATATACTAAAGATTACACCAAAAAAGTTGAGTATTCCCGGGAATACCATTAAATCCGCCCCTGCGTGAGAGAGTACAAAGAGAGAGAGAGAGAGAGTCACATACGATTTTGGCTACTATAGCTAAAGTCGGTACAGTGTGTACTATAATCGACTTATAAATCTCGCTTTAAAAATATATCGTTTGAAAGTTAGTTACTATAATAAAAAAAACAAAAACCAAAAACGGCAAGTTAATTCGAACCCAGCCACTTACCAACTTGGCTTGGATTGCAATTTTTCATATTGCACTAATTGGCAATTTACTCAAGGTACATTCCCCTAAATGTGACCTTACTCTTCCCTTTTTACCATATAACCCTTTTAATTTGCATCATTGTCGGATCTTTCTTTTCGATTACAAGGAACAGGCATACACACGCCACCACGTATGCATATCATATGTATACACATACAAGCGTGGCTCCGTAACACATGTCTAAACTAATAGATGACAAGAATAAATCTATAACATCACAAAGTTTATACTAAAGTGCACTAGCGTGTGCGTTAAGGTGAGAATCGAAATTTAAATCCTGATAAATAAAATCGTATACCGATAATTTCATCACCCCCACTTAGAGTTTATATGTAGAGTTTGCCCAACAATGAGTAGCGCTCCTATATAGCATAAATTTCAAAACACGAAAAAGGTCTCATTTTAACCACGTACTAGTTCACTAGTAACAATTAATACTGCTTTAGGATTACATGCAATTCGGTTTTTAGAAGGGCATAGAAATATTGCCCAAAGTAACCAAAATGTGCACCACATTCAAGTCATCTCAAATAAAATGGAGGTGAATATGATCCAACAGCTTACATAGGGGTGTGCACTTGAGTACCAAATGAGGAGCCCACCTAACACACACATCGTTGGCACAGATGACACATGGCTATTATTGGTTTTGCATTTGCCTCCCTTTGTTTTTAGAGAGCTACTACCGTATACCGTCGGAAGACATCCCTACAATATACCTCCCTCTTGCCATTGCTCTCTTTTCCTCCCTCTCTCTTCTCTTGAATCGGTGCCACCACTCCCCTCCCCTCTACCTACCTTCTTCTCTGGCACCGGCCATCGCCCTCCTCCCTCTCTCTTCTCTGTGCGTGCCGCCTTCTTCTTCGGCGCCGGTCGCAACTCTGCACTCCTCCTCCGCCCCCTCCTCCACCATCGATGGCCAACGACGACCCCACAGCCTCGCTGCGCCACCCTCTCCCCCTCCCCCACCGTCCACACACCCGCCTAATCTAAAATTCACCGCACCGCCGTCTTACCGTGTCGCCTTCCAGCAACGCCCACCACCCTCCGCCGCCACCCAACACCCTCCACCGCTGCCCACTACTGGGCCACCGCCTCCTCGGCCTCCCTCTACAATCGGGGCGCACTGTGAACCCATCGTCGGTGGATCTCTACCGTTGTCCTCATGGTGATCCATCGACGAGTCAGAGAGAAGGGGAGAGAGAGGATGAATCTGTAGGAGGAGGATGAATCCCGTCAGTTTATATTTGCACTGTATATCGTGATGTAGTTTTTCTCTTGTTTTCCCATGTTTTTTTAGAAACCTTTATTTGCCATGAGGATTTCATTGATAGAACCACGCACAAAAAAATAAATGCTTTCTTTCCTTGAGCTGGTATAGGACCGTACATGTTTAAGTAACTTAGTTAATTCCTAATTACACCCGTTCTGCATATGATAGAGAGCTAGCGCATTATCTAGCTAACAAGTAACACATTTTTTTTGAAGGGAAAAGAATTGGTTATGAAAAACTGCAAGAAATGGAGTAGTGTGATTTATGTAAGAAATTTTTTGTTTATTTTGATATACAAACAAACAGGTAAGGATGCTCCCAATTTGCATGTTTGAGAGAAAAATTAGTACTAATACAACCCATGCATCATAGCATTTCGGATTTTTTTCTGCTGCAGTAAGGAGGTCCTTTCCGTACTTTAGCCGAATGCGATAGCATTCCGTGTACGTTTGCATCCGATCGATCGATGCCGCGCGCGTATGAACACGACGTCGTGCTCGTTAAGTGTCGACAAATGCATGCGCAAATCGGGTCCAAAACGACCGAGAGAGACGTGCCTGATGGTCTCGGCTATCCCAGCAACGCTTCTAACACAACGGCCTTCTTTTTCGGCTTTTAGTTTTTACTTTTAACTTTTCTATAGTAATTAATTTTTAAATAAAATATCCTTTTAAAATATTATCTACTAAGTTAATTATAGTACATATTGTACCAACTTCATTTGTATAACAAAAATCACATGAAAATTTCTGTTACTCTTTAATCTCTCGTACGAATAGCCAAAAAACCACAAGTCACAACTAAAAACCATAAATCTCAGCTAAAAAGAACAGACCCGTTACGCCAAATTTTCACCGTCACAAATGATCGCATCATGCGCATCCATTCTGTCTCTGCATATGTAAGGAGCACGAGGGAATCATGCACGAAAAATCTCTTCCTCTTACCTCGCTTCCTTGGGGTGCATCAGGCATGCATGTCGATCTCGTTTATATATAGCACAAATTTCCCTATTATACCGTATGATTCAAGGTTTAACGGATACTCGATCGATCAATCCATTTATGATATGTATTATTCACGAAAACATCTTTTTCATAAATAAATATCTCAAATTGGTAATGGTGATTCATCTGTCAATCTCTCTCTCTCTCTCTCTCTCTCTCTCTCTCTCTCTTCAATTCGGCCCCTTTGTGCTTTTCTCTTCCAAAGCCATCGTTAGTTTGCATCTTATTCCTCCGTCGTTCCTCCACATCGATGACCACTGTGGTGAGTGGCGACTAGGATGCTATACAACGTAGCGTGACAACACCTATTGCGACTGTGGTGCATAGCCATGCGTGGCCAAAGACAGATGTCGGCCAGGAGTTGTGACGAGCCACAAGTCTGCAACGCAAGTAGGAGCAGCTAGCGATGCAACCATGGCGGTCATCTCGCTATTGGAAAACTATGCCTTTGATTCCCTTTTCCGGCGAAATTGAAGAGAACCGGTGTGCAGGATACTGGTGCCAACTTCCTCTGCGGCTACATCTTCCTTTTGAGTGTTTAGCTCCACTGTGCATGCATATCCGGTAGGATGGGCTGTTTACTGTTGCGAGAAAAGGAATTAGGGTCTAGCAAGGTGCATATATATGCTCTTTCTTATTCTAGCTATTCATTTTCTTAGAACTGGAGATTTCCATTCATTGATTTGGGGGAAGTGCGACGTTCCTTCACAGGAATTGGACACGAGCTAATGGCGAAGCCAAGGGCCCCGCACAAGCAAAGCAACAGCGTCGGAGGCACAACAAGGGTCGGGATGGAGCTCGGTCGAGAGTGGTGATGGAGCTAGAGGCATGGCACAAACCAAGCATAACGACAACGGCTCGACATGTTAGAGTAATAAAATATTTTTTATCTATCATAACGTATGGACATTTGGCTAGTAGTAGTATATATCCGTGTATCATATTGTTCGTAGGAAAAATATAACGTATGGACATTTGGCTAGTAGTAGTATATATCCGTGTATCATATTGTTCGTAGGAAAAATATCTAGCTACATCAGAAAACTTATAGAAAGATGCTTCTATATCTTCAATAGTGATTTGCATAATATTTAAAGTATAATAAATAACCGATAGATATTACTTATCTTTTTATTTACTTTAAAATTAATATTACTTTTATTAGAGAAGAAAGCATAAAAACAAGCTCAAACTTAGGGAGCAGGGCGGACGAGCACGCAGTTATTTGGCTGTTTGTCCGTCATTTTCTAGAGGCAATTCAAAAAACTCGTCTCCTTCCAAAAACAAGGACAAGCTACACGCGTTACGTGTTGGCACTTTTCGGGCCAGCAGTTAAACGGGCGCAATCAGCGAGATACTGAAAAGAACAATGAACTGCTACTGACACGCCACCTTAATCTCTCTCTAGACGACCTATGGTGACTCGACGAGAATAATATGTAACAGAGGAAAGTCATCGTAATTAATCATATCATTAGCCATGCATGTGGTTTTTTTAAACATTAGGGAACTAACCCTGGCTAGAGATGAGCTAATGCTAGCGAAAATTCAGCTCGGCAGGACTCGTCACGTGTGAGATGAGAAGGTGCCAAATCAAGCCTGAAAAAAAAGACGGCTATCATCATGCATGTGGTGAGATAGATGAAACAACCCGTGAATGCTGCAGTGGCGCTCAGTTGGATTTTTATAAATTGACTTATGACTTTTTTATATTGTAGTTAGCTTATTTTATACTGTAATTACTGATAGTTTTTTTAATATAATTAAATTAAAAAAATTTCAAAATAGAATAAACATGTTAACCCATCACAAACAATACGAAAAATACGAAAAAAACAAAAAATATAAAAATAAGAAAAAGACGAAATTAAGAAATAAAAAGCCAAAAACATAAGTTGACTTATATAAGCCGAAATAAGCACAGTAATTTCAGCTTGTTTCGCAAAGTAGCCTTGAACTGACGAACTCCTGTTTGTGCAATGGCTTGGCGGTGAGCTTCTGGGAATCTCCGTTTGCGTTGCGTTGCACATGGGGAAAATGGAAACTGGTAGGTAGCGTGCAGTGTGCTGATGTACGAGGCTGCAGGCGTGTGCCAAGGATCTGTTCAAAAAGCTATGACTTTTGGCTGATCATATGAGTGTTAAGAAATTATTTTGTTTATTAAAGTCGTTCAAAAATCAATCTCTAAAACAGGCCCTAAGGCCGGCCAGTGTTTCGTACGCGTGGTGGGCCGATCCGGCCCGACCACGTAGCCCGGGCGCGAGACGCGAGTGGGTGTCCTGTCCTATTCAACGTACGGAGGCTGGTGGTGGGCTTGCTTGACAGCGTCGAGCTATGCATGTGCGTACCCACGCGGTTGGGTGCTCCAAAATCCAGTGAAGCCGCGCGGCAACCAACACGCACATGCGCATGAAGGGTGTGCGCAGAGCCTCGGCAAAGAGCGCGCCGCGTGGCGTGCGATCCGTGGCCGATGCTGCCGCCACACGATCATTGTGGATTTGTGATCTTAATTCAATTTTACAAAACAACATATTATTTTTATAAAATTATCAGAAAACTATAATTTTTTAGAACTAATTCTACAAAATCACTCTTATTCTTACCAACCATTTAAAAAACATACTTTCATCAACCGCAACTATTTTAAAAGGATAGACCCACATGTCTGCTACATAATCAACAGACGTAGAGGGTGCTGTTTGTTCAAGAATCTGAGGAGCAAGAGAAGAACACCCCAGTTGCAGGAGAAGGAAGTTGAGTTGCAGTGAAGTTAGCCATATGCCACATCGGTTGGTCACGCACCAGTGTCCTCCATGTTAGCATAACGGGATTAGGTGATGCATTCTCAATGACATATGATGTAGAGTAGCGCATGTGATGTACGACCTGTGATCAAGTAGGCTTCCTTTTAATATTATGCTGGACTTATGCTTATTTGGGTTTATAAATCCAGTCTTCTAATTTTCTTACTATGATAACTAAAAATATATTATAGCTATTATTAGTTTTTAATATAATTATATTTAAAAAATATTAAAAAATAATACAAAAATAAAGAGGAAAAAACAAAAAAGTTAAAAAACAAAATTAAAAAACTAAAAATCAGAAACCAGGAACTAGAAGTAGAATAACCTGAATCATACGGATAGGACTTTCTGAAGACAATAGGGTACGGGGACTTGCAACTGTGCAAATATGACCGCTTTGTAAAGTTATTGACCGAAGATTTGAGAAAAACGCGCTTGTACTTGCAAGAAACGAGCGCCTTACGAGACACATGGCTAAAGCAGAAAGGTTGCTTCCTTAGACCGGAAAAAAGGCTCTGGAATCATCTATGATCTAACAAACACGCTAAAAGAGCATAACCTCTTTTTTCTTCTTTTAAAACGGAGCTAAAAAAGGTCTCGTTTGTTTCAACTTCATCTTCGGGCTTTTAGCGTATTTTTTACTATTTATAAATTTCGTTTTTTCTGAATTTTTAGTTTTTTTAGTTTTTTGCCGGTTCTTTTTTTTCATATTTGTTGCATTATACGCGATGGGTTAATATATTTTTTCTATTTTTATTTTTTTTAAATTTAATTATGCCAAATAAGCCTCTATCAGCTACAGTGTTTTTTCAGCCAGCTACAGCGTTTTTCAGCCATAAACTACTAAAAAAAGCCACATTGAGCACTGCAGAGTAGGCCTGGGCAAAATACCCGCTACCCGTTACCCGTACCCGAATTACCCAGACCCGAACCCGAAATACCCGAACCCGAGGTACCCGATCCCAAATTCGGATAGCGATTCTGATTACCCGAAATTAGTTTGGGTAGTTCGGGTAATATCCCCCGGTACCCGAACTACCCGAATTGTCTGTAAATTACCCGAATTGTCGGGAAATTGTCTGTAAATTACCCGAATTGTCTGTAAATTACCCGAATTGTCGGGAAATTAGCTGGTTTTCTGTAAATTCGGGTATATCGGGTATACCCGAACCCGAATTATCGGGTACCCGAAATTGCGGGTAGTGTTTTTTTGGGGCTAATATCGGGTAGCAGTTTTCATTACCCGAACTACCCGACCCGAAAAATTCGGGTAACCCGAACGCCCAGGCCTACTGCAGACCAGTAATCTCAACTGATATACATCACAAGTACTAATATTTCTGTAAGATTGTTAGTAACTGCAGTAAAATCATCAAATGGCAGCAACCAACTGTACAAACTATGACAAGACAACAAAGTATAATCTCCACCTCTCACAACGGTTTGAGGTGGTGATCGGTTCGGCTGAAAGCCTCATGGCTTATGGCTGAAAACACTGTAGCTGGCTGAAAAAAGTACTGTAGCTGACAAAGGCTTATTTACCATAATTAAATTTAAAAAATTTAAAAATAGAAAAAAATATATTAGCCCATCACGTATAATGTAAACAAATACGAGGAAAAAAAGAACCGGTAAAAAAACTAAAAAAAAAAACCAAAAGTTCAGAAAAAGACGAAATTTATAAATAGTACAAAAATAAGCTGAAGTCATATTGATCAGGGCCTGAAGCACAGCTCGATGAGTTGCAAAGGTCAACAGATGAATCAAACATTATCAATATCAAAGCGTCCGGTGCAGAGAGTAATTGCATCTAGCTGTGCAGGGTTAACATCCATGCACACAAGACCTTATGGCACAGTACAAAACAGGCAACGATCCAGATAACACAGAAACAGATGTAATTACTAATTGGACTGCATCAATAAAGGTAGTTCTTCACAAACAAACAAAAAACAGTGTAACACAGGTTTGCAGGATCAAAGTAAGCATCGAGGCCTACCCAGACGGCCAATAATACACCAACTTTATTTCATAAAAAAAAGATAGCAGTTTCAGTCATCTGGGGTCAGCATTATGTGACAACACAAGTGCAAATATGGGCAAGGGGAACATGCTGTACAGATTAAGTTAACTAGCTGACCTTGAAAAGTTTATTCATACGTACGCAAGCAGTACTGGCAATGTAAAGGGGAAATCGATGAAATGCAAATTGGTTTGGCCAGAGCAAATCCCCACCCCGTCCAAAAAGGACATTTTTCACAAAGTCGTTTCGGGCAAAATAAGTTATGACATACTGAAATAAAGGATGAGTGTCAAAGTGCAGCTATTTCAAGCTTTGGAGTGGCGAAAATTGTTTTGAGTGGTAAACCCTCAATCTCACATCTCTACAGTTGGATTTCATCGATTTTTACCAAAGTAAACGAGTTTAACGTGCACAAGGAATTATCATATATAAGAACTTTTAGGTTAAGTACGATAGTCCAAGTGACACTTTAGGCCGACGTCTTCAAAACCTTTACATAACAGATAATGCTATTGCTGATGCAGATGGAGCCCACCCAAATCAGCTTCTTAAAGGCTTCCTTCTAATCTGTCAATCTGTGATCAATGCAACCGTAGAGAAGATGATTCAAAGGGTGCAAAACAAATAAACATGTTAGAGATGAAAAACAACTTGATAAACCTGGAAAAGAAATGTGCTTTCAAACGATCCTTTTGGTTAGGTCCTTACTTGTTTCACTCTTCAAATGAATGATTTACTTAGGAGTCAAGAGGGATGATTAAAAAAAGCTACTAGAAGACACTTCCATTGACAACTGTATATGTTTGCACGAGATAAGAAGGTTTGAGACAGAGCAATGCATGTCAATAAAGGTCAATATAAATTTCTTATATATTTCAACACCAATTAAATCTACATAACGAATTGCAAAGACGACAATCAAACTGGAGAGAATAAGGTGAAAGATAACCAAAAAAAATGCTACCGTTACGTGAAACAGGTGGGAATATTGACAGCTTACAGCGGAAAATACCAAAAGATGACTTAATTTTTCGTCCTTTTCTTTTCGACTCAAACTGTTGTTACACATTGGTCCTCAGAAAAAGCAGACCAGAACACATACATGGGGGCGGGTGCGGTACCTACTGGAACAAGAAAAAGACCATAGCATGCCTGTCATAGTATCATGCCTCACAGGCACATATGGCCAACCAAGGTTCCAAATCCTACTACCGGGATAAATCTTGTCGGGGGGCCGATACCGGTCACCGGAAAAACCGACCGGTAATTAAAAAATCGGTCGAATTTCACGCATCAAAATTTGAATTTAAAATCGGTAACCGGAAAATCGGAGAAAAACTGCTAAAAACCGGTTTTTCAATTTTGAAATTAAAAATTCCTAACACATTCATGGCAAAAAGTATAAAGCCAAGCACGAGAGGTGCATGGATTTTTCTAATACATTCTATTAATGTTAAACAATGTAAACATTATTAAAGAAACTAACTTTTACATTCAAAATAAAATTCCTAACACATTGATGGCAAAAAGCATGAAGTTAAGCACGGGAGGTGCATGCATCTTTCTAATAAATTCCATTAGTACTAAATAATGTAAATATTATTAGAAAAACTAACTTTTACATTCAAAATTTGGGAATTCCTAATACATTCATGGCAAAAAGTATGAAGTTAAGTACGAAAAGTGTATGCATCTTCCTAATACATTCTATTAATATTAAACAATATAAATATCATTAGAGAAGTTAATTTTTACATTCAAAAGTTTAAGTTTGAATTAAATAAAAAACCGGCAGTTTTTTTCCCGGTAGGCACCGGCAAAATACTAATTCGCCGGGATTTGGCACCTTGTGGCCAACCATCACAGTCCTTAATATATTTTAACTGAGCAGTGTTTGACAAGTATCATAGGAAAGCAAACCATGATAAACATGTGATCAAAGGGCTGAACAAAACACAGACGAACTAGTTATGAACTCTTGTAGTGCTTGCTTCGATCAAATGCAACAAGTGAGTGGAATAAAAAAGTCGCACTGCAGACAGTGCAATGCATAGAGCTACAGCACGATGCATTTGAAAAGACTGAAGCTTGACCACATTCAGCATGCCCAATTCTAACTACACCAAACATAGTAACAATACATTAGGCACAATACCAGAAAGGAGCTCAGAAATCAGAATGGAAGGTTGGTTGCATCATTGCATCTAAGTTAAATATTACGAGATTCTAGTCTAAGTCTAACAAAGAAATATGGGTACTATGATCATAACATGCAGAAGTGGTTATTGTTATAAGAAAGTGCCTACAAAGTGAGTTTATGTTTACATCAATTGCATACTGCAAAAAAGGGTACAATTTTGTCTATTATATCTCAATTTTGGTAATGAGTACATACTATAGCTGCCTCACTTCTAGGCTGCAACATTAATATCGCAAGCATGCACTTCAGCCAGTTGTAATGGACCAATCGACTGACAAATCCAGTCCCCAAGTGCAATCTTCAATCAATTCCAACAAATGAGTGAAACCAAACGGGTATGATGCATTGCATGCTATGGGTGAAGATGACTAGAGAAAGACTAAAATCTTTGCCACTAAAGGAGCACAGGTTACACATCCGCTATGTCCTATCTAACTGAATTTGGACTGAATAGCAGAGCTCAACAAACCTTCAGTAGAGTGCACTGTTCTTGCAAATTAAAAGATTTTAAATGGCATATACCATCCTACAGAGCTAAGTATTATTTTCGCCAGCTCATGTGTAAAGCAAGTTAAAATATCAAGGTAATGCCAGTCCACACTGAAGTCAGTACTGAAGAATATCAAATGGAAGTGATAATCATCCAACAGAAATGGTTCAGCTATGGTTCTACCATGCTGATTGCAGGGGGGGGGGGGGGGGGGGGGAAATCAATGGTCCAGTTTGCACTGTAGGTTTTTCACTGACAAATACAGATAACACTTCAATAAAAATAAAGGGCATGATTGCTGAGGTGCTACAGCTGTAATGTGGGGGATTCCTTATCAGCGGTGCAGCAATAGGAAGGAGATCAAACCAGTTCAATCCACGTGAAGATCAAGTCGGCAAGAAGAGTTGGAGTCCATCGTGTATTACCTGCTATATCAGTCCGAGAAAAGTATTAGCTTTAAATAAAAGATAGATTACCTTATTTAGATTAGCTCTATAAGAAGGGGAGTCTTACTATTGTATTGGCAAGCAATGAAATAAGAATCTCTCTTCCCCAACCCCGGTTCTTCCTGTTCCCCATCTTGTGCTTGTCGACAACTATCTCCACTATGGCTCCTGGGCGCAGTGCTGCACGGCCAAGACCCCTGGTGACTCACTGCTACTCCTTGAGGTCCCTAGGTCATACCAATCTGGTATCAGAGACAGCTACAGTGGGCACCATGTCGACATTGGAAGAAGCAAAGAAGGTGACAATGGCGCAACTCCTCAAATCTCTCCAGATGTTGACAGTTCGAATTGACGGCATGAATCAGTAGTTGGGTGATGTTGCTACCCGTCTCACGGTCGTGGAGAACCAGCCTGCGATATCGCCTGCTCTGCCCATCAACCTGGGACAATCATCCTCCGGGCCACTGCAAGTACCCGTTATTCCATCTTCCGCCATACATCAACCGATGCAGATTCCACACACCAGTTATCATCAGCCCACAAGTAACTCGTCCTACGGGGCTCCACGTTAGCATCGGCTGGAGTTTCCCGTATTTGATGGCAAGGATGATCCTCTTGTGTGGATCAATCAGTGTGAACAATTTTTTCGGGGGCAAAGGACGGACGAGGCTGATAAGGTATGGCTAGCTTCTTGTCATCTCACGGGGATTGCTCAATATCGGTACTTTCAGTTGGAATGTGATTATGGTCAACCGACATGGCCTCGCTTCAAGGAGCTGTGCAATCTCCGTTTTGGACTACCTCTCCGCAGCAATCCACTCGGCACCCTGGCTCGACTACCGTTTCCCGATATAGTTCAAGACTATGTTGATCAGCTTCTGGAGTTGTTATGCCGAACAGAGGCCTTACATTCCCTCCACCAGATTCAGTTGTTCACGGCAGGCCTACCAGAGCAGCTACGGGTGGACGTTGAACAACAAAACCTGCCTGACCTTTAGGCGGCCATCAGTCTAGCATGGGCATATGAGCACCACAACCAGCCCGTGCCTCCGTCGCAACCAGCAGGCAGCGGCAGACCGCCACTACGACCCTTTGGAGGATAGCGCTCCTCCTACTCCCATTCCGGCTGCAACACGCCAACCAGCTCCAAGTTTTACTCCATGTATTGCTGATCGCATGACTGGATGTAGAATTATTGAGAGACCAGGTGGTCGTGACTCCATGTGAATGATGAGTAATTGACAAAGGTTTAGGATAGTCGAGTTTGGTTTGAGTGGTTCGGAGTCGAGCCGTTGCGTGGCGCAATCGGGCTCGGTCGGACTTTGGTCAAACTTGGTCATTTGGGCATAGGATGTATATTCTAATGTTTCGACAGGTTTGGACTTCGTCTGTGGTAAGTGTGATGGTATTTACGCTTTCATGTGTCGAGCGGTGCTATTTGACGTGTTTTCTTGTCTGTGTGACTGCAGGACGTCGAGTTGGAGTCGTGGCGAGACACGGTGGACCGGACTAGGCGCAGGTGGCGCTGAGGTCAGAACGGTCGGGATGTGTCGAAGACGACGTGGACTCGAGGTGGTTGCGAGGCGTGCGAGGCAAGGGGCGCGGAAGCTTCCCGGAAGGTGCAGGAGGGGCGAATCGGGAAATTCGCAAGGCTGCACAAGCGGGAGCAGGCTCCGTTGGACGTAGCGGGCGTAACGGGGCGGAGACCCGTTAGCCAAGCGCTATAAAAGAAGAGGAGGGGCTGCATGCCCTCCTGGAGCACTTGGGATAGAATTAGGGTTTTAGAGTCAAAAGAGGCTTTAGGAAGGTTGTTTCCTTTAGCTCTTTAGTTGGTGTGAGTTGGTGGTAGAGGCAGAGTGTGCTCCCTCTATGTCTCTACGATGGTTTCTATGTGAGTCTCCTCTCTCTGTGTGTTCTTCCTTCCTCCCAAGAAGTTGTGAGATTCTTGGTGTTCTTGAGGATTGAGAGGGAGATGAGGGATTGAGAGATTGTAATCACTCATTTAGTCCTAATGTCCATGCGTATCGAGACTCCTCTGTATTCATCTTGATTCAAGAAATGGAAATCTGAAAGTTTATCTTGTGCCCCTCTGTTCTTGCTTCTATACTTCTTAAGCTTGATTTTGGAGTTTCCTGATTTCTTGTTGTTTGTTGCTTGGGAGTACCAAAATGGGTTGCTCTGTGATGGGTTAGTGCCACAAGATCATTTGATCGATTTCCCAAAGAGCCAACTTTGTTTAATCCCAGTTTTCACATTTTGTGCTCCTCTGTTCTTCTTTTTGAGTTTCTAGGGTTTGAGGTGTACTCTTGTTCCCTTCAAGAAGATGCCCTGAGATTTGAGCTGGAGGATCCTAGAGCTATTGCTATTATTTCCTCAAAATTTCATGTGCAAAGGATTTATGAAGTGTGAGCAATTTGAGTGTATGTGCTCTTCTCTGAAGTTTATTGAGATTTCTAGGGTTTTGGTTTAATTCTCGTTTTCCTCCATAAGGTGACATGATATTTGAGGTATGGGCTCCTGAGTTGATTGCTAACATGTTTGCAAAGTATCATGAGCAATGGTTCAAGGCTTGATGAGCAATCAAAATTTTAGTCCCTTTCCATGTCAGTTTTCAGTTTTTTGAATTTCGGTTCAGATTTCATCTCCTTGGCCTTTTAGTTGTATGCTTTGGTTTCTAAGGTCATCCTACTATTTAGTTCTCAGTCCCATTTGTTAGACCTAAAGAAATAAGCAAGATCTCATCAATTTTTTTTCAGTTTTCGGGTGGCTGCAGTAAGTACTGTGCACTGCTGTTTGGTCTGCAGAAATCTATGATTTTCAGTCTCTGTTTTCTGCATTTTTGGACTGCATTGTGTGTCTCTTTTCTCTGCAGATTTACAGCTGTTTTCAGCAGCTAAGTGGTCTAATTTTAGTCCTCTTTTTGCTACTTGCTCAATCCTTTAATTGGCTGAAAATTGATTCTATGTTTTTGATCAGTTTGGACAGCAGCTTTGTCCCTCTTGTGCTGCTGTTTTTATTCCCTTTCGGCCAGCAGTTTGATTATTAGTTTGTGTCCATTTTGCTTGCTGTTTTTCGGCCAGGGAGCAGGGGTCTTTTGTGTCAATTTCTTGTGTTCTTTTGCTAGTCTCGTTATAGTTGAGCTTTAGCTCTCTGCCCGAGTAGTACTATTGAACTTTAGCTTCATAGTCAAACAGTGCTACTCCTCTTTGCAAAAGCTTCGGGCAGCAGTAGTGTTTTAGGTTGTTCTAGCTACATAGCCAAAAATTAATCGTGGGTACTTGTGAGGGGCGAAATAAAAAAAACGACATTCAACCCCCTCTGTTGACCATTTCGATCCAACAATTATGCTACCTTACTAAGAGTATAATCTAGAACTACAAGACGAGGTTAAAAATTCCCCTTGACCCATCCAACCCAGCGTCATCACAAATGTTACAGGCCTACACGCCTCTGACAATGTCACACTATCCTCCAATCCAGCATCCTCTATTACGGCAGTTGATCACTTCCCCTCTCGAAAAAGCGGTCATGTTCCCTAAAATTTTCTGTTCCACAGGCCAAAAATCGGTCCTGGAATCACCGTGTAGTTCCAGCACATCCAGAATCCCCTTTTAGTTTTCCTTTTGAAAAGACAGAATGATCATCCCTTCCAGAACCTTCCAGATTCCTCCAGCGCGAGCACGCCCCCCTCGAAAAGCTCACACCTAGTAATTCCCCAAACCACCTGCCCCTAGCGTGTTTCAATGAATTTCAAAATATGAATCTTGATTCAAAAATAAGTTTTAGAATAGTTACAATAAAAGATGCACAAACAAACTTCAATGTTTCGTAGAGTGTTTTGTGAAGTTTCATGGAGTTAAAAAAAATCAAGTAACTATATAGTAGTTTCATGAAGTTTTTCTCTTTTTTCTATTTTGGAACTCTTATGGTGAATCGATGTCTCCAATTGTATCATCTTCAACAACAAATCGATACTAAAGACAAAAAAAAAAGTTGTGAGCGAAGTTAAGTTCGCTAAGCCGCAGATTTATTACGCTCTGCAATTCCTTGATGCCAATCCAGTCTCCAAAGGCGCTGCACATCATCAGCGAAGTTCACCCTCGCGTCTCCTAGGTTCCAACCAATCATCTACTCATCTGACTCGGTAAGTTCCTCCCAACACCAGTCGGATCGTGTTGGTTGTTGAAGCCAGAAATTCGAAGATAGTTACACATCTAAAAAATTTCTTCTGCTAGCATTTGCATATCAGATCTCCAAACGGCATTCGCATTATCTGATCGAAAAATTCACGGTAGTTTTGCCTGAATTCTCGTGTACATGTTTCTCATCACAGACAGTAATTCCAACCCAAGCAGTGAATATTGCTACGACTTTCCAACAGATGCACACGACTCTTGCTTATCTTTACTTCCTAGTTCCTAGTCATACGTGATGTAACCTTCACGAGCTGTCGTGTTCGTCGCGTACGCACAAGGCTACTTGTCCACATCCACTGCTATGTCGTTGCTGCCGTCCGGATCCCACGTAGGCTGATCCTTTATTCTGATGAACAATGGATGCATACAATACTTGAGCAGCGAGTTGATTATTTCAGGTTTGGGCACCTTGAGACTGACACGGGCCTCTTAAGTTAATCACACCATATAATCTGATACCTGGCAGTCTCCAGATTGAGATGTGAAAGGAATACTTGATAGAATCTTTGCCCTTTATTATGCACCATTGCAGCATCAGTAGAGATTGGTTGTATTTCTCAGAATTCTAGGTGGAATCGCTGTAGGTATAGTGTTACAGTTGATTTTGTATTGCCATGGATTTACAGTTCCCTCCCCCAAATCCTGAAGCTGTTAAGTTGTTTTTCTCAATTTCTGGTGTATGTAAAAATCTGACAAATAGTATCAGAAGTTCAAAACAGCAAGAATGAAGAGAGCAAAAGGAATGTTAGATGTCAGAACCAGGGAAATTCCTATCGGTTCAAAAATTTTATCGGAGGGCAGCGATACGACTGGTAACCGCCGGTTACCGGAATTTTCAATTGAAATGTGATTTTTTTATTTTTTTGATGAATTTTGACGAATCCGAAATTTTTTGACCGGTATAAAATTTTACCCGTCCCCACCGATATGCCTGTTAACCGCCGGTTACTGATGAAATGGCGATACAAATTTCCCTGGTCAGAACCACTAAACAAGTCCACAATCAATGGAGAGATAGGTCTGACCAGAATGAAGTATATGTATTTTGATCAAAGTTTTTCAGATTGACCTAATTTTGCTGCAAAAACGAAATCTCTTGGCACTGGAAATTTGAACAAAGTTCAGAATTTTTAAGCATGATAAGTAAACACAGACTCGGGAAACCGCCGGAGTGACGAAACTATGTGCTCTTAGCTGGAACATTTGTCAAACTTACTATAACATTGATGTTCAATTTGTGTAAACAATAAGTATATGCTCATGTATGTCACATAATTTTGCGTACTTGGCTTATCTGAAAGCAATATGTATGCAGAGAATGTAAGGCAACCGCAACCAATTGGCACTTTTCTAATTCTGATACTCCTAGGCTCCAAGTAGACACATCAGCCCATCTAGTCGAGACACAACAACTTGTGTGCAAAAGCTAATTTTTTTTGTACAGCCATTTGGTCAGACTCCGGACAAAAGATTCCATGCATGCGCTTAGATGCTGCAGAAAAGAACTGTCCCTGTTCATGCCAATTAACATTAATGACAATGCAAGATGACAAAAATCTTAAACTGTTTTGTCCCAGAGACAAAGTGCAAAAATCAAAACTTGACATGAATCTTAAACTCTTTTGTCCCGGAGACAAAGTGCAAAAATCAAAACTTGACATGGCCACTGCTCTTTCCTGTCTTCAGCAAGCAACTTCCATGTGCGTGCAGCGTGCTGCTTCAAGGAACCAACGGCATACTGTATTACTCATTACCAATCTACCATCAGAACGAAAAATGTTTGTGCAACACCAGGAAATTTCCAAACGAACAATTTCAACAAAATGTTTCAAGTTTCCGAGCATTTCATCTCACTACAGCGCGCGCACGCACATACATACATATATCATATTTCGTCTCAGAACCTGCATTTCCCTAATCCGTTTAGTTAAAATATTAAGACTAAGGAAAATTAATTAATCACTTGATAAAGCAACTGTGCATGGATTTTTTTCATGCAAGAACAGAATGAATAAATAAATCATTTCCACAAGACCAGTACAATTAAAAATTTATGAGCCATCTCAGTCATATAAATAATTACAGTCCAGTTACAATAAATAAATTAGATCAGTCAAGCAAGAATTAAAATAGTTCCTCGAATCAAATAAAATATTAACAGTCCATATTACATCAGTATAATAGTCCGAATTACATTATTTCCCATCTCAAGTTACATTCAATTACATCTCTCGATCTCCAAAAATTACAATTTAAATTACATCAATCATAGATCTTGATCTCAACAAAATCTTGTTAAACTATATTACAATTCCAATTACATCAATCTTGTTAAACTACAACAACCGACATTATTTAATTGCAAAAACGAATAAAAGAAGACAGAAAAAAACTAAATTCTTACGACATATATTATTGTGTGCATTTAAAATGTATTTCAAAACAAATCCGGATAAATGAGACAGGAAAAGAGATAAGATGATGAGATGATATAAGAGATAATAAAGAGTATATTAGGCGGATAGAGCGTGTCCTGTTCAGAAAAAAAGAGCAAAAGGTTGGGGCTCTCTACATATAGATATGATATAAGAACCAAACAACTCTTACTCGAAAAGAGGCCATACTTAAGTGTTAGCCATATCTCCATTTTTGACGGGCAAAAAATGCTACTATGTTACGTTACTATTTCTCTCCACAATGGGTAAGTAGTAGAATTTAGTGGAGGAGCCCAGGGCCGGTAGAGAGTCTGATAATGGGGGATCCAAGATGCATATATTAGCGCAGGTGGAGTGTTGGGTAAAGGGATAACCGGCCCAACCAACGATTATTTAAGGTCAGTGGGTGTCGGGTGAGGGTGAGAAATTGCTCCGGGTCACCAACTAAGAATAGTTAGGTGGAGATTTAATAATGTAACATGAGAAAATATTCTATACTATGGACTATGCACCGTATCTAAAAAATGCGGGATACCCAAGTAAAGTGACACAAACCTGCATGCGTAGTGTTAAAAACTAAAAATCATGAATTTATACCCGTCTCTTGAATTGAAGGCTACGTAGACCACTGAGGGTCTTTTTTCTCACCAAGTGACTAGTAGTATCTTTAAAAATTAAAACTTGAAAATTTCACTTAATTTGATAATATATTATTTGTAGAAAGAGATGAAATATAAGTTGTGATATGAGAAAAAGATGAGTCATACAATGCATTTGTTTTCTATTAATGCTTGCTGAGTATATTTGTACTCACTCTTGCTAGTAAATTCATTTGTTTAGATCCTTATCTAGTCGAGGATTATCTCAAGTTAGATGTGGAGTATTTAGACCTATAGGATGCCGTGTGGGAAAAGGACGAGCATATTGAGGACCTTGATGAGTTGGATGACATACTTGGAGGTGGGGACAAATATGTTGCCTTTAGTGTTTAGTCTTCAGGAGTTAGGATATTTAAATAGTTGTATTGGGTATTTGTATAATTAAAGCCTACAAAAGAACTTCTGTAAAATTTCTATAGAATGGTTATAAATTAGGAAGTTGTGTATTTAAAGACTTTAGCCATGCATGGCAAAAGTACTGTGATAAGATGGTACTATCTTAGCTATTGTTCCGCTGTAATACTTTTATGGGTTTATTATTCGTTAGAGCGGTGTTCTACCGATTAAACAGATAATAATATATTGCCTAAGTGTTATTACTCCTTGATAATGGCACGTACGTCTCATTTCGCTATTCCAATATGTAAAATCATTTCATATTCAGACGAATATACATGGCATGCCCACATGCGAATTTGATGCTTCGTCAGAAGTTCAGAACCATACATGTGTCGATATCTACTACTCAGCCCTCACGGGCACACAACAACGTGACAGCACGAGACCAAACCATCCAATCCTTTAAATACCCCACACTACGCGACCTCCCCTGCTCCACTCCAAAGACGCGAGCAGTCGCGCAGCCCTCACAGCCTCCATCGCAGCCCTTGACCTATGTAAGTCCTACTGATCCTCCTGAAAAATCCCCCTCTCGTTTCCTTGGGATTGCATTACCTGGTTCTTGTTCTGGCATGTGTGTTTATCTTTCTTGTGATCTTTGGAGATTCTGTACAAGGATGTGATTTTTTTTCGTTCCTCTCCGAATCGTTTGGATCACTTCAGTTCTTTTCTTTACAGTACTGAACCACTGATTCATAGGTAACATCTTGAAATACTGATAGGTCATCAAAGCAGGTTAGATTCTTTAGTTAATGAAGTCCTGATAGATTCTCTTCAGAAAAAAGAGCTCCCGATAGATCAGCCTCATTATTTGTCCAGGTTGTTCCTGTCTTTATTGATTCTTCTCTGTCAAACTATTCGGCAATCTTCACTTTATATTGTTCCTCAATTGTCCAAGAACACTATGTGTCTATTTGTTTCTGTTGTTGGAATATGTATATAAGCAGATCATAATATGTTGGTAGTGTCTAAGCCCAAAAAGAGGATCTATTTGACTGCTTCTAGTGTTGATAGATGAACTGGGAGCTAATGATGAGAATTTGAGCAGAGAAATGGAGTTGATCACAAATGTCTGCGAGTATGAGCAGCTCGCGAAGCAGAAGCTGCCGAAGATGGTCTACGACTACTACGCCTCCGGCGCAGAAGATCAGTGGACACTCAAGGAGAATAGGGAGGCCTTCTCTAGAATTCTGTAAGCTATCTTCCAAAATAGTAGGGTTAGACTTTTAGCCGTATCTGTTTGGCAGTACACTGCTAGATGAACTTTACTTGTTTTATTAACATCAGCAACTAATAATTCACGGAAAAGTAATGCAATGGCAAAGTTTCAGGAAAAAAAATAGGAAGGATGACATATTTTTGGATGTCTGATGAAAACTGTCATGTCAATTGAAAACTTTGTGTTATTTTAAAATCTTTGGAGAAAGGATAAGACCCAGAGTTGCCTCCAACCCTTGTGGAAATTTTACAACTCCATTATTACAGTTACTAAGGTAATTTTGACGAACTTAATTTGGGCGTAAGTGGATCAGCTTGCCTTTGATTAGTATTAAGTACATGGTAGCAAAAGTGGACAAATAACATTGAGTAGAGGACAAGAGATCAGATGAGTCTTGTGACATGTGGTTTGAATGGTCAAAGTAGATAACAATTTCATTAAGAACTCTCAAATAAGATACATGACATCACTATACATACATGTGAAAATATATCCCTTTTTCAAAGTCTCTAGCTCTTTTGTGAGAAGTCTGAATTATTATAAAATAATATTGGAGTGGCATGTTTCTCTTTCACTTAAAATATTTCTCTCCAAGATTTGCTACTCCCATTTTTTAAAAAACTAGAATACGTAGGAAGAACTACGCATCAAGTTCATAAACAGCTATTAACAAAATAGTCATATTGTACTATGTTCAATCCATTTTTTTAACGCAAAGTTCAATCCATTTTGGAGAGAAAGAAGTCTCGCACGTGATATCCTTCATATGAAATGTGTTGATCACTCCTTTCTTCTCGAAATTCACTTTATCCTTCCCTGACAAATGGTTCCAGGTTTCGTCCACGCATACTGATTGACGTGTCACGCATCAACATGGCCACAAATGTCTTGGGCTTCAACATTTCCATGCCTATTATGATTGCCCCCTCAGCCATGCAGAAAATGGCTCATCCTGAAGGTTTATCCAAATTTGCAATCACCGAAATTTTCCATTTTCCAAAGCAACATTCTCATTGAGAAGTTTGTATGGAATGCAGGAGAACTTGCTACTGCAAGAGCAGCAGCCGCAGCAGGAACTATAATGGTTTAAAAGAACACAAAAGCTTTTGGTGTCTTTGCTGCCCCAATAACTAGTCCAATGCACTGATGCTATGGCTGACCACTGTGTTTTTTCAGACATTGTCTTCATGGTCTACTTCTAGTGTTGAAGAGGTTAACTCAGTAGGACCGGGAATACGTTTCTTCCAGCTTTATGTATGTGTTGTCTTCACAAACCTCATGATACAAGAAGCATTTGTTTCTGTTCTTCAACCTTACCTTAAGAGTGTATCACTGTTTTCATCAGGTCTACAAGGACAGGAATATAGTACGGCAACTCGTCAAAAGGGCTGAAATGGCTGGCTTTAAGGCCATTGCACTCACTGTGGACACTCCAAGGCTCGGTCGCAGGGAAGCTGACATCAAAAACAGGTCCTAATCTTATAATAACTGTATAAAGCCTGACGTTTTACAAATGAAACGTCTGTTCGTTTTATTAGGAGTTTCACAAACTGAAATATATATTTTATACCCTGGTACCTTGCAGATTCACCTTACCTCCACATCTGGTGTTGAAAAATTTTGAAGAGCTTGATCTTGGCAAGATGGACAGGGTTATCTGAAAACTGAGCTAATCACACTGTTTTAAGAATAAATTTATTTTTTAGGTCTCCTTACCATATATTCTGTGATGTATCAGACAAATGATTCTGGCCTTGCTTCCTATGTCGCTAGCCAGACCGATCAATCTCTTTCTTGGAAGGTATCGTTTGTACCGCCTCGATTGTCACTTACCATCTTGAGTTTCATACATCAACCAGTCATTCTACACACTTCAACTTCGATGGTGCTCATATTAAAGGTTTCTATGTGGAAATGAAATTCAGGATGTCAAGTGGCTACAGACAATTACGTCGTTGCCGATCTTAGTGAAAGGAGTCATGACTGCAGAAGACAGTGAGTGTTCAGTTTCAGACTTTCAGCTCCTCCAATGTCATATTGCCCTTTGTTATGGCCTGTCTTCACCTGGAAACTTATGCAAATGCAGCTAGACTTGCCATCGAATATGGCGCTGCCGGTATCATTGTGTCCAATCACGGAGCCCGCCAGCTAGATTATGTTCCTGCAACTATCAGCTGCCTGGAGGAGGTATGCTAACCAATCACAAGCTGCACATGAATTTCTTAGCTGAGAGAGTAAACTGCACTGGATCCATTTGATGTTCTCTAAAGTTGAATCCTGGCCTGCACTCATTATGTTAATTGCACATAACTAATAATAAGCATGGGAGCTTGCATTTTCTAGATATAAGTACATTTTCTAGATATAAGTACAGGCGACTTCAGTGTAAAATTGTTTTTTTAGGAAAGATAGTAAACGCTTCCCTGCATTTTCATACATTTCGACTGAACGTGTCGAGTAAATTCAGGTCGTCAGGGAAGCAAAGGGCCGTCTACCGGTGTTCCTCGACGGCGGCGTCCGCCGTGGCACGGACGTGTTCAAGGCCCTGGCGCTGGGAGCCTCAGGAATATTCGTGAGTCCCCTACTAGGATACTCTCCATTGTCCACACATTCTAGCATCTGAATTCAGAAGGGCAGCACAACGTATGATGCGCCTTGACACAAAACAGGCTTGACACTGTGACTTGGTCTGTCAGATTGGCAGGCCGGTGCTGTTCTCCCTTGCCGTGGACGGCGAGGCGGGCGTGAGGAAGGTGCTGCAGATGCTGAGGGACGAGCTGGAGCTCACCATGGCGCTGAGCGGCTGCACGTCGCTGAAGGAGATCACGCGCAACCACGTCATCACCGAGAGTGACAGGATCCGCCGCTCCCGGCTGTAGGCCTGCAGGAGCCTACTGGATACTGATCGAACTGGCCCTGCATGTGTATGTTAGTCCATTTGAGATACTGCTGCTAGTTCTTGCGCTTCCATTTGGATGCCAAGCAATAAGGAAAGGAGGGTGCGTGTGCGCGTGTGCCCGTGTATGTCCTTGCACTACTGTTGTAATCTGCAATGTTGGTGATTTCTGGTTCTGCTGCCAGTGGAAAGTAGTTGAGCAAGTTTGGATCTCTTTCAGTGCAGTGGTGATTAGGATCAGTCAAGGAGGGTCTGTTGCAACATCAACGCACGAAAGTTATATAAAGCTCTTTTCTTGTATTCGAATAGAACGTTGAGAAGCTCGGTGGGTTTTTTTAGCTGTGGTTTATGATTTAAAATTTAGAATATTCGTGAGAGATAGTACGTTGAGAACAATAGTTGCATATGATTTTTGACCGGTACAACTGTACTCAGTACACTTTTTTATAATGATTTTCCTGTTGATCGTTTTGAAAAAACACACCGTTTAAAAAGCTAGTTACTGTAGCACATACAAGCAAAAACCAAAACCAAGCTGAATCGAACCCGGCCGAGGTGTTTCACATTCACTTCTAAAAACTGTTTTTATATGGTAAATAATTTTTCTATAATAAATAAATTTTAAATAGAGTATCTTTTTAACTTGAGATTTACTAGTTGATTATAGTACATGCTATAATAATTTTATTTATATTAACTAAAATTAAATATAAGTATATTTCTTTCTATAAATTTTACTATAAACTATTGCTATTTATATAAAAAAAAGCCAATATGAATCGGCTTGGAGAGAACTCAGACTGGCTTAGCACATCGGAGACACAAAACAGCCAAACATGTGCCTCATCTGCCATCTCTGCAGGTGGCCCCTTGAGGTAAAGTCCGTGACAAGTTCACTCGCTGACAAGTGGGCTCAGGGCCCACCGGCAGCCTCGCCTTCTGCCGCGCGCTCGCCCGGCGGCGGCGGCGGCGCGGCTCTTGCCGTACCACTACCGCCTAACCGATGCCGCGACCCCGCCCGGCTGCCTCCTGCCGACCTTGGCGCGCGCGCAATGCGTCGCATCCGTGCCTCCCGACGGTGCGGGCCCGGACCGTCGGCGGTTCGGCCGAACCAGCGCCGCCCACCCTACCGCCTCCAACCGGCACTGCCCCCCTCAGCCCAAGCCGCCACTCACCTGCGGTCCTGCCTCCCCAAGTCAACTGAACCAACTGCCGCCGCCGCATCAGTGTCAAACTATCACAGCTCCGTCGTCCTGTTGCTACAGCCTACAGGAAGAGGAAAGGCTGAGGGCTGCTGCTTTTGCTGTGGTGATGGTTACATTAGCGCCACAAGCTGTTCAACTATCAGCTTCACCGTCCTAGCGCTACACGAAGTGAAGGTGGGAGCTGCCGCTTTTCTTGTACTGATGGTTGCGGCTTCTACTACCAAATCGCAGGTATGAACAGTTTCTGCACAAGTTTTCTTCAAGAACGCCCGTGTTAGTGTGTTACTTTACTAGAGTATAATATCCCAGTCTTTGTGTCTTACTGATAAGAAAGTCCGATCCTCGAATACAAAATTTTGCAGAGATTAATATCATTTTCTACTTCCATGATATGCTGCCCTGTCACTGTCGGTAGATCAGAACTTCAGAAGTATCTTGAAACAAACCGAATTTTGTCAAAATCAAAATGTGATTTGAATTCCCAATTCTCCTTTGCCCATCTCCTCCATAGCCCTAATCCACGCGAATCTCAGCGCAAACTAACCCCTAAAATCCATGCCATTGCTGCCTGGACGGAGGTGATCAAGCGGTTACTGTGCTGTCCGACAAATCCCGCCGTCGCCCCGTTTTCTTCGTTGCCAAGCCGCTGTGAGCTTTCCCGCAGCTTCCAGCCCTTGCCAATCCATCCCCTCTGGTCATGGCGTCGTACACCTCGCAATCCCCGCGTTGATCTTCTCTGGTACGACTGCAAGGCGTGGCAACGCCGCCGTTGCCCGCGCGCCCTCTCTCTGCTCCTTCCCAGGGTATTTAAGCGCCCCCAAGCCCTCCATTGGATCCCACTGGTTGCCCTGAAGCTCACCAAACACCCCAAGCCCCTGCATCCTTCCCCATTGCCGGTAATTGAAGAAAGCCCCAATTTCGTGCCCTAACTCAATGTCCCATCTCCGGCCATCCACTTCCCAATTCCCTCCGCCTATAGCACCTCCATGGCCCCAGTATCAAGTCCCAACCGCCAATTTGATCTCCCAAAGTCCCCTCTTCTCCGGCACCGTGAGCCACCCCTCCGCCAAGAACGGCCGCCGTGGCTGGCCCAACCCAGGCACCCCGAGCTTCGGCCGACCCCTCCCCTAACTCACCTAAACCCTAGTGATGCTCAATAACCGACCCAATTGCCATGGGAAGCTTCCTCTCGCCCACAACTTCAAAATGGCCGCAAGAAAGGAGAACCTCGCCGCCGGCGATTGCCGCCTCCACCGTCCCTCAAACCAACCAAAATGGAACCCCCGTAGCACCCTCAACCCGTCCATGCCCTCGGAGTATGTCGAAGATCACCGGACCACCGCCAGCAGCCGCCACCCACTCCTCTGCTCCTCTGCGCGCGCGGGAACGCAAGGAAGAAGAAGAACAGTGCCCCTGGGGACTGTTCATCCGACCGCCGCCCCGAGTTGGCTGGGCCGAGCCAGCTCGCCCCGCGTCCGACCCGAGCCAAGCCGCCGCGCCCGTTCCAGCCGGCTCGAGTCCGATCTTCGCGGTTCGACCAAGCCAGCTCGCCGAGCCCGATGAACAGTTACCGACCGAGCCGTTTGAACAGTGCCGAGCCGGATGAACAATAACCAACCCAAAGCCCAAAATACATATTTATACTCCCCGGATTCGTTTCGAGCCCGCAAACCCAAATCCAAGATCCATTTCCCCATATAGCCTTCCTATAAGCCCAGAAGCCCAATTTAGTGGAGTTTTTCGGATTTTCTTTATTCTTTTACTTTCTTTATTCCTCGCTCATTCCTTCGGGCACGGAATTAATATTATTTTATTTGGTTTACGCTAGCTTCCGGAGTCGAGTTTGCACAGGAGCCAGAAGGAGAAGCGCAAGCCACGAACTAATTGAAATCACCGATCCGCAAGGCAAGTCACACATACCTTGATCATGTTGAACATACATTTCCGTTATTTATTTATTTACTAATATTTTCATTATGTTATTTGTGAACTGTTATTTTGTATACAAATGCTTAGAATGACATGATACTAGTTATGTCCTACCACCCGAAAAAGCCCAGTCTAACTTGATGGCCATGTTCACCTTGACAAACCTAGTTACATAAAATAATAGATTAATATTATCATTGTAGTTCAGGAACACATCAAGTCTTTCTACTGTTAAGGTTTTTGATATTGATCTAGGTTTTTGGAAAAGTTGGATCTAGGATAAGCGAGGATTACAGAGATGGATCCGAAGACCTTATCCTAGGGTGGAGGCTGGTTGTGAATTGGTGGCAGTACAATGTGTACTGAATTTGGGTTTGTGCGTGGTTGATGCCTCAGTTAAAATGTAAGGACTAGACCCTTATGCTGAATAAAGGACATAGTAATCGCCCAACCACAAGCGTTGACTTGGTCAAACTTGACTTAGTCAAACCTGGCTTAGTAGCTGCTCAACTTCGATTGAACCTCTGCAACTGGAAAGGGGGAGACAGAGGGTGAGTTCGTATGGGAGGTGGTTAACCATACAACTGTAGGACTGCGATGAGTCGGACGAGATCCGTGGGGTCATCCGAGCTTGTCGAGATTAAACACCTACTGGGCGGAGTCTATATAAAGAATTGAGCAGTGAACATCCTTGTTGTCTTAACTCTTTAGCGGGAGTTAAGGGATCTTGTGGGTAAAGCAGGGCAATTTTGCAAAGTCATGACAAATGGTATTCGAATACGCCGTGCTTCTGGTAAATCAAGCTGTGTTTAATGGGTGAATCTAGTAATGAGGCATAAGTAGATTTGGTAATATTTTGGAAATGTTGAATTTTGATAATGAAGTTTGAAAACCCCATTTACTTTAATGAAGAACATTTTAAAGGTTTTCAAATGTTTCCAACTAAAACTGCATCCACACAAAATAATAGACATGTTTCCCTTTATTTGTTATACCATGCATGAAATTATTATTAAGCTCCGTGTGACTTGTTGAGTACAAGTGGTAGTACTTATGCTTGCTAAAAACATAAACAGAAACAGCAAATATTGAAGAGGCAGGAGAAGGCGATGAGGTGATTCTGTTCGAGGTCGATGACGCGTGGCATTAGGATCGTTCTTCGCTCAGGCGTGCCTGTGGCAGTTTTTGCTTGTAATGTAACTAAGGGCAGTTGACCCTTCTGTGATGCTTGGCTTTTAGCCTCTATATTGTAATAAAGTTCGCTTTGCTCTTAAGCTTGTGTTGGCAATGTTATACACTCGTTGGATATACTCGCAGTTGAACAGTCCTGGGCAGCTGCGAGGGTTTTCATAATACTCCCAGAAATGGGGGTGTTACAGAGTGGTATCAGAGCCCGCTTGCTTGACCGTAGGATGACCCTAAGTGCATTAAGGATAATTGTGAAAACTATTTTACTTGTAAAAATGAATTACACAAAATATCAATATTATTCCTGTGTAATCTCTTCCCTGTCTACCTTATCTACCAATCTTATTTAAAAGCTAAGTTTTATTTTCCAATACTAGCTATATTTACTCTTGTCTGATTTCAAATCTGGCGATGTGAGTAGTTGGAAAAAAAGAAGAAAAAAGGGGTTTGTGCGTCAGTATAGTTGGACCCTGTTGTATAGTATCTTTTGCTGTGTAAAACAAGTTGAGATGTGTACCTTGTATGAATGGTATATATCCAACTTGTATAATGAATGAATAAAGACTATTTTGCCTATTGGATAATTTGTTTGCCAATAGTATCTCTAAGTCTATCCCCTTCAACTTTCAATCCTTCTATTTCACTCTGGAGTACTTATCTATTTCATTCTGATCTTACCTTAACTCTGAATTCTTACTTCCCTATCTGACCTTCTTAAAAACTCGCTGCAGATCTGAACTCTCAATTCCATTGAGCAAATCAAGATGGCTGAAACAGGAGAAGGATCCCAACAATCAGGCATCCCTCGTCAAAGAGATGTACCACAGCCCAGCCTGGCAGCCATATTGGCAAAGATGGAAGACAATAGACACCAGGCCGAATTGAATCAATCACGTATGATGGAACAACACATGAAGTTATTGGAACAAATTGCAGCAAGAACTGGAGGAATTAACCCGCCAGCACCTTCTGTTCAATCCAAATGGCCAGATTTTCAGAAGACTCGACCCCCAGCCTTCTCTGCTTCACCTGATCCCATGGTAGCAGAAGATTGGTTCCGGGATGTCGAAAGAAAGCTGAATACAATCCAGTGTAATGAAAAGGAGAAAGTATTGTATGCCTCCCACCAGTTACAAGGTCCAGCAGCAGCCTGGTGGATGAACTACCAGACTATGTTAGAAGGTCGGGAGATAACTTGGAAAGAATTCGAGGATTCTTTTCGTCAGACTCATGTACCTGCTGGTGTAATGGACGCTAAGCGCCGAGAGTTTCTCGCGCTAAAGCAAGGAACCCGTACAATTACGGAATACCTCCATCAGTTTAACACCTTAGCTCGTTATGCTCCTGACGATGTAAAGACTGAAGATAAGAAGATGGAACGATTCAAGGAAGGATTGCAGATAGCATTAAAGCACCATATCTCAGCCATGGATTTTAAAGATTTACCTTCAATGGTAAACAAGCTTATTATATCAGAAGAAACCCAGAAGGAGTTGGAAGAAACACAGAAAAGGAAAATAGTGCATGTATCGCCATCTCCTGAGGCACCTAGGAAGCGGATGTTTATAGCCCCGCAGTCCAAGGGACAGCGAGGGAAGAAGTACATTTTCAAGCCGAAGCCTCAGTTCAAGATTGGTCAAGGTTCTGCGACGTCTCAACAAACCAATACCTTGAAATGCTTTACCTGTGGAGGAAACCACTTGCAAAGGCAATGTCCACAGCAGTATGTAGTCTGTTTTCACTGTGGCCAAGCTGGCCACTACAAGAACCAGTGTCCGCGAGGAGGACTACCCTCAGATGTAGCCAAGGCCCAAGTTCAAGCATTGACATCCACACCTCGCCAGTTTATCGCAGTGCCGAAGAAAGAAGAAGGACAAAATCGTCAATTTGTATTCAAGCCAGCAGGGACACAAACTACGACTTCAACACCAACTGCAGATAAAGGAAAAGGAGTCCTGAAGCCAGTACAAGGAAGGATTAACCACATTTCCGCAGAAGAAGCAGCAGGACCCAACGACGTCATCGTTGGTACGTACCTTGTTAATTCAAAGCCTTCCTTGGTTTTGTTTGATCCCGGAGCTACGCATTCGTTTATTTCTTTGGCTTTTGCTGTGAAAAATCAATTGCCACTCTCAACATTGCAAAAGTCCTTTTCCTTTCACACTGCCGGGAGCAATGTGGAATCTCGCTTTGGATGCAAAGATTTGGATCTAGAAATCCAAGGGATTAAGTTCAAAGCTGATTTATTAGTGTTAGAAATGAAGGGACTTGACGTCATACTGGGAATGAATTGGTTGGCTAGATATAAAGCTAATGTATATTGTGAGAGCAAGCTAGTCACCTTGGTAAATTCAGAAGGACAGAAGATAGCTATAAAGACAGATTCAGCATTGGTAGAGAAGATGAAGTCAAGTGCTCATAGTATAATGGCAGAAGAAGGAGTTACCCAAATGCCGATAGTTCAGGAATATCCGGATGTCTTTCCAAAAGAATTACCTGGAAAGCCACCTGATAGACCTATCGAGCTTGCCATTGAGTTAGTACCAGGAACAAAGCCGATTACGAAGCGTCAATACCGGATGTCAGCACAAGAGTTGAAAGAACTTAAGAAACAGATGGATGAGCTGCTAGAAAAGGAATTCATACAGCCCAGTGTATCCCCTTGGTCAGCCCCAGTGCTATTCGCCAAGAAGAAGGATGGTAGTCAAAGAATGTGTGTAGATTATCGAGGATTGAATGCTGTGACAATCAAGAATAAATACCCATTGCCAAGGATAGATGACCTATTTGATCAACTCAAAGGAGCTAAGGTATTCTCGAAAATTGACTTGAGATCAGGATATCATCAGCTCAAGATTCGAGAACAAGACCGTGAGAAAACAGCTTTTACTACAAGATATGGATTATTTGAGTTTACAGTGGTGCCGTTTGGCTTAACAAATGCCCCTGCATACTTTATGAATTTGATGAATATGGTGTATATGGAGCAGTTAGATCACTTTGTGATAGTGTTTATTGACGATATACTGATATATTCCAAGACAGAAGAGGAGCATCATCAACATCTTCATATTGCTTTGAGTAAATTGAGAGAGCATCAGTTATATGCAAAGTTTTCTAAGTGTGAATTTTGGTTGAAAGAAGTAGCATTTCTCGGACATATAATTACAGATGAAGGAGTAAAAGTAGATCCTGAGAAAGTGAAAGCAGTAATGGAGTGGAAGCAGCCAACCACAATAACGGAAGTCCGAAGCTTTCTTGGTTTGGCTGGATATTATCGTCGTTTTATCGAGGGATTCTCAAAAATAACCAGACCCCTCACTCAGCTCCTTAAGAAAGATAATCCGTTTATATAGACAGATAAGTGCGAGGAAAGTTTCCAAGAGTTGAAATCAAGACTAACTTCAGCCCCAGTGCTCGTACTCCCTAATCCTGAAAAGGATTTTCAGATCTATTGTGACGCATCAAAACAAGGGTTAGGATGTGTACTAATGCAGGAAGGAAAAGTAGTAGCATATGCCTCGAGACAATTGCGACCACATGAGACCAACTATCCGACACATGATTTGGAGTTAGCAGCAGTAGTGCATGCTTTGAAGATTTGGAGGCATTATTTGTTGGGGAATCATTGTGAAGTCTTTTCTGATCACAAGAGCCTGAAGTATATATTCACTCAGCCAGATCTGAATCTCAGACAACGAAGATGGTTGGAATTAATCAAAGATTATGATCTGGATCTGCTATACCACCCTGGTAAAGCAAATGTTGTCGCAGATGCATTAAGTCGAAAGAAGTACCATAATTTAGCCTCAATTATGGAATGCTCTGTACCATTACATGAGGAAATGCAACGATTGAATTTGAATGTTGTTGAACAAGGCCAGATTGCAGCATTAGAAATTCAGCCAACCCTAACAGATCAAATCAAGACAGCCCAAGAGAAGGATGAAGAGATACAACAACTTATCAAGAAGAGTCAAGAAGAAAATTCAACTGAATTTGTTGTAGATGAACAAGGAATTCTGAGGTTTAGAGATCGTTATTGTGTGCCTGACGAAAAAGAGTTAAAGGACTTGGTACTGCGAGAAGCTCACTCCTCTCAACTCTCTATTCATCCAGGAGGCACCAAGATGTTTCAGGACTTGAAAAAGAGATATTGGTGGAGTAATATGAAAAAAGAGATAGCAGAATATATTGCACGTTGTGATACATGTCAGAAAGTGAAGATAGATCATCGGAAGCCTTCAGGATTGCTGAACCCATTATCAATCCCAGAATGGAAATGGGATGATATTGGTATGGATTTTATTACAGGATTTCCTAAGACTCGAGACGGCTACGATGCTATTTGGGTAATTGTAGACCGACTGACGAAAGTAGCACATTTCATACCAATCAAGCAGACTTATGGCAAGAACAAATTGGCAGAGCTATATTTAACAAGGATCGTGGTATTGCACGGAATACCAAAAAGGATAGTATCTGACAGAGGAGCGCAGTTCACATCTGAATTTTGGGAGAAATTACACGAAGCTATGGGAACTGATTTAGCATTCAGTACAGCATATCACCCACAGACTGGAGGACAAACAGAGCGAGTAAACCAAATTCTAGAAGATATGTTACGAGCATGTGCCTTAGTATATGGAGCAGCATGGGATATGTGTTTACCGTTTGCAGAATTTTCTTATAATAACAGTTATCAGTCGAGTATCAAGATGGCACCATTTGAAGCATTATATGGAAGAGAATGCAGAACCCCACTGAATTGGACTGAGACTGGAGAACGACAGTTCTTAGGTCCTCAAATTGTACAAGATGCAGAAGCCCATGTCAAAATTGTTCGAGATAAAATGAGGATAGCTCAGAATCGACAAAAGAGTTATGTCGATAATCGTCGAAAGGACTTGAGTTTTGAAGTTGGAGATCTGGTTTATCTCAAGGTTACACCATTCAAGTCAATAAAGAGATTTCAAGTTAAGGGAAAATTAGCCCCGAGATATATTGGTTCGTTCGAGATTATCAAAAGAATCGGAGAAGTGGCTTACAAATTGCAGTTAACACCGAACCTGGCAAGAGTTCATAATGTATTTCATGTGTCTCAGTTACGGAAATGTCTTCGCCACTCTACAGATCAAGTGCCAGTTGATGACATAGATTTGAGAGATGACTTATCATATGAAGAAGAACCATTTCAGATATTAGAAACTACAGAGAGACAATTGAGGAATAAAAATATCAGATTACATAAGATACAATGGAGGAATCATACAGCAGATGAGGCAACATGGGAGAAGGAGTCAGATTTACAGCGAGAATTTCCCAACCTACTCCTTGGCCCGAGTTGATCTCGAGGTCGAGATCCTTTTTAAGGAGGGTAGGTTGAAACAAACCGAATTTTGTCAAAATCAAAATGTGATTTGAATTCCCAATTCTCCTTTGCCCATCTCCTCCATAGCCCTAATCCACGCGAATCTCAGCGCAAACTAACCCCTAAAATCCATGCCATTGCTGCCTGGACGGAGGTGATCAAGCGGTCACTGTGCTGTCCGACAAATCCCGCCGTCGCCCCGTTTTCTTCGTTGCCAAGCCGCTGTGAGCTTCCCCGCAGCTTCCAGCCCTTGCCAATCCATCCCCTCTGGTCATGGCGTCGTACACCTCGCAATCCCCGCGTTGATCTTCTCTGGTACGACTGCAAGGCGTGGCAACGCCGATGTTGCCCGTGCGCCCTCTCTCTGCTCCTTCCCCGGGTATTTAAGCGCCCCCAAGCCCTCCATTGGATCCCACTGGTTGCCCTGAAGCTCACCAAACACCCCAAGCCCCTGCATCCTTCCCCATTGCCGGTAATTGAAGAAAGCCCCAATTTCGTGCCCTAACTCAATGTCCCATCTCCGGCCATCCACTTCCCAATTCCCTCCGCCTATAGCACCTCCATGGCCCCAGTATCAAGTCCCAACCGCCAATTTGATCTCCCAAAGTCCCCTCTTCTCCGGCACCGTGAGCCACCCCTCCGCCAAGAACGGCCGTCGTGGCTGGCCCAACCCAGGCATCCCGAGCTTCGGCCGACCCCTCCCCTAACTCACCTAAACCCTAGTGATGCTCAATAACCGACCCAATTGCCATGGGAAGCTTCCTCTCGCCCACAACTTCAAAATGGCCGCAAGAAAGGAGAACCTCGCCGCCGGCGATTGCCGCCTCCACCGTCCCTCAAACCAACCAAAATGGAACCCCCGTAGCGCCCTCAACCCGTCCATGCCCTCGGAGTATGTCGAAGATCACCGGACCACCGCCAGCAGCCGCCACCCACTCCTCTGTTCCTCTGCGCGCGCGGGAATGCAAGGAAGAAGAAGAACAGTGCCCCTGGGGACTGTTCATCCGACCGCCGCCCCGAGTTGGCTGGGCCGAGCCAGCTCGTCCCGCGTCCGACCCGAGCCAAGCCGCCGCGCCCGTTCCAGCCGGCTCGAGTCCGATCTTCGCGGTTCGACCAAGCCAGCTCGCCGAGCCCGATGAACAGTTACCGACCGAGCCGTTTGAACAGTGCCGAGCCGGATGAACAATAACCAACCCAAAGCCCAAAATACATATTTATACTCCCCGGATTCGTTTCGAGCCCGCAAACCCAAATCCAAGATCCATTTCCCCATATAGCCTTCCTATAAGCCCAGAAGCCCAATTTAGTGGAGTTTTTCGGATTTTCTTTATTCTTTTACTTTCTTTATTCCTCGCTCATTCCTTCGGGCACGGAATTAATATTATTTTATTTGGTTTACGCTAGCTTCCGGAGTCGAGTTTGCACAGGAGCCAGAAGGAGAAGCGCAAGCCCAAGTCCAATCTGCGGAAGAATACGAACTAATTGAAATCACCGATCCGCAAGGCAAGTCACACATACCTTGATCATGTTGAACATACATTTCCGTTATTTATTTATTTACTAATATTTTCATTATGTTATTTGTGAACTGTTATTTTGTATACAAATGCTTAGAATGACATGATACTAGTTATGTCCTACCACCCGAAAAAGCCCAGTCTAACTTGATGGCCATGTTCACCTTGACAAACCTAGTTACATAAAATAATAGATTAATATTATCATTGTAGTTCAGGAACACATCAAGTCTTTCTACTGTTAAGGTTTTTGATATTGATCTAGGTTTTTGGAAAAGTTGGATCTAGGATAAGCGAGGATTACAGAGATGGATCCGAAGACCTTATCCTAGGGTGGAGGCTGGTTGTGAATTGGTGGCAGTACAATGTGTACTGAATTTGGGTTTGTGCGTGGTTGATGCCTCAGTTAAAATGTAAGGACTAGACCCTTATGCTGAATAAAGGACATAGTAATCGCCCAACCACAAGCGTTGACTTGGTCAAACTTGACTTAGTCAAACCTGGCTTAGTAGCTGCTCAACTTCGATTGAACCTCTGCAACTGGAAAGGGGGAGACAGAGGGTGAGTTCGTATGGGAGGTGGTTAACCATACAACTGTAGGACTGCGATGAGTCGGACGAGATCCGTGGGGTCATCCGAGCTTGTCGAGATTAAACACCTACTGGGCGGAGTCTATATAAAGAATTGAGCAGTGAACATCCTTGTTGTCTTAACTCTTTAGCGGGAGTTAAGGGATCTTGTGGGTAAAGCAGGGCAACTTTGCAAAGTCATGACAAATGGTATTCGAATACGCCGTGCTTCTGGTAAATGAAGCTGTGTTTAATGGGTGAATCCAGTAATGAGGCATAAGTAGATTTGGTAATATTTTGGAAATGTTGAATTTTGATAATGAAGTTTGAAAACCCCATTTACTTTAATGAAGAACATTTTAAAGGTTTTCAAATGTTTCCAACTAAAACTGCATCCACACAAAATAATAGACCTGTTTCCCTTTATTTGTTATACCATGCATGAAATTATTATTAAGCTCCGTGTGACTTGTTGAGTACAAGTGGTAGTACTCATGCTTGCTAAAAACATAAACAGAAACAGCAAATATTGAAGAGGCAGGAGAAGGCGATGAGGTGATTCTGTTCGAGGTCGATGACGCGTGGCATTAGGATCGTTCTTCGCTCAGGCGTGCCTGTGGCAGTTTTTGCTTGTAAGAGCAACTCCAGCAGGGCCCCTACTTGAGCCCTCAACCCTCATATTTGAGGGCTTGAGGTAAAAATGGAGGTCCAGCAGGGCCCCAACTAGAGCCCTCAAATTTGAGGAGCCCCTCAAATCACCCTCCCACCCCTCATTCCTAGGGGCTCCTCCTCCACCCCTCATTTTCCTGTTTTTTTCCCGCTGGTGAAACTTCCCCCGCCTCCACCCAAAATTCCCCGCCTCCCCCAAAATTTCCCCGCCCCCTGTCGATTCCCCCGCCCGCCGCCCGCTCGCCCCCCCGCCGAATCCCCCGCCCGCTCGCCCCCGCCTGGCCCGTCGCCTCCGCCGCCCGCTCGCCGCCCTGTCGCCCCCCGCCTCGCCCGTCGCCTCCACTCTCCGCCGCCTCCGCCCGTCCCCCTCCCTCCCACCCCGCCGTCCCCGCCTCCCTCCTTGCTCCTTCCCCCGCCTCCGCCCGTCCCCCTCCCTCCCACCCCGCCGTCCCCGACTCCCCGCCTCCCTCCTTGCTCCTTCCCCCGCCGCCGCCCCCTCCCCTGCCGTCCCCGAGAAGCCGCCGCCGCCGCCCGTGGAAGGAGCGGCCTCTGCGCCGAGTGCCGGAGGTCGAGCCGAAGGAGGAGGCGCAGTCGCCGTCGCCATCGCCCCGAGTAGATCCGGCCGGATCCGGCCGGATCTGGCCGCCGTCGCCGACGCCGAGCCCGGATCCGACGAGGCCGCCGCCGCCATGAGGCGCCCTCGGGGCAGCACGCACAGGAGGCGCCGCCGCCACTCCCTCGGCCCCTCCACTCCGCCTCTCCCTCGGCCCCCGCCCCCGCCCCTCCGCGCCGACCGCCGCCAAAATCCCCTCGCCGACGCCCGTCGCCCGCCTCCCTCGCCGATGCCTCGCCGACGCCGTCCTTGCCCGAATGGATTTGTCAGGAGTGGGTCCCATATGTCAGTGTGTGTGGAATGGATTTGAGGGCTTAGATTTGAGGGGTGCTGTTGGAGTAGAAGCAAAAAAATTGGGCCCTCAAAAGTAGGGGGAGCCCTCAAATAAAAAGTAGGGGCCCTGTTTTGAGTAGTACTGCTGGAGTTGCTCTAATGTAACTAAGGGCAGTTGACCCTTCTGTGATGCTTGGCTTTTAGCCTCTATATTGTAATAAAGTTCGCTTTGCTCTTAAGCTTGTATTGGCAATGTTATACACTCGTTGGATATACTCGCAGTTGAACAGTCCTGGGCAGCTGCGAGGGTTTTCATAATACTCCCAGAAATGGGGGTGTTACATATCTTCTCGTCGTCCTCTCGCGGATGCACACAAAGGACAGCAGCAAACCGACTCCTCCTTTCGGTCCAAGCGCCCTGGCCTTGGACGCAATCCTTGAGCCCTGGCCTCCGTTGCCTAGTAAGTCCTCTTGTTGATCCGTCTTGGTCTTGCAAAAATCCCAGTATTATTACCTTCGGCTTTAATTTACATGGTTCTCTCTCAAGCATGTCTTTTTTCTTGTAGCTTGATGGATTTGCATGTCTTTTGTTTAAATGATTCGTTTGAGGCTTTGAGCTGCTCACATGGTCGATTGTATTATTTTACCAAATTCTGTGAATCTTTCGGATTGTTTTGATTTATGTGTAAGCATTAATTTTTGTTAGTTATCACTGTGTTAGTCTATCTGTAATTGATGAACTACTGTTATCCTTCGTTCATGTTGTTTTTGCCTTTCGTGAGTCGTGACTAATCTATATCAAATTATTAGGCAATATTCACTTTACGTTCTTTTATTTGTCTAAAAATATTACTTGGTCTGTTCGTTGTGTCCAGTATGTACTATAAGCGTGTGTATCTATTTGTGCAATGTTGATGGCTGAATTCTGAGCTAAGGAAAAGAATTTGAGCAGGGAGATGGTGCTGATTACGAACGTCTGTGACTATGAGGAGCTCGCAAAACAGAAGCTGCCAAAGATGGTTTACGACTTCTACGACTTTTTTTTTTTTGAAAAGGAAGACTTTATTAAATTCCAATTCTGTACATCGAGTTGATACACATCCTTGGATCAAAAAACTTCCAGCCTCTGCCCAAAATAGGCACACAGCTTATGAGTAAAAATAAATCTGAGCAAAATCTAGTGACATTCAATCCTAAGACTAGATCGCCACCCATATGCCCGGGTAAAGATGTCCTTCGCCAACTGCTCCAACTGTCGCGATGCCACCACAACCGTATCCTGCAATTCCGGTCGTTGCAGAATAGCCCACGAACGGAGTCGGTGAGAGACTGCATAAATAACCTGCAAAGGAGAATATGAGTTGTTCTTTTCAAAAACAATATCATTCCTGTACAACCAGATAGACCAACATGTTGCTGCTGCCCCAAGCAGTACTAATGATTTCAAATGATTAGTTATACCATCTAACCAGCTACCAAACATATGTGCTACACTCTGTGGTTTTATGAGCATTAGAGCCACTTGAGAGAAACCCCAAACGGCTCGCGCAAATCGGCAATCAAAAAACAAGTGCTGAATTGTCTCATCACTATGACAAAAACAACATGTCTTGCTCCCTTGCCAATTACGCTTGATTAGATTATCTTTCGTTAAAACCACACCCCTCCTAAGGTACCACAAAAAGATCTTCAACTTAAGTGGCGCTTTCAGTTTCCAAAGGCGTTTATTCAAATTAGGAACAGGTGTTTGATTCATCGCTTTATAAAGAGAATTCACCGAGAACTGCCCATTTGGGTGTAAAGACCAGCGGAATTCATCCTGTCCTTGTGTCAGCTGAATATTAGATAGTCGTGCTAATAAGTTAGTCCATTCCACCAGCTTGGGACCAATTAAATCACGTCTCCAAGAAAAATGAGGTGGCGAAGAGCCCAAAGCTTTTGAAATGGTGACAAATTTTGGTCTAACAATGTTGTATAAACCAGGATATTGGTTCATCAAACTATCATCGCCTAACCATTTGTCTTCCCAAAATCTGACTTGTGGGCCATCTTTAATAATAAAAGATCCATATCGGAGGAAAATGCTTTTAACCTTCAACAGACTAGCCCAAAAATGTGAATCACTTAGTTTACGTTCGACTTGCACTAAGGGTTTAGATCCCAGGTACTTGTTTCTCAACAGTTGTTGCCAAGTACCGTCCGTTGTTAAAAGCTTGAAAAGCCACTTACTCAACAACGCTAAATTCTTGAGGTTTAAGTCATCTATTCCTAAACCACCCTGATCTTTTGGCTGGCATAGAATATTCCACTTCACAAGTCGATATTTTCTCTTGTGTTCATCACCTTGTCAGTAGAATCTGGATCTAAAATAATTTAATTTCTTTAGCACCCCTTTTGGAATCGCAAAAAAAGACATCATATACATTGGGAGGCTGCTCAAGACGGAATTTATCAACGTCAATCGACCCCCAATTGAGAGATGTTTGCTCTTCCAACTGCTAAGTTTTTTCTCAAACCGTTCCTCTACCATTCTCCAGTCGACATTGCTCAATTTTCTATAGTGAATCGGAATGCCGAGATATCTAATTGGAAACTCACCGGATTGGCACCCAAAAAGGTCCACATAATCCTGTCTAGCGTCTTCAACATCTCCGAAACAGAAATTTTCACTTTTGTGAAAGTTAATCTTCAGTCCAGATAGTTGCTCAAAAGCGCATAGCAAGAGTTTCAGATTTTTCGCCTTGTCAACATCATGATCCAAAAATAACACCGTATCGTCCGCATATTGTAGAATCGATAAACTTCCATCTACCAGATGGGGTATAATGCCGTCAAACTGGCCCCCCTCATTAGCCCTTCTAATAAGAATGGCGAGCATGTCGGCGACAACGTTAAATAAAATTGGCGATAAAGGATCGCCCTGACGAAGTCCCTTCCTAGTCTGGAAAAAATGACTTAGGAGCGGAAGACTAATGGACTCTCCAAGGATAACAAAGGCGTCACATGCCATTGCAATGGTTGCATTGCCACCACCTTCCTCGGTGCTAGCGTTGGCAATGGCCATGTCATCAACGATGACTCGTCTTCAGGCTTCACTTTTAGTGCCTTTACAAAGGAGGAAGGTTGTCGCTGTCCAGTGACGGTTATCTCCACGTGGTCGGTTGACAGCGTGCCTCTGCAAGTGTGGAGCACAATGGCTGACAGGTGGGGGCCAGCGACATCATCACATCCCTCCCACAACCACTGCATCCGGGGGCAAGAAGGATGCTTTTACCTCGTGCCAGTTGGCCTTGTCACCGGCGACTACTACGACGTCAACCGACGCTAGAGGGTTGCTACCCTCATTGTTACTCACCGAGGCTTTACGAATCTTTTTCCATGCGACACGACGTCATCATCGTACCCTTTCGTCGACATGAAGTTACGAATGACTTCAACCATAGCCACCACCTAACAGCTCGAGGACAAGTTGTCTCACCGCGAGGGTTGTAATGTTATGGCATAGGATCTCGGTGTACACGCAGCAGCGAGCAATACCACGAGCATTGTAGCAACTGTGGATAGTATCACGCAGGTACTGTAGCAATGCGTGAACAGTACCCGCGGGTACTGTAGCGCACGCAAAATTGTGTGGTTTGCCGGTATATCGCGGATTAGGAATATAATAATTAGTTTTCTTATTATTTGGGTTTATTTTCTTTTAGATTATTTCCATATATTAAAGATAAGTTTCCTATTATTAGAGATTAGTTTCCTCAATATTGAGATATATTTCTTAAGTGTCAAGTTTAGCTATCCCTATAAAATGAACATCATTATACCTATTATCATAAAGCAAAGAAATGAACAAAGTTTTGTAGTCTTCTTCTCTTCTTCAATAGGTCTCAAAGCCTTAGCGGTGACATGACCAGCCAATCAAGAGTGAGTGCTTTACTCTTGGTCCTCGGATCCATACCACAACATTGTTAATGAGTGATATTAGGTTTCGACAACGGGTACCGATTGTGTCCCATGTTTGACATGTCCCCAAGGGTCTTAGGCTGCAATGTCTCCATGCCTATTATGATTGCTCCCGCAGGCTTGCACAAAATGTCCCATCCCGAAGGTTTTAGCTCGCGTTCATTTCACTTCATTTTTCTTTTGGCATCTTTTGAAGAAGTTTCTTTATGGAGGTTTATCTGACATACAGGAGAGCTTGCTTCTGCCAGAGCTGCAGCTGCTGTAAGAACTATTATGGTTCGAAACAGTGGCGGACCTAGGATTTGAATCCAGGGTATGCCTAACTAAAAAATTATTATCCAATGTTGGTATAATCTAATACAAAAATTCGGTAAACGGTTCGGTAAAAAACATTTAGCATTTTAGTGCTAATGTGTGTTGTAGTCTTGTAGATCTAAAAAAATAAATGATCCTATTAACCATTTAGCATGTAAAATATTTAGTCTAACAATGCAAGACTATAGCCCAAATTAATGCAGACCGCAGCTTATCAGCTCTTCCCCTACCAATAGTTCATCCTGCCAAATTGCGGAGGCGGAGGCGGAGGGAGCCTGGCCGCAGGCCCAGGCGTTCGACTACAAGCAGAGCAATCAAATCGACAGTGACCACCTCACGTTTCTTTGACAGATCACAAACGAGCGGTGACGGTGCCTATGTGTATATGGCAAGCTTGTGATGGAGATTGAATTGGCAAGGAAAGAAGCACTAGTTAAACGCGCGTAGGTACATACCGACGAAGTCGATGATGAGGCGGCCGTCGGAGTTGCGGCCGGTGGGGCGGCCGAAGAAGGTGGAGCCGTAGGGGGGCGCATGACGGGGTCGAAGATGGAGTACCAGCCGAAGACGACGGGGTTGTTGCCGGTGTCGGCGAAGGAGTCGCCGAAGCTGAAGATGGAGCCGTAGCGCCGGGCCAGGAAGGGGACGGCGGCCGACCCCAAGCCCGCGAGTTCTGGCGGAGGCGGAGGCGGAGGGAGCCAGCCAAATTGCGGAGGCGGAGGCGGAGGCGGAGGCGGAGGCGGAGGCGGAGGGACCGTCACCGAGGGAAGCCTGGCGGAGAGTTTTTGGTTTAGGGCACCGGGTGTTTTTGGGCCAAGTTGCACTATTGCAGGGTAGTTCTGGGCCTATATGGACTACCTGCTAGGCCCGCCCTTGGTTCGAAAGATCTCATCAAATTTGATGTTTTTGCTATCTATATCCGACATGTCAACTCCCTGACTGGTCATATTTTCAGACGTCTACATGGTTGTCTTGAAGTGGTTACTCGACAGGACCTGGAATCCTGTCTTACAGTATTACGAATACATACCCTTTCTTAGATTTTTAACTTTTTTTTCTCAGGGTTCGATCTTCCCTTCCTATCGTTGTCTTTTTCAGGTATTGAAGAACAGGAACTCATGAGAAGGGCTGAAAGGGCTGGTCATAGGGCAATTGCACTGGCTGTTGATGTTCCATGGCTCGGTCACAGGGAAGCTGATGTCAAGAACAGGTTCTCATGTAGCAACTATACACAGTGTGACGCTTTACAGATAAATTTATTTCGTTTCATCAGGAGTTTTGTATCTGAATTATACATACTTTATAGAAAAATGTGTATTCCATTTCTTCAGGAGCTCAGTATCTGAATTTATGAATTCTGCTATGTGTTACGTTCTAGATTCACCTTGCCTCAAAATGTGGTATTGAAGAGCTTTGAGGGATTGGATCTTGGCAACAGTGTCGAGGTTGTCTGAAAATTGAACTGACCCCAAATTACGGGGGAAAAACTTGAGATAATTATATTTTACTTTTTCCTTTACCATATATTTTTGTGGTATTTCAGATGAATGGTTCTGCGCTTGCTGCATGTTGCCACTAGCCAGATCGATCGCTCTTTTTCTTGGAAGGTATAATACTATAATTTGTGATGTGTTAAGTTTTCCTGCACAAAAATGCATGTAGATGCAGGGAATAGTAGATTTGCGAGTATTACCCCAAAACTGGTTGAGTAGTAAACTCCCAATTCTCCAGCAGACCCTGTCCGCCACCATGCCCGTTGGATCTCTTGTGCCCCGTGATCTCTGCCGTTCGTCTCCTCCTAGCACGCTTCCCTCCTCGCCGTCCTCGATCCAAGGCAAGACCAGCGGCAAAAGCATCGAAGAGAAGAGGGACTAGAGGGGGAGCTGCTCTCTCGGCGATCGCTTGACCTCTCAAGATGGTGATTTACTATCCGATTTTCCACTCCTTCCACTGCTTTTTCTCAGATTTCTGTCATGTTTCCTGTTCCTTGTGTTAAGAATCGCGATTTGGTGCGAAGGATCTTGGGGAAACCGGATCTTTTGGTGTTCTTTTTACCCTAGAATCTGGAATCAACTGCGGCGGTTTTTACTGGTTTCTGGCGTCCGAGTAGTTCAGATCGGAGGTAGAAAAAGGAACAAAAAATCTGGGAAAATCTACTGGGCTTTCTCGATTATCGATTTTTTTTTTGCCTTTCTTTACCGCATTTGTGTGGTTTGCTCAGGTGGCGATGCTACCAGATCGGTTCCTGAGCGAGCTGACGAGCATGTACGAGCGGAGCACGGAGAAGGGCTCCGTGTGGGTCACCATGAAGCGATGTGAGTGCTCTTTTCTGATGGCTCGTGTGGTGGCTTGTAGATTTGGGTGTTTGAAGGATCCAAGTTTGAGTTGATACGTTGTTTTGATGTGGGCAGCGTCGCTGAAGTGCCAGGGTAAGTTGAAGAAGATGGAGGCGAAGGGGGAGGCGGTGGAGTTCCGGTGCCTCGTCCGCGCCACCGATGGCAAGAAGAACATCTCCACCTCGGTACCATGACTTCCCTTGTGCTGGTTTTTTAGGGGGGTCCTTGTGCTGCTGATAGGACTGAGAAACATGTTTTGCCTATGATTGTTGGTTTTGTGCATAATGGTTGCCGGTTTGCTAGTATCTGCTGCTAATTATGCCTTTGCGGTGCGGTTGCGAGGAATGTGAATCATAGATCACACATTTGCATGTTTCTCTGCCTAGGTACTCTATGAGCTCGGTTTACTAGTATTCACTGCTAATTATGCATCTGTGGTGTGGTTGCAAGGAATGTAAATCTTAGATTTGACATTTGCATGTTTCTCCGCCTAGGTACTGTATGAGCCAAAACAACTTGGATATGGACACATGGTAATAGAATATTTCTTTTGGTTTTCTTTTTAGGGAAAATTTGTTCAGTAGCACTGAAAGCTCACCTCTTTCGGAAAATACCACTAAAAAAACGGGGTACCGGATATTGCCACCGAAAAATTCATTTTTCTTCGGAATTTACCATTCTGGACAAAAATACCCCTCTCCCTCCCCCTCCCTCACCTTCTCTCCTCTGCGCCGCCTGTCCGCCTGCATCTCCCCCACCGCCGGCCTCCCCGCCTCCTCCTCCGCCCGCCGCTCGCCTCCTCCCTCTCCGCGCGCCCCCTCCCCGCCGCCGTTGGCCTCCTCCTCGCCCCCTCCTCCGACCGCCGCCTCCCCGCCTCCTCCTCCGCCCGCCGCTCGCCTCCCCGCCTCCTCCTCCGCCCCCACCTCCCTGCGCCTCCTCCTCCTCCTTTCCCCGCTCCCCCGCGTTCGGCCGAAGAGGTGGCGCTGGCGGCGGCGGTTTTGCTGCGCGCGGAGAGGGAGGAGGCGGCGGGCGGCGGGCGGAGGAGGAAGCGGGGAGGCGGCGGTCGGAGGAGGGGGCGAGGAGGAGGCCAACGGCGGCGGGGAGGGGGCGCGCGGAGAGGGAGGAGGCGAGCGGCGGGCGGAGGAGGAGGCGGGGAGGCGAGCGGCGGGCGGAGGAGGAGGCGGGGAGGCCGGCGGTGGGGGAGATGCAGGCGGACGGGGCGGCGCAGAGGAGAGAAGGTGAGGGAGGGGGAGGGAGAGGGGTATTTTTGTCCAGAATGGTAAATCCCGAAGAAAAATGAATTTTTCGGTGGCAATATCCGGTACCCCGTTTTTTTAGTGGTATTTTCCGAAAGAGGTGAGCTTTCAGTGCTACTGAACAAATTTTCCTAATAGAGGATGTTATATTGGTACCAGCCAACATGGTAGCTTGGATATGTAGGGAAGATGCACTGTACATCGGTATTTTGCAGAATTGCCTCACAAGCATCCCGATGCAGTAGGATGTGCGGCAACTTTTGTGTAGCATGGCAACACGTAGGGTGAACATACATACTCTTAGGACATCTTAGCTATTGTAAAAGTCTTTTATGCAGTTCTTATCTTGTTACATACTGCTTCAGTAGACAGAATAGCACAAAAATTGTAGTCTGTCATATCACTGCAGTTGTACTTCATTTGCGTGAAGAGGCCAAAATAACAGGGGGTTCATCATTGAGGAGCTTGCTGGAGTACTAAACTTATCACTTGGTGCGAAGGAGACCTGTGAGACCAACCGTGTATGCTTAGCAAATAGCAACTCTATAAGTGCTTGATTGATAGGTTTTGCAAATCTTTTCTCTATGCGTGTCTGCTTGCCCCCACCAATTCTCATTTCCACCAAGTGTTAAGATAGATCACCAATTGGCGCAAATGTTTGAAGGATGAGGCTCATTTGCTTGTGATTGCCAAGTCTCAACTGCATCAAGCAGTTAGGGATCTCATTAATTGATGCATCTCGCCTTTGGTGGACACCTTTATCTAGGTGCATCAAACTTAATTTCATATCACAAAATGTAAGGATATTTTCCCAATGATATTTTCATATCACGACACCTAAGGATATTGATGTATCTTGAATTTGGTGAAAACCTTTATCAAGGTGCATAAAACTTGAATTTTATCACAACAGTTAGGGATATTTGTCATAAAAGGGGCTCTCACTGTTGGTGTGATTGTGGATTTCCTCCACCTGTGGGACGTCCTATCGGATTTTTATTTGCAACCGGATGTTGAAGATAGACATTTTTGGCGGTTCTCATCTGATGGGCAGTATTCGGCCAAGACCGCATACAAGGGATTTTTTGTGGGATCTACATCTTTTGAGCCTTGTGAAAGAATTTGGAAGACTTGGGCACCGCCCAAATGTCGCTTCTTTGTTTGGTTGGTGGCTCACAACCGATGTTGGACTGCGGATCGCCTTGCACGCCGTGGGCTCCCTCATCCTGAGCACTGTTCTTTGTGTGACCAGGCTGCGGAAACTATTGATCACCTCCTTGTCCAGTGTGTCTTTGCAAGAGAGTTTTGGTTCCGTTTCTTCTCTCGAATTGGACTCCAAGCATTTTCTCCGCAACCCTCAGAAACATCCTTTCATTTTTGGTGGGAGAAGGTGAGCAATGGTGCTAGTGACATGCTAAGGAAAGGAACCAACTCTCTCATAATCCTGGGAGCATGGACCTTATGGACGCACCACAACAAATGCGTTTTTGATGGAGCAGCCCCAAGTGTTGCAGGTGCACTTGCTGTTGCTGAAGATGATAGAAGGTCGTGGTCTTTGGCGGGGGCTCGAGGATTATCCCTCTTGGATGCCCTCGCTCCGGGTGGTTAGCGCCCAGTCTTCCTTGGTCATGATCTTTTTGTCTCGGGCGCGTTAGTTTCCTAGCAGCAGCAGCAGCAGAGTGTGTGTGTTTAGAGTTGTGTGAGGTGTGTTGTGTTGTTTGGGTTCTTATCCCATTTTACTTTCTTCTTAATATATTGATGTGCAGCTCTCCTGCGTTTTCGAGAAAAGTTAGGGATATTTCCATGTGTTTAATGGGCACCTGTGTGTCTTTCTTTTCATGTGTTTTAAGCTCTCCCACCAAACAATTTAACTATCACCTTTTCCATTAACAAGTTCAGAGCCCCAATTTCCAAGAGCTAATTTCTCCGAAACAGTTTAATTTCTCTTCTACCTTGGAAGTGTTGACATGGTGATGATGTAGGGTATTCCTTATTTAAGGCTAAATAATTGGTGCTTATATCTGTCATCTTCTTATACAGTTATACTCCCATCATTTTTATGTATATACAGGGTTATCAGTTATCACAATTAATACTATTTTCTGTAGTTATTTTGGAACCATGACCGCATATTTTGTCTCCTGATAACACAAAACAAGTACACGACAAATCTCTCTCTCTCTCTCTCTCTCTCTCTCTCTCTCTCTCTCTCTCTCTCTCTCTCTCTCTCTCTCTTCTGTGTGCATGTCTATTTGTCCCAGCTATATCGAATTTGTGTAAGTCCACCAAATAGGGCATTTTCTTCATTAAATGATTTACCCTAGGGCTGGATGAGTATGTGTACTTAGGACTTGAGGGTAACTACTATATTTACTGAGATGTTGGCAATACTATGAATGTTCCTGCAATATCAGCAGAGGACTGCCATTTGCACTATTCCTTTGTGGTTTTGATTAAATAAATGGATGAATTGATTCATGAGAAATTCTTTCATTTTTACTGGCGCCATCTTCATTTATTCAAGATATTTGATTATTCTCCTGTCAATTGCTTAGGTTTTGAGACCCATCGATAAATCTTACTGTACTTCCAATGTCTTCCAGCTCTCTGCAAAGGAGTACCTAAAATTCCAAGCTTCATATGCAACAGTTCTTAAGGCCCATATGCATGCTTTGAAAAAGAGGGAGAGGAAAGACAGGAAGAAGACCGCAGAGGCTGAGAAGATACCCGAGAAGCCACTGAAGAAGCAGAAGAATGCGTCTTCAAAGAAATCTGCAGGGTCCAAGTCGTGAGCTACTTCCAGAGTCCAGTGTGCCTTTCTTTTGCCCGCAGCCAGACTAATCAGAGTGTCATCAAGATATTATTCTCCGTTTTACTCTTTCATGTCTGCGAGATGAAGCGTGTGAATACCTACATAGAGCTGTGTCATCGCTACTAGCATTTTTGAAGCAGTGTTTTGTTCTGATTGTAAGCCACCCTGGCCTTTTCTGAATGGCGTCATAGAAAAGACATGCCTTTTGAACTGCTAGATCCGACCATCAAATTCTAGTGCAATCTGCAATGGTTCGTCGATATTGACAGAACTAGCTCTGGGGTGTGAAAATTTGAATTTGCAATTAGGATTGCAGAAACTGCAGGATTTCTGGAGATCTTGGTGGCGGTGTTTCTTCTAACTGTTCTCTCTCTGAACTGTGTAGGAAAACGAAGCTTGCGGGTATGTTCTTGTTTCGTGATTCCCATATCAGAATATAATGCCAGGTCTGCCATTGCTGAATCAACATGGACCTGAGCCTGGTCAGACACTGCCATCCTTCGCAGTTTATCGGCCTTGGCTGCTTTATCTGTATAGGCTCAGCGTTGTCGCTTCCTTAGCTACTTGTTCTGCCATCCTCCGATATTAAGGGGCTGTTTGGTTTCATTACCTATACAAACCGTATCAGTGTGTGCTAAATTTTGGTAGTACCAAAATTTAGTCAAGAAATTTTTTGCCTCAGTTTTGGCCGAACTTTGGCAGCAAAATGAACTATAGATGCAGTGAAAAAGGAATTTTATTCAAGTTTGGGCCAAACTTCGTTCTCTCGTCCGACTCCATGTCCGTTCTGCCGTTCAGAAGACAAAGAAAAGTGGGTATATTTACAGTTGTGACATGACAAGTATATGATATAATTGAGTACATATTCTATATGCAGACTTATGATGTAAATATCACTAACCAGAATAGCGGTGTCCGCATAGATGTGTTCAGTACAGATGGGTTGAGAAACTCCTACTATGGGTTCATAGAGGAGATTTGAGATCTCGATTATGTACTTTTTAAGATCTCCTTAATTTCGGTGTCGTTGGGTCTATCTCCTACAGGTCAAGGTCGATAAGGATGGTGTCACTATCATAGACCTCAAACTTGTCGGATATAAAGACGAACTATTCATATTCGCTAACCAAGTTATTCAAGTTTTCTATATAACCAACCAGGCAAATAAGAAGTACCATGTAGTTCTTTATGGAAAGAAAAAAAGGATTGTCAGAGTTGAGAATGTAGTGGACAAAGAAGAATACAATCAATTTGATGAGTTGCCTCCTTTCGGAAACGACATAAGGATAGAGGAAGAATGTGATAGTCTTCATCACAGACAGCTCACGAAACTGTCTATGATGATGTTTTTAAACCATTTGTGATGACCTTTTGTGTAATAGTGTTAACTTGTACTCGACTTAGGATGACGAACATATCTCTTCAATATCCTGAACTCAACGCTAACTCGACTCAAGACGGTGAATACATCTTCTCAACGTTTTGGACTCAACTCTAACTTGACTTAGGACGACGAACACATCTCAACATCTTCGACTCGACTCAGGATCACAATTCACATACCTCGGCCATGAGTAGTGCCGGGTCATCATCTTCTTGCTTCTCTGCAATATGTGCCTTCTCTTCTTTCTTCTCGAAATGACACATCGAAGCAAAGTGTACATGGTTCTAACAATTATAGCACCTAACCTTGGTCTTGTCAAACTTCCTTTCATGATAGCAGGAGTCGTTCCTCTGATTGCCTTCATTACGCCCATGACTGCGTCCACAGCTACCATCCTTTCCACTTTGAACCCCTAGAAGAGCCTTTGCCTTATTTCTTTCTTCCCAAACTTGGCCTCCCATTCAAAACCGATCATCAGCATGTGCTTGTCCTCTGTGTCACCGTAGCCCTGGAGTCACCAAACAACTCCACGATCGACATCTTCTTCAAGTTCCCGAATTACTCCAACGTGGAAGCAATTTGTAGGAACTTTAGTGTCACCACACTAACACCTCCAACATATAGGAGTCCTCGATTTTCTCCCCGAGTGTGTGCTCTTGTTGATCACCGTAATGATTCTTATGGCAAAATCATCCACAGACTCCCCCTCGCGCATCCGGAGCCCATCAAACTTGATCTTAAGGGTATGGAGCTTTGCCTTGTTACATGATCAGCCCCCACATACATGGACTTTAACGTAGCATATGCATCTTTGACTATCCTCTTCTCTGAGAGGAGGAGAAGTGTTTCCTCGGTCACCTCTTGATAGATTGTTGTAAGTGCCACCTTATCACATCGGTTGTTGATCTCTCCCTCGGCTTTGACCGCGTCTCACGTGCCTTCTGCCTCCAAGTAGATGCGCATCTTTATCGACTATACCGTATAGTTTATGGTCGCAATAGTGGGTACTGCAAATTCCTGGCTACCGTCAACATCGTACAATTGCTGGTACCGCTCTTCATCGACGTCTACGATATCACCAAGGCTTTGACACCAAACATTGGATCTAACTAGTGAGGCAGCAAGAAATGCAGAGCAAAAGCAGAGTAGAACTTTTCTCAAGCACTAGAAACAAGGGAACACAATATTCTCATGCATACTCAAGGCTTACGTGGAAGTTTACAAGATACTACTACTCTAAGCTTGGAAGCTTACACGTACATACTAGTGCCTCACAGAAGTACTAATGCATGAACTCATACACACACAGCTTCTCTAGCTTATAAGGTTTTACATGCCATATATATATAGGCTAAACAACCAACCTAACTGAACCGACTTCAAAAGGAAAAACAGCCCTGTGTACATCACTGCATGCTGTTCTATTCAACTTCAGTTTCTTGCTTTGGTACCACTTCTTTGCAGCTCATAGTGAAAATCAACTTGACGAGTTCCATTCAGTGGCGCGAACCTTCATGCATAAGTCGGTAGGAAATAGCCTCATGGGCTATTTACTCCTATGCAAGTGCTCCTCAGTCTTCATGCTGCATGCACATGCTTGGCTTACTTATATTAGCCTTAGGCGAAGTGCGTTTCACGTTGACAGAGACAGAGGGGGTCTATCTACAAGCTGGCCGAGGGCAGGCTCGATCACTCGTGAGCGCGCCTGCCTGGCCCTGCTGCCTGGCTCTGCGAGGGAGGGAGGAGGGGACGTCTGTTAAGCAATTGCTGCCAACGGCTACGTGTTTCAGAGGGGTCCGGCCAGGGGCGGATCCAGGATAAAATCTGAGAGGGGGCATACCCATAAAGCCAAGTATACCTGCGCCTTTTAGTAGAGGGCAAAATGAAGGCTTCCTTCATCAATTTGATAAATCACAGATGAGTGAGGGCCTTTTAGTTGGGCTGAGTGGGGGCACTAGCATTAAATCTTGGGTTATATACCTGGACTTCTGCAAATTGAGTAGCGGCCTGTGCCCTCACTGGGTTCTCTTTGGATCCGCCCCTGGGTCCGGCGCCTCCTGAGCCCTCCCTCCTCCCTGCCAATTTATATATGCTTCATGTCGAGGAGCACCTCCACTCCAATTCCACCGGGCCTACGTTAATCCCACCAGCGCAAGCTCTACAATTCCAACGCACGTATGTACGTACGTAGTACCAAATGCAAGTTAAGCCTCTGCTTCATTTCCTAGCTAGCTTGTATGCTAGCTAGTACCTATGTATTCCAGCAATCTTTGTCTTGATTCAATCGTGCACACGATGCCCATGCATGCATGCCATCTGATACTACCACGTTGCTCGTCGTCCTCCCAAGCGTGAACTGAACTCGTCGTCGTCGATCGGATGCCACATCATACTAGTACTGACGTAACAATGTGTAACACAGGCTGCGCTCTACTCTGAAACTCAACCGCAAAATACTACTACTACGACGACCGCTTCCACCTCCACGCACGCAATCACGAAGGTCCAGTAAGTGTAGTAGCTGCACTTTCTGACAGATGCGCACCAGGCGCCAGCCATTGGCCGGCCCCAAGTAAAAAAAAAATTCAGTTTTTCACGCAGAATCTGCAAGGGCACTGACATGTTCTAGTGATTTTTACCTGCAGTAAAAAAATTCGCACGGATGCTAGGTGCTGCGCTTCCTGCTTGATGCTGCGGCAATATTTATGTTGTGCGGCCGTGCAGGGCAGTTTCTTCAGAGGAACGGTCTGCGTTTCATTGCCCACGGTTCGTTATGTCAGTAGCCTGCAGTGCAACTGAGGTACACCCATACTGCTCCAGTCTTTAATCATACTAGCAGTAGTTCTCTGTCGTAGAACCATGCATGCATTAAGAAAGTACAAGTATACCAATTGCCATACACTACTCTGAAAGTTTAGAGAAGAAAAACATTCGCTACTACTAGCACTTCTCTTACTTGCTAATTTTCTATAACAAAGTTTTACTGTAATCAGAGGTTTTTCTATCTATTTCTTGGCTCGTTGGTCCGCAAAAACGTGCATCAAATTCTTTGTAGCCGCATGAGGAAACTTGCAAATGATAACCAGAATCCGCATCCCCTCTACGTTCACGAAAGACCAAAGCATAGATACATGTACTTGCCTGACATTGTATAGTACTCTTGACCACCACATCTTCCTTGCCCCCAAAAGGGAGAGCCACATCACACAATGTGAAAGTAGACAGTATTAACAAAAGTTTTACTGCAAGACAGGGCAAAGATAAACTTGAAGCATATCTGTTAGATCAGGTGGTGGTCGTGGTTAAAAGTGATAATGGATAATTGACATTTAAATTGCTTTGGAATTTATGTTTGTCAAAGTTTCGATCGATCGTAGTCAAAGGTCTTGAATCCGAGTGATCTTGTTCAATTTTGAATTGCTCCGAGTGATTTCGAGTGGTGTTCGTTGGCTCCTAGTGGTTGTGGTTGCTCCGAGTAGTTTTGGCCTGCTTCGAGTGGTTTTGCTTTGCTACGAGTGGTTTCGGTCACATACGAGTGGTTTTCATCTGCTCCTAATGGTTTTGGTCGGTTTCAAGTAGTTTCAAACTAGTCTGATTGGGTCCGAGTTGCATCGAACGGTTTTTGAGTAGCAACAGAATATCAGACGGTGTCCGACTAGTATTGGAACATCGGATGGCACTCGGAGGATCGCATGACTGGCTTCGACCTCAAAGATACAACCACTCAAAGTCATTTACGACCACGTAACTTCGACGACGACGGACTTCAACCACTATGGCTTTCGACCACGGCGGTACGAGCACCGCAGCACGACTACGGAAGAACGACCACGTCTATTTTTGACTATGCTTGGCTTCGACCACAGCAACTCGACAATGGCATTCCGACCATGACAGACTTTGACCACGTTCAACTTCAACCACGACAGAACAACCACTGAAGGTAATCAAAGGTACAATACTTTTTTATGGTCGTAGCTACAATACTTTTTCATTATCGTAGATTTTATTAGTCGATAGTCAAAGGCTTTGCATTCAATGGTCGTAGAATTTGCGGACTGTTGTTATAGTTGTAGACTTTGTAGTCTGTTGTCGTTGTCTTCGGTAGTCAAAGACTTTGCGATCAGTTGCCGTAGGTTTCGCAGTCGGTACTCGTAGACTTCATTGTCAGTTCGAGTGCTTTACTTTTTGTGATTTTTTAGTACTCGTGTTAGACCAGTGGGATGGCTGCTGGTGCTTGGTGGTCAGGTGGTCGTGGTACTCAGTAGTTGGAAGGATTCGGTACTAGGGGTGAAATCGGGTCGGATACGGTTGGATCTCACCTTTCCCATATCCTAACCCACATTTTCTAATCGGATTCGGGTCGAATATGGATAGTATCGAATACAAATACAAACACGGATAATGTCGGGTACAAATATGGAACAAATACGTACCAAGACGGATACGGACACTATCGGTCACGAATATTTATTCGGATATCAAGTCGATGCAACAACCATTTTATACCACATAGACAATAGCAATGCAACCATTCCATACATCCATAATGCATGCCGGTTTGCTGTTTAGCTAATATTAACATGCCGGTTTGCTGTTAAAACTTCGCAAGGAAAATAGTGTTAGCCATATTTTATAGAATATTCTCTTAGCATGTATTTTCTAAATCTAACTTGTGTTTTATCTTTACTTTTATTTTTCCTTTTTTATTTTATTTTTCTTCTTATTTTTCTACATCTCCTTCCTTTATTTTTCCTTTCCTCTTTCCCATCTCCCCCCTTATCCATTCGGCTGAACGATTCTCCATTCCTCTTCCCCATTTTGCCGCCCCTCTCCTCCCCCTCCCTCCTGGCTCATGCCGCCCCTCTCCTCCCCCAGCCTCCCCCCTCGGGCCCCTCCTCCCCACTCCCCCTTCCTTCCCCGCCGTCTCCTCCTCCCCCTTCCAACCCCGCCGCCCCCTCCTCCCCCAGTCCCCCCACCTCCACCGCTCCCCCGCCGCCTCTCCCCTCCTCCCCCACCAGCCGCCGCCCCGCTCGGGCCCCTCCTCCCCCGCCGCCTCCTCATCCCCCCTCCCCAGCCGCACCTCTCCTCCCCCTCCCCCCGCCGCCCCTCTCCTCCCCCTCCTCCCCCGTCCCCCCTCCTCCCCCGCCGCCCCCTCCTTCCCCAGTCCCCCACCTCCCCCGCTCCCCCGCCGCCTCTCCCCTCCCCCTCCTCCCCCGCTCCCCCGCCGGCTGCCGCCCCCTCGGGCTCCTCCTCCCCCTTCCTCCCCTGCCGCCTCCTCTTCCCCCGCCGCCTCCCCCTCCCCCTTCCTCCCCCTCGCGAGCTGCCGATTCGGGTGGACTGGCCGGCCGTGGCGGCGCAATGCACGTACGCATGGGCACAGGCGAGGGCGTTCGTTGTGGTGCCGCCGTGCCGGCCGTGTGGCTGCTGGTGCTTCTGTTGCTGGCGATGACGGATTGACGGTGAAGGTGCTCTGTGTTTGTGCTTGTGCTTGTGCTTGTGGGACTGACACGGTGAATGAACTGACATCAATGTGAAGATCGAGTCTGCTCTGTGTTTGTGCTTGTGGGACTGGGATTGGGAAACTGGGATGGTTGCCGGTGCGGGCTAGAGCAAGCAATCCGGGTAATATCCGGATAATTTACCGGGTAATATCTGAATTTTATACCGGATAATCCGTATCCGTCGGATACCGACCTCCCAAACCCGATCCCGTATCCGCCAAATAATACCCGTATTTGGATCCGATACCCGTATAAGTTTCCGGGTACCCGAATTTGACCCGATTTAATACGGGCGGGCGGGAAATACCCGGCCCGTTTTCACCCCTACTCGGTACTCGATGGTCGGTGTTCGGTTGTCGTAGGTGTTGCGATTGGTTGTCAGAGACTTGTGGTATGTGATCGGTACTCGGTAGTCGGTACTCGATGATTCTGGTCGGTAGCAATGCTCATTATTCCCGAGTATTTTGAGCGGAGTATTGGTATTTCCCGAGTACTTGTTGAGCTAGTAGTCGTATTGAGTCACCTGGAGCTGCTTTATGGTAAGTGATGGAGTTTGTGGTCGTGGACGACCTGGTTGTTGGTTGTGGATGGTTTTATTCTTGTCTATGGATGAACAAGGGTTGTGTGAGTGTGTGTGCTAATGTCGGTCAAGCTGTGGAGAACCTATACCGAGAGAAAGTTTTTTTGTCTTTGCATTTGCAGGTGAGCGTGGAGACGATCATGGTCTGTGACAAGGAGGACTAGATCTAAGAGGGAGAAATCTGAGGTCTAGGCAGTCGGGATGCCACGCGAGGTGGTTGGGCTCATGCTAGAGCACGTGGAGATTAAAGGTGGATGATGTGTGGAGGCATGGAGATGGTTACGGTCAGTGACGAGGAGGATCGGGACTAGGAGGGGGTAATTTGAGATCCAGATGGTCAAAACGTCACGTGAGGTGATCGGACTCATGCTAGAGCACATGATGATGTGTGGAGAAACTACTGGAGATGTGGTCTTGGAGGCTTCGTCACGTAGTGAGATTGGAGACGTTGTGGAAGGAGTCTGTAACAGGAAGGTTTAGAGATATGGTAAACCCGTGTTAAGAAGAGTTTCAGATCCCTTGATTTGAGGAAGATATAGAGTTGTGTGTTGGTGTTTGAGGCGGACACGGCTTAACGTTAGCCTATAAAAATAGTGAGAGACTAACGGCTAATGTGTTGTGTGGTTTTTGGTAGGGCTTTCGGGAAGAAAGCTTGTGTGGGTTTTTAAAGGGCTTTCGTCGAGAAAGCTTTTAGGGTTGTCGTGATGACATTTTGTAACTACATCCATGATACAGAAATAATAGATCAGATCTATTCCAAGAAAAATTTGCTGGCATCAGCAACATGTTTTCTAGCATCATCTATCTTCTATCTACGGCGTGTACTCGTTCGAGTGGTTAAAGTTATCGAGCGGAGGGAGATTACAACTACGTGCGTCGGTGGTCGTAGCGAGCGATTGAAGGGAGCGGTCGAACAATCGTAGCGTTCGCCAAGCATGGGCGAGCGAACCAGCGTCTTGCGGTCGTAATCTATATCCGGTAATTTAGATTATTTTTCTTCTGCTTTTAGTTTTGGTTTCAGGTTTCAAAAAGCAGAGACAATCATTTACCTTCTCTAATTGCAACATACAATCCTACAATCTCATTCATCCATAGTACTAGTAGCATTTGCATTGTCCATTATTACACTGAAAAACCATAGTACTTATCACAAATGAAGGTCAGGAAAAGGAGAGACATGAAAGCTTGCTCCAGTTGTCCTTTTGAGACGCTCTTTCTGCAATCCCCCTTCCAAGGTAAAGATCTTTATCGTAGGTAAGAGCAACTCCAGCAGTACTACTCAAAACAGGGCCCCTACTTTTCATTTGAGGGCTCCCCCTACTTTTGAGGGCCCTGTTTTTTTGCATCTACTCCAACAGCACCCCTCAAATTTAAGCCCTCAAATCCATTCCAATACAACTGACATATGGGACCCACTCCTCATTCTCTCCCTCAGGCCGCAGGCCTCCGCTTCCCTCTTCTCCCCCCGCCCCTCACCTCTCTGTCTCCGCCGCCTGGCCGCTCGCCCCGAGAACCGGCTTGGGGTATGGCGCCGCCGCCGCCTTGTGCCGGCGCCGCCGCACCAGCTCCCTCCGAGCTCACCCGAACCTCTTCGCCTCCCGCATGCCGCCTGTAGCCGAAACCGCCGTGTATGCGACAGCCGCCCTCGAGCTTTCCGCCCGTAGCCGCAGGCGCATCGTCGCACTTGGGCCGCCGCCCCTTGCGCTCGGTCGCCGCTGGCGGGCGCAGCCTCGCGCATCGCCACCGTGCCGCCCGCAAAGCCGGCCTGCAGCCGCCGCCGTGAGGGCCCGCCTCCCCGAATCGTCCGCCCGAGCCCGGCCTCCCTCTCGTCGCGAAGATGGCCGGATCCGGCAGCGACGGCGCAGCGGCGGACGGATCCGGGCGGGAGGCGGCCGGATCCAGCCGGGCCGAGGCCGGATCTGGTGCGGTGGAGGCCGGCGGTGGAGGAGCTTGGTCGGTGGCGCCCGGATTCGAGGACGACGGAGAGGCGCGAGACGAGGAGGCGGCGGGTCGGCGCAGGCGGCGGTGGAGGGGGCGGAGGCGCCGGGGGAGGGGGCGGAGGCGCCGGGGAAGGGGGCGGCGGGGGAGGCGGGGACGGCAGGGGAAGGGGGGAGTCGGGGACGGCGGGGAAGGGGGCGGAGGCGGCGGTGGAGGGGGTGGAGGCGCCGGGGAAGGGGAAGGGGGCGGCGGGGGAGGCGGGGACGGCAGGGGAGGGGGCGGCGGCGGGGGAAGGAGCAATGAGGGAGGCGGAGATTTTTGGCGAGGGAGGCGGGCGGGCGAGGGAGGCGGCGGGGAAAGATGCAGGCGGGGGGGGGGAGCGGGAGAAGTTTCACTGTGCGGGAAAAAAACAGGAAAATGAGGGGTGGAGGGGGAGCCCCTAGGAATGAGGGGTGGGAGGGGGATTTGAGGGGCTCCTCAAATTTGAGGGCTCTAGTAGGGGCCCTGCTGGAGTTGCATTTTTGCCTCAAGCCCTCAAATATGAGGGTTGAGGGCTCAAGTAGGGGCCCTGCTGGAGTTGCTCTAAGACTTGATATGTGGATCGGTCGGTCTTATGATCAGCTTTTCAAGGTTTCAGACACTGCAAATACTATTAGCACAGAACAATGGGCACGCGCATCCTTTTGCCTCTACTATCTTTTGCTTCTTTTAATCGATCTTATGTACTCTTCGAGCATTGCCTTTAATTTGTGCCGTTTCTCGTGAGCCATTTGCTATAGTGAGCGAAACTTGACCAGTTTACTGCATATTGGTACCGAACAAACAAGGGAAAAGGCAGCAAAAACTTATGTTACAATTTGCATAAAAGTAACCAAATAAATATTATCAGGATGCACTTAGACAGAGGGTTAGCTTAGTACACATTCTTAGCCTGTAGCCCTGTACTGACTACTGAGCCCTGACATTGCTACTGTGAATTTCCATAGCTTTAGCTCAAGAATCTAATAAGATATACTACATTCCTTTTCAGCCCGACATTGCAAAGGCTACAGCATCATCATGAACCATAAAGCTGAATAATAATTAGTAATAGAGAGAGCTTTATGAATCATGCTAGTATGCTAGAGAGAGCTTAAGGAATCATGCTAGTATGCTACTAAGAACTTAAGAAGTTACGCAGCTTTGCAAAGAATCATGCTAGTATCTGGAATCGATTTCATAGTCCAGCAATCACTAGATCGTAGTCCGTATGACTTATTCAGAACAGACAACTTTCATATGGGAGGTTTCAGCTTGCCAGCATGAAATCAAAAACAGCGTTATCTTATCCCACAAGAATGGACAAATTAACATCATAGCCGAACTTGAAATATGTCATGCCACAAAGCCGATCACTATATATAATCTTTTTTCCAAGAAGGATCGATCAATATATAGTACGAGCGCAACAATTACTCTTTAACAGTACCGGAAACATGGAAGAAAAATCAGTACCTTGTGATCCAGCAAACTCTAGCATAGCATTACATGTTTGAAAACTTTCATATTGCAAATTCGATCGATACTAAATAGTAGGGTTTTTCCCCACTAAGGTTCGATCTATAGTAGCAAAAATTACTCTAAGTAACAGTACTAGAAACATGTAACAAAAATCAATGTCTTGTGATTCAAAACTCTAGCATAGTGTTGAACTAGACACTATGCATGCAATCCAGTTGACATGGAAAGAAGATCTACACGGCTAGTGGGATGAGAAACATCCTTACACTGCAGGAGCCTGTTTCAAACAACTTATAGTTTTTAACTTTTAGAAACTGGCTTTTAAATGGAGTCACTTCTTAAGATTATTTCTATTCACTACATAAGCTACTTTGAACAGGATGACTTCTCAACACGAGCATTATTTCTATAAGAATCACTACATGAGTTGTTTTGAACAAAGTGGTTTCTCAACGCAAGTGTTTCTTGCCTAATCTTTCGCAATCAGTCAAAAGCCAAAGCTACATACTAAAAATGATAGCACTTTTGAACGATGCCAAAGCAATGTGATATTGGCACGGCTCAATCAAAGAGTAGAGCCCCTTGCCTTAGGAGCACAAGCTTTCTGATTGAACCGCATCAACATCTCATCCGCATCTCAAAGAACAATAATCTCGTCGATCTTACCATACAGCATTCACACACCAAAACAACAAGCATGCAAGGAAGAAAAGATACAACAATAGCAACACAAAAGTAACTAGTAACAAGAATTGAAGAACAAATACGCCTGAGGACAGAAGAGAAGCCACGATCAAAGCAAACTTTTGTTCATGCGGAAGAAATGAAAGGATAGAGAGAGCAGGACGGGAAAAGGCGCCGTAGGCTTCTTTAATAAGCCTTCTTGGAGGCAATGCAGAAGAGAGAAGAGGAAGAAGACGAAGGAGCAAAGCGCAATGCTACGTAACATACATGAGTACAAATGTGCAATGCGATCGAAGCATAGCACAGCAATGAATGAGCCAACAACCAAACAAAGAGGGGGTTGGGGTATTTACGGGCCACATTGAAGAAGGGGAGAGGGAAGGTCACACACACACTACGAGATGCCTCGAGCGAGAGATATGGAGCGCAAGAAATTAACGACGATTTGGTTGATTCCAAGTTCCAATGCAACTCCTTGGCAGTAGAGCAAGTATAATAAGAGCATCTCCAATGGGTCTATAGCAGCTATCTACAAGAGAGTCTATGTCATCAACTGTCCTACGTGGAAGATATTAAATGAAGAAAGAGAACGCAGCTCTCTACAGCTCTAGAGATAGTCTATAGCGCCAAACGAGGCAGCCTCCATAAATTCTGTGTGTGCATGTAAGCATCAAATAGCTATCCTTATAGATAGTTCTTTAGAATGCTAACTTTAGTGTGTACTATATAGATGATGTGGAAGTCTTATAGTTAGTTGCTAGCTATAACCATTGGAGATGCCCTAAGAGACTGTTAATAGACTATATGCTGAGGTGGAGGTGAGAGAAGAGGAGAGAGAAGAGAGGTGGGCTGTAAGTTTACAGCCAGCTGAAGCACAAGAACCAAGAAACTTTGTAAGAGAAAGGGGTGGATCATATAACCTTCAACTTTGTGAGAGAAAGGGGTGGATAATATAACCTTCAACTGGCTGTAAACTACTATATAAATAGACTGATAAGTGGGCTGTAAGTGTCCATACAGCCAGCTGAAGGCTATATTATTAGCAAGGGGAGAGAGAGAACACAGCGAATGTGGGGGAGGCTGACTTGAATGCACTGCAGTAACTTAAAATCCCATACAGCCTGCAGCCATGGCATGGGATGTTTGCCTCCTCTCTCTCTCTCCTAATCTTCTCTCTCTCCTTATGATGTGTGATCGATGAATGGCCTTCGAAACGAGCGAGCGTCGTGTGTGTGCACCGTTGCTGTGGCGTCACAGTTGGCCGGCGGATGCATGCGGTTCGATCGAGTGCACATATATATACGGGAGTATAATCCGTACGAAACGATTGAAGGGGACGCGTAAACTATGCCTTGACGAAGAAGAGCACCGGGTGATGGGTGGCGGTAGAGATACAAACGGATTAAATATGGACGGATAATGTTTTTATTATATTTATTTTTATATATTTTTTGGATACGGATACAAATATGAATGCCTCGGATACGAATATAAATACGAATAATATTGAATACAGATACGGAGCGAATACGAATCGAAACGAATATGATCACGAATATTTGTCGGAACATAAAAACCCCTTAAACTATATATCCAAAATCAATAAAAACACATAAATAATTTATCTTATCAAAACATTAACGAACTTTTCTGTCCCTCGAATTGAAATGCGGCGCTTGTCTCATTTGCATGGGACTAATCCAGCTCGCCAGGCATAATAGAGTACAAGGATAACGGCCTTCAGTTTTCGTTTGAAGCATACCTAGCATGGGAATGAAGCAATGATACAGGAAGCTGATCTCTATTCAGAAACTGTTTAGATTTTTTTCAAATTTGATTTTAAACACTTATTTTTACAAATATAATTTCTCTATGGACCTATAGAGCACACCAAAGTGCGGCAGCAATCAATGCACATAATTAGTGCTTAATTAAAATCATGATTAGTGCTAATTAATTATGATTATCACTAATTAAACATCATAGTTGCTGATCGGGTGACCTGCCTGTAATACCAGCTAGCAGGACACCTCACCTACCTTTTGCTTCTGCCAGAGGGAGGTGGCAAGCTGCATGCTTGCTCTAGCGTGCATGTGAGCCACCTGTACCATGCATCCAGCGGAAGTCAGCACCCCCCATTTCATCACCTCTGCCACAGCTCAACCCACAATACTCTTCTCCTCTTCTTCTCCACTGAACCATCCCCACATAGCCACACCATTTCGGCCGTGCGCGCTCCACCTCGCCGTAGGGGCACCTGCACAAAAGAGAGAGGGAGAGGGTGGGGGCTGCGCAGGAGAAGGCGGAGGCAGGCCGGCGGCCCGGCAGCCGGCGCACCCATGCGCCACCGCGTCGCCCAGGGAGGGGGGCCGGCCGCTCGGCTGCGCGCGAGGGGAGAAGGTAGGGGGGCCGACGGAGAGAGAGGGCCGGGGCCGACGAGCCGAGGCCGGCGATGCCGGTCTAGCCGCACGCCGCCGCGCCGCCATGCTTGCGCCCGAGCGACGCCGGAGGAGCCCCTGCAGGCACGCATCCGCGCGCAGGAAGGAGGGGGAAGGGGAGCAAGAGGAGGCGGCGTTGAGGAGGAGCCGGTGGCGGCCCGGCAGCCCGGCGACCGGCGCATCCACGCGCCGCCGCGTCGCCCTGGGGGCCCTGCCGGTCGGCTGCGCACGCGAGGACGGGGGGAGGCCGAGGAGGCGGTGAAGACCGGCGGCGAGGAGGAGCAGGCGGCGGGGAGGGGCCGGCGCGCCCTTGCACCGCCGCGCCGCTGGAGAGGCCCTGGGGGCCGAGTGGAGTGAGGAAAGGGGAGAGGAGGCCGGTTCGGCCAGAAGAGATAAGGAGGAGAGAGAGGAAAGAAAAGGAAGAGAAAAGAAAAGAAGAAAAGAGAAGGAAAAGGAAAAAGAGAAGAGAAGAGAAGGGAAAAAAAGAGGAGAAAAAGAAAGAGGAAAAAAAGGGGGTTTCGGGACTTGCGCGGCAGATCCCTAAAACCCGTGCGTTCCTGTGTCAGAAACGGGATATGCGTAGTATCGTCGTCGCCCATTTAATCTCTGGTCTTGTATGATGCGTTAAAATTGGACTGTTTGTTTGTCCAGGTGGAGGTCGCGAGTCGATGCCTTCCGCACGTCGTTCCGCTCCGCTCGGCTAACAGGCAAGTACATGGTAGAGCGGTAGACCAAGATTTATGAATATGCGATGTTTATCTGGTATGATGATATTTATGTAGAAATGCGTTGATTACATGATATCTATGGGGAAATGTGATATTTACCTGACATAAGGTTGCATGGTAAATGATGGCAATGATGATGGAGTGAGGTAGGCAAAGATGCTTGTCTACTAGTAATGCTAGTGATGAGCGTGAATATGATCATGGACATGTGCATTTGCATGAGGAGCACTCAAGAGTGAGGGCGGTGAGAAAGTCCCTAGTTATGAGTAAAGCTAGTGGACTAATCCGGAGTGCTCTTGAGTAAGACCTACTTCGGTAGGCCTCCACGGGAGTGGAGGGGTCCCGTGCCTATGAGGGCGGGCCCACGATGGGTGAACATCGACGGGTGTTCACTCGGCAGTACCGGTACTTGCAAAGTGAAGAGCATATGAGCATGTAGAGTAATGAGGCATGGCATTGATGGCATTGCATTGCTTGGCCATGAGAATGATGTTATGAACATGATGATATATGTGCATTATGGTTATATGCTTGCTTATGTTGGTAATGTCTATTGTTCTATTATGTACTTGCTGAGTCTTTGGACTTACCCTTGCTTTGTTGTGTTTTTTTAGGTAACTGTTGAGGACGTCTTGCACGGGCGGGTGTAGCACATGAATGACTACACGTTCTTGCAGCACTTCACATATCTAGCTTTTGGTAGTATGTTTAATTCCACTAGTAAGTTAGAAAAGTTGTTTAGGAATGGTATGGTGTAAGTGGTTGTTGCTTCATGATTAAGGTAGAGTTTGCTTAAATTGTTTAGTAGATGTCCAGTAATAGTTTTTTTGCAGTGATGGTAGCACTCTAGGCCCAGAGGATGGGCGGGGTGTTACACTGCCGCACTGGGATAGACGACCTACCAAGCTACTATAACTAGGTAAGTCTAAAGAGGAGGCTGAATTTATAAAAAAGTGATTACAGTGCTATTTATGTGTGCAGTTATCTATTCTATAAAGAATCTGCACATGCAAAAAGAAAAAAGAAAGAAAGAACCCAGAAAAGAAGAGGATCTAGAACTCGTCTCTGAATAACGTAAAACAAGGAAGCAGTAGATCCACCAAGAGAAATACACCAAATAAGATGGAGAAACGCAAGAAGGTGAAGAAATCATAGGGGGAGAGAGAGAGAGAGAGAGAGAGAGAGAGATTTGAGATTTGTAGGGGCTGGAGTCAGCGCTCCTCCTCATGGCGCAGCACGGCCTCGCTGGGCCCGGAGACGGAGACCTCGCCGCCGTAGCCATCTCGAGAGAAATCACAGGGGAGATAGAGAGAGAGAGAGAGAGAGAGAGAGAGAGAGAGAGATTTGGGGAGGGGGAACTAGCGAGGCATGACAGACAGATTTGTTACGATAGGCTAGAAAAAACCACCCTTTCTAATCATGGAATAGACTAATCTAAGAGCAAATCACATGCATATACTACTAATAATCTCAAGTGAGAATTTCATATTACCATCTTTAATGCTTCAAATCACATTTGTACCTAAACGTGCAAAAAAAATCAAATATCCTTTAATCGGCATCAACCGCCCCACCACAAAAAAGCTTTTCTCAACCATACCAAGCCCTCTATGTACGCAGGGCCGGCATTCAATAATGCAGCGGACGTAGTGGGGGAGTATACGTACGTGGCCGTGCATCGTGTAGAACTGTTACTAGTAATGAATGATCGATGTGCATGTGTTGCATGCTGATCATGGCCTGGCTTGTCTAATGTGGAACCTACGTTTTGCAACTTTTTATGATGCCAAACGCGTGTATATATAGAGTGCGTGCCTTTTGTTGCGTTCTTTTTTATTGCAGTCGGTGGTTTATAGTTGCGGTTTATGATTTTTAGTTTTATTGTGAGTACTTATACGAACAAACTGAATACCGATAAACTGATAAGCCACTTCAAAAATATCACGATAAGTCGCTTCAAAACAGAGATAAAAACCGTCTCATTTGTTTGTTTAGAAAAATTCATAAAACATAAATTGAAAAGAACAGCAATAGATTTGCTGCAAGCTAGGCTGTCATGGTGATACTATATATGTGCTGATCCCGATTCTCGACCGATCTGAGCTCTAGGATTACTCTATATACATGCTCCTAATCTGAAAAGGAAATAACAGATAGTAGCAACCACCGTGTGCCCGTGTCCTAACCCAAGAGACAGAAAGCCAGAAAGGGAACAGAAAGACGTTTAAGATAGCGTATCCTTCGCCGTTCACGAGCCAATCCCTTTGCCGTGCTCGCTAGCTAGAGTGGGTCATCGATCTTCACCGGCTCGCGATGTGTCATGTGTCATGTGTGATGGGTGATTGGTATGTGCAATGAACTTTTCCCTTCGAAACCGATCAAGTGTAATCTGTGTATGGATTGATCGGGCCACCGGTCTACTCTCATGTAGTAGGTCCAATACCTAGAGTCATGAACGATCGATGTGCGACAAATATGTCTTCATCGTCCTACTAGGATCTATGCTTTTTTGGAGAAGCACACACGCTTTTGATTAATTTTGGACACGTTTTTTTTTTGTCTTTTGGATTCATGGTTTTATTTTGCTTTGCTTCGCATGCATGGTATCCTCTGGCACAGGCGCACAGCCAACAACTAGGACGAAGATTCCTTCACACAACTCACAGAACTTCTCCAAACGGACTTGGAACCTCTTCTACGTCGCCCAAAACTTTTGACCCAAACAAGCACAATTTCAACTTCCACTCAACTCATGTATCCCCTGAACTTAAATCAGAAACAACTTACCTTGAACCCCCTTCTACCTCACTCTTTCTTGCTCTCTTTGACCCAAGGGCGTCAGGGGCAGGGTTTCTCCGAGTCCTTAGCCAACGAAACGCACAGCCAATAAACATTCCAGAATCCATCCAGGCCATAAGAACAACCAAAAATAAATGCTGCAATAGATTGGTCCCTACGCCCCGCAGGAGAAACAATGGCGGGATTCCCTGCGCACAGCAGCAGCCTTCATCGTGAGTCGTGACACCCCCTCGCCCTGCCATGCAGGATGAACCTACACCACCATCCAGGCTCTGCGATCAGCAACAGAAGCTAAACGCAGTAAATTTAAGGCACCGGCGATAGAAGGACATTTGGGTATGTACACAGTGGTAGAGACAACTACTATCTATATTATCATTATATATCATCTGTAGACAACACTAAAGACACCTTCTACAATGGATTGTCTGTAAGTTATCTATAATAGGTTATCTGTAAAATATAGATAACATTGATACAATGACACATAAACTGTATATAGCAGATTATTTTCTCGCGTTTCAACCGTCTATAGAATTACAGTCGACCCCCTTCTCTCTCCTCTTTCTCTTTCATCCACCTTAGCAAAATTTCTATGTGATATAGGAATTTTGCTGAGGTGGATGAAAGAGAAAGAGGAAAGAGAAGGTCTACTATAATTCTATAAACGGTTGAAACACGAGAAAATAACCTACTATAGACAGCTTATGTGTCATTATATTAATATTGTCTATATTTTATAGACAACCCAATATAGATAACTTACAAACAACCTATTATAGAAATGTCTTTAGTGTTATCTACAAATGATATGAAATGATGCTATAGTCAACAACTGTCTATACCGCTGTACATACCGTAAGGCCCTTGTGCCGGCCGGTGACCTTTTCCATCAGCTGCTCCGGTCGGTGGAACCAGGCAATAACGCGGCAACAGCAATCAGAATGACACTGAGATCTGGACTGACACAGCAACGGCAGTTACCAGTAACCACAACGGCATGAACATGAATGAGAATACTTCTGTAGCAACAGAGACAGATTTCAGGGTCAATTGTTTGATACAAGCAATGTATGCTTTGAACATTTGGTAGGTTTTTGGTAATAGAATGTAAAGATTTGCGATGAGGTAAACCAGAATATACACAGTTGCTTGGCAAGTCTTATTATACACAGTTGCTTGGCAAGTCTTTTACAGGAGGCATTTTAAGCGATTGCCATGGCACCACGGCCTAGGGCAGCCCAAAGGTGTTCTCACCGCTGTAAGTCATGTAGAGGAATCCGTCCTCATCCTTGTTCTCCTCGTAAATTGCAGACATCAGAGCAGCTGCAAAACCAACGAAGCAAAGGTAATTTGGGTGAAAACATGCACCACGCGGAAAAATAATAATCCAAAGTTATGAGTTCTTTAAGGGTGGAAATCAGTCACAAGATTGTTGTTACTGTATTCATTTTCAGACCTGTTGGTGGAAGGGTGTTCTTCACAAAGATGAAGATTGCCTTCTCAGCACTGAGCTTGATCCGCTTCCGAACAACATACACAAATTGTCCCACTGTAAGGTCAGCAGGGACGAGGTACCTGTATGGTGATGGGTATCAGAAAATCAGACAGCTTAAGGTCTATCATAGTATTATGGCTGGCATGGTATAATAATGCTTTAATGTTTTAATGCACCAAGAGTTTTGATCCAGAATGTCATATTGACTAACTTTCATTCCTTCATTGCAAACCTAAACTGAAATCCCCAAATGCTTTTGGACCATATAATCCAAGAGTAGATGTGAAACTTAACAGTAAATATATGTTTGTTTAAATAAATAAGAGCCCAAGGATTTAATGTGATACAAGTACTGTCTCAATGTTGTACTAGCAGCAAACCAATTTCCAGTTACACCATTAATCACAACGTGGTCCTTGAAACAATTGGAATAAAAGATGTCCACAAACCACAAAGGACCCACAGGCAATACTATTGCATTGAAATAGTCCAAGATAAAGAGATGAATGACATCAACTACCATTAGTTATCATCGGGAACCCAATGAAGTCCCATGCTAGCGTTTAACTTCTTGTAAACAATTGAAGATGGAGACATTTCTTTCTATAGCAGGTTCTGGTGGTGGGGGACTGGGGGGGGGGGGGTGAAATGCAGTGGTTATGGTTGTAAACAATTGAAGATGAACTTACTTTTTCTTGTCAACATCAGGAATATCACTCCTCTCAGCCTTCTCAACAATCACCTACATTACATAGATTGTCTTAAAAATTGGAGCAAAGAAATCATGATGAAGCAAACAGTCTATTCTGAACAATAAGGAGGAGAAGCTTACAGGAATTCTGTCAGGGTACTTTTCTCTGATACGGTTAGCCTCAGTCTGCCTCCTCTCTGTAACACACGACACAAACAGATAAGAATTCAGTTATTCTAAACTGACTAAAAGGCTGAGGTATCTTTAGAAAAAGTTAACAGATCAAGGTTGTAGCAGATGGAGAAAAGAGGTAGTCAGAGACAGGCTGTAACATTGCACAGAGAGAACTTTTAACTACTGTGATCATCACATGAAATGGTAATTGTAAAACTTCTAAAACTATGCTGTCTGTTTCTCAAAAGAGTATAATGTTATCATCCGGTTCAAGTTGGACACACGTCAATAAATAATTAAACTATGTATGTGCAGTTCAACTACAAAGGTGAAAGTTTATATAGAAAAAATTAAGTCGGCGTAAAAAGCATGCTGAAAGTCTAACTTTCTACTGAATCATCAGGAACAGGAGGGTATTGTAAACCATCAGAGACGTTTCACCGCAGATTCAGCAAGTACAGCTTTATCTCAAGTCAACAAGTGTTGGGTGATTGAATTGTAATTCCTATTCTTTATGTGACCCACCAGAAAAGGAATCATTATATAAAATTATCACACAAAAAAAACAAACCAAATAATCAGCTCACAGCTCTGGGTTGACCTGCTGACTTTTATTATCTACAACTACTGGACACAAAACGCACCTATGAAGAAATCAAGTCAAGCATATTGAATCTCCTTATAATCGATCCGTCAGAAGACACAACCTTTTCCCATTAACCAGTCCATCAACCCGCAAGATTAAATTAGAAGATGCATGCTGATATGATCACCATGCAGAGTACTTATTCCAATTAATCACGGGCACATTTACTACCATCAATCCAAACCAGCCGCACAACCTTCTGATAATCACAAGCTCCTTACAAATTAGCACAAGATTTGCCCAACTCAAAGAGGTTGCTAGCTCCTCTACAGTTCTTTTGTTAAGACATCACCTTCCTCCAAAAACAACAGCATATCAAAGACATCTAATGTATTCTAAACATATTAACATAGCATACAATTATGCAGGTAATTGATCCTTTCCTGAATTCCTAGAAATCTACGCAACTATTCCTAAAACTTGTACATTGTCAATCTTCGAAACCCCGAGAATACAGCACTCATCGCAACATCCCTACAAAAACACAACATAAGGCGAGCATGGGAACGTTAGACAAACCGAGCGGGTGCTCCAGCTTGAACGAGCTCCTGACCATCACGCTCCCTTCCTGCCTGCACACACCAAATTAACGACAAAATTGACCACAAAATACACACCAATCGAACTAATCGAGCAAAAACCACTAGGAAGCAGAGCAGATCCTTACGAGTTGGACCGGATTGGGTGGATGCGACAGAACCGGGTGAACTGCTCCTGGTCCTGGAAGTCACCAATAAGCACCAAAAAACCACCAAATTGGTTAGGAAGACTCCCTAATCGACGAAAACTTAGGCTGAATTGATCGAAAACTAGTGCAGAAACTTACGTGAATAACAGGATTTGGCTGGATTGGATGAGGGTTTCTCCTCCCAAGGAAGCAGTGGGGAGACGGGTGGGTAAGGGAAGGAGCGGGGGATTGTGGTTTGTTAAGTAGGCTAGACGCCTAGGCGCGCACGAAACGTAAATACGTAATGGATAAGGGGCATCAGTAGTGTATAAAAATAGAAGGTCTTAAGTTATTTTAAGGTCAACTTTATATATTATAAGGGTAATCTTAAGCAGGCTATAAGCAAAAAAGACTTAAGACTGGTACTCAAACTAAAGACCTGGCCATAAGCATTAAAATACAATTTTTCTTTATCTGCCAAGTGGGACCGTCTTAAGGCCCCTTGGGTTATATACACTATGAAGTCAGCCTTAAGGTTTAGATATGACCTACCTTAAGACCCTTTGGGTTATATACACTACAGATGCCCTAAGAAACTTGATTAAAAAAACAGGGGTAATTTTGTCCCAACGAAACAAACCCTCATGCAGTCGTGCTCATGTGATCCTATTGCAATTCAAATTAATAATGTTCAAAGAAATAATAAAGTCAGAAAAATCGTACATATCGTAGACTTTTTTTTCAACCTATGACTTTTAATCTATCTTGAACAAATAATTGTGGTGGCTTCCGCCGTTTTTTCGAAGCGGCTTATCGAGACAGTATTTTTAAAACGATTTATCAAACTCGTCGGGGACAGTTTTCAAAGCGGCTTATCGGTATTTTGATTCGTTCACATAAGCGCTCGATGTTAGATCAAAATCCATTAGCCGCAACCGAAAAGAACTCACTCCATACCTACAAGGCAATTTTTTTAAGAAAAGGTTTTTGCTATTTTGTAAGCTAGATATTATAATGCATATGTTTTATGTCTAAATATCGAGTTGAATTACACAACTCTAATGCTTATATTTTAAAGAATAATAATTTTAGTGCTTACGAAGGAAATACACACAATTGTAACAATTCTCATATCTATATCATATATATATACACACACACGCACCATTATAATCTAGACCCACTATAATTGATGGTGTAGACTTTATCTTTCTCCTTTGATTAACGTAGTAATTTTTCATTTTTGAGTGTAAAAGTGATGGTTTATTTTATTATTTTAATAATATAATAATTGCTATCCTGTGTTTTTTTACTAAATGTAAGTCAAATTTTGTGAAAAGTTGAATTTTGCACTAAGAGCAATCAATGTCAGCCATTTGATGTTTTGTCAAATGGATTGAGTTATATCTAAGAAAAAAGCTTCTTTTTGTGTAGATAGCCCTAAAAATACCATACCTACAACGAGGCTATGCCATCTACTCCCTCCTGTTTCAAAAGAATAACTTTTTTGGGTATTGACATAGTCCCTAAAACACAAGTTTGACTACTATTTTTTTCGTAATATATTTTATAAAACCTAATAAAATTATAATATTATGAAAGTATTTTTTGAGATAACTCTATGTATATTATATTTATGTGTCTAATCTAAATATTTATAAAGATAGATGATCAAAGATTATTTAGTTTGACTGCATGTATCTCACTCTTTTTGTGATCGGGAGAGTATATACAAGCTTTATATAATCTATAGCCTTAAAAATAACTAGTATAGTGCCCGTGCTAACGCCACGGCGGCATTTCAGGGATGCACATGAAAACAATGTTCTTTCTTCAAAATTAGAGGGGGAAATTAGGGAGGAGTGTTAAGTTAGATGTGTTCTGCATCTCCCTGAGCTGTATCACATTGTGCCGGTGTGCCCAACATTTGTTCAGAAAAAATGAAGTTGTTGGACTTCATACTGAATCAACTCTGACAACTTAATTTTGTTTGTTTCTTACAACTTGTAGAGGCTGCAAAGTTTCATTTTTGGTAAGTAACATCTCCCCATCTGTCAGTTGCATTGCATACATTAAATTTACGTTGTCAGAATTTCAGGACTCAAAATAGAAAGAGAATATTGATTGCAGATATACTGATGCAACATTCAAGAGGGAAGTCTGCACTTGTTTTCTGTTCTACAAGAAAAGGTGCACAGGAAGCAGCACAATGCCTTTCACAAACTGTGGAGTCTCTTGGCTATTCAAATCCATTTGTGAAGTCAATGCAGCAATATGAACATCTAAAGGAGGCTTCCCTAACCTGTAGTGACAAGCAGCTGCAGGCTTGCATTGTACATGGAGGTGATGTTGAATCTTGTTTTCTGAGCACCCATGATAACTTCCTAATTTTGCAAACATTTCCAATGTTTCTGTTTTTCTTGTCGGATACTCATGTTACGTGTTGCCTAAAGTTATACTGATTGCATAATTGATGTGATCCTATTTCCATTTTTCAGTTGGCTTTCATAATGGTGGTCTTTGCTTAAAGGATCGGAGTCTTGTTGAGGGGCTTTTCCTGAAGGGTGATCTTCAAATTGTATGCACGACAAATACTTTGGCACAGGGCATCAACCTACCTGCACATACAGTAGTGATAAAGTCAACACAATTTTTGTGAGAATCCGTTTCAAATGTGGCAGCAATTGAGCTAACATCTATTCCTTTTTTATGATATTTTTCTGACATTAATTCTATTTTTCAGCAATAAAGAGAAGGGCTTGTATGTAGAATATGAGAGATCCATGGTGCTTCAAGTATGCTATCCACTGCATATAGTATAATAAGTTAACTGCAGATATCAGTGCTTGGGAATTAATAAATTCATCCTGCAAGGCTTTAACATATGCACATAATACATGCAGAATTTGTAGATCTATTGTTACACATTATACATACCTATTCGAACAGCATCAGAGCCCCTCATGATTTTGAGCTTCCGTCAGATAGAGGTAAAATAACTGCAAAGGAACAAATAAGGTTAGCACTTGCATCTTGATTTTGAGCCCCTCATATGACGATCTTGAAACACTGAAAGCTAAAGATGTGAACTGGCACGGAAAATGCTCCGGTACAGTGTATGTGCATACCATTCTCAAAGATGATAAACTCAAAACTACTGCAGCTTATTACATTCCAATTGTACTGTAATTTCGTATGTTGTAACCCTTCACATTTTGCCTGTCAATTAACCGTGTTAAGTGGTTATCTTGCAGCTATATTGCTGGGAGCGAGTCTGAAGGCCATTTTGCATTGATAAACAAAGCATACTCTATGTAAGGCTTGAGATTGTGCTCACGTCACTTTCGATCTTGATTTATCCAAAATATCAACTGTACACACGTACTGTGCCTGAAATCTCCTTTAGATCTCCTTTCACCTTAAATAGAAAAATATACTCAATAATTGATCTCGATACTTTGCTTACATAAGACTTAACAAAGTGTCCTCATTTCTGATCCATCAGTAGGGGCAATACCAATTCATAAAAATGCCTATCTTAATTTCTTTTAGGGGATACTGATCTTAAATTTTCATGTTAGCCTGTCTCAAGAGATAGGATTAGTTATAAAAAAAACTTTCGATATATAGTGGAGAAACGGATCTACCTCCGGGTTAAAAAATAGGGCTGTGCTAGTGTTTGTGGAATTTGCTTCTTCATAATTCAGTGCTCAAAGTTGCAATGTGAAGCTGTCTACCTTATTTTAGGACTTTCATTATCTAACTGTCTACTGCAGACTCCTGTTCTAGCTTACTGTTAAGCCGGGTAATAAAATTACCTTTTTTTAAAAAAAAACTTTAGACTCCTATACTTCTTATTCCTTTCTTCTCTTTGCTCGGTGGATTGCTCAGCCCTTATCCTTGCTCGGTATTCTCGTTGTTTTCTATTCCTCTCTTCCCTCTTTCGCTCGGCCTCATCGACAGGTGCTGCAAGTGATTACCGAACTGAGAAAATTACAAAAATATTGACATCAATTCCATCACAGTTGAGGAAGCGCTCATACCTGTGTTGTTGTTTGTTATTTCGCCTAAAGCAGTCCGCTCTGCTTTCTGATTTGCCATGTCTTTTTGTTTATTTAAGCAGCCAGCAACATGCAAAACAAATGATTAACATAACCACATTACAGTTTACCAAGGACATCTCTAGCAGCAAAAGCAGTCAAGAGATATCTCTAGCTCAGATTGTTCACCCTTTACCGGAATAGACCACTATCCGCTTGTTGAACCAATAACAGTTGGGCCTCTGGCCTTGCAAATAAAAATCCATAACTGCGTTTGCTTAATGCCAGCTACTTACACAAGTATGCAATGGTGACAATCATCCTAAACCCAACATCCTAAGCATGGCTGGAATAAACTCTCAATCAGATCATCCCAGTCTGCAATTCAGATTCTCCGACTTGAGACGGCACAAGCTACTTTTTTGCCCTAACATTGTACTTGTGGGCCAGAGCAGTGCATTGGCTATACAAAAGGCAACAACAGGATAAGTAACACTGCAGTCACTTTCTGTAATCAGAAAACAAAGGCATATGGCTGTGTGTCTCACATCATCTTTTGGGTAAAACTCACAAGAAATCTAATCTTTGGATGCATTCATGTACTTATAGTTGAAAAGGAAGTCGCATTGGTATTAGCATATGGAATACAATTTGTTGTGTGTAAATGTTTCCACTGAAAACCTAATATGCTAATTCAATGCCCATTTATTTTAGATTTTTTTTACAAGAACTCACCAAGATGGTTTGTTGGCTCATCAAGCAAAAGGATGGTCGGATTCATGAAAAGTGCTCTTGCCAAAGCAATCCTCATACGCCAACCACCAGAGAAATCTCTGGTTTTTTTGCCTGCATTTCCTTGTTAAAACCTAAACCAAATAATATCTCAGCAGCACGCTTTTCAGCAGTTGATGCATCAAGTGCTTCTAACCGCTCATATATACGATCCAAAGCATCACCACCACCATCATCCTAAAAATGGCAGCAAAGAAAACCAATGTTACAACATCTTCGGTGTCCAGTTATAACTTGCAATAGCACCAAGGCAGGATATACATATATACTGAATACAGGAGCACAAATATAACAGTGACAATTGAAGAGCTGACCTGCGCAGCCAAAATTTCAGCTTCCTTTTCCAACTTGATCCTTTCTTCATCACAACAAACAACAGCTTGCAGTGCAGACATGTCTGAAGCCTCAATCTCACGGCTGAGATGGTATATGTCCATGTGTTCAGGGATAGGAAGTTCCCTGCAGCCTATTGATGTGAGGAGAGTAGATTTTCCACAGCCATTTAAGCCAAGCAAACCATATCGCAATTGTTTCATAGTTTTTCATAGTTTAAGTTTCACGCAATTGTATATCACCATGTATATAATCTGAAAAACCTATCACAAAATGCCACAGAAAAACTTCTAAAACATACTCCTAGAACTGCACAATAAAATCCTTTGCTAGCTAACAAAAGAGGAACATATAATAGATTCCTGCACTATTTTTCTCATAATTCCTAACGTAAACAGCATACTCCAACACACTGCAGTTGCCTAAGAAACTAAATGGTCTAACAGCAAGGAAGTGGCCATAAGCATGCATGTATGGGTCTACTGCAACTTACCAGTCGCAACTATCGAATTTGAGTTGTTGAGGAGCTACTGGCTAATTGCAATCTTCCGTAAGCATACTTGAATTTTGGCAGAGCTCATTTCTATGACACAGTTAGCCTCAGACTACCTCCTCCCTGGGAAACATGGCACAAATGACATAATAAATTTAAGAATGCTAATTTACACTTGTTAACTTTCTGAAACTGATCTAAAAGTGGTTATATTCTTGTATATATGCCATGCATATACTATATATCAGTGGAAATATATCAGTAGAAACATATCACTTAGTCAAGCCCTAGATTCTCAAATGCAGGGTGACCACCTGCATAAAACTACTCTTCCACCTCCCAAAAGATGGATCAATGTGTCAAAAAAATTTGATGTTTCGTTGCTTCCAAATGTGCCAAGAAGCAATATTGAAGATTTCAATAAAAAAATCAGCATGAAAAGACTGTTGTGCATGCACAATCATGCTCATAGTGTCCAGTGAGGTGTTCCAATGAATGCCCAGTATTTGCCAGCAAATAACACTGGTTCAAGTAGGACAATAGATATTTTAGGTCTGATACAATATGTTTGATTCAATTATATGATGCAACAAATAGAATTATAGAAGAGGTTCAACTATTACAATATGTCCATATCTGGGTGTTCCAATGAATGCCCAGTATTTGCCAGCAAATAACACTGGTTCAATTATATGTTTGAAAAATCACTGAGTCCATATAACTAATTAGTTGAACTACAATTAGCAATAGATAGTAATTTTATATATCTATTACGAATACGAGCTGTCAGCTTTGAAGTTACATCCAGCAATGAGGTGTAAGATATATAAAATTAACATGCAGTTGTAAGATATAAAGTTACATCCACAACAGTTATAATACTGCGTTGCATGTGCACGAACCAACATTCAGCAGAACCCCAAACAAGTGTATCTCAAGCGGCCTCATGACTTATAAGCATTTTGTGCACCCCTACTACAGCCTGAGTTAAAAGATACAAGAAATGAGGGAAATGCCATTTGAGTTTGATTCATAATATATACCGTGTTCTCAGTGGCAACCCGAAACCTTCCATGTATGGAAACACCAGCACCTCCACCCATGACAATTCCAGTAAGAAGAGAAACCTATAATTTGCAGTGCGAAACAGTGAGAAGAATGATTACGTAGAGAATCAATTTCAAAGGATGCAGCTCACCTGAGGTTTGCTATAAGTTGCAATGATATAGTTTAACAAAAATTCATTTCGGAAAAAATCAGCACCATACTTCCAGCTGTCTGATTTAAGAGAAGGACATACAGTAAAGTCAATCAAATGTCAGGAACAACACTAAATATATATGCTAACTGTTAACAGTTCAATTCGTGTAGGACAAACAAAGGTGTAAGAAGTCAAAGTAAAACAGCTGAAGTAATCGTAACTTGTAAGTACCATTAGTTATAGACCGGACAACTGCAGCAACATCACCTCCAGCACAAAATGCTATTCCTTTCCCCTGAGAAAAGTGATGATTGAATCCGACGACAGACATGGGTAGTTAAAGTAGGCAAGGAAGAGATAGCAACAATAATATCAAAGTGAACGTAACTTAAGAATAGCAGGGAATGAGGAATAAAACTGAGCACAAACAAGAACAGAAACAGCAAAATAAAAGACACTCCAAGTACTAAATGTGAAATTGTTGCAAGAAGCCAGGATTCATAGATCAAGGAAAGACAAGAAAATACATAATAAGAATGGAGTAATATGCTCAAAACAGAATAACCACAGCAAACTCTCCATATCCTCAATTTTGGGAAAATTGATTGGGTAACAGATGTTCACTGTTACTTACTGCCTTGTTACTCTACTCGGCAATTTCTATTTCTACTTATGTGTTAATAGACAGCATCCAAATAATCAAAGGGTTGGCCTCGAATTACAAGACCAGAGCACAAGACATAGATAGCCTATATTTAAGAACAACATCAAATATTACATGATAATAGAAAAGCAGTGCTATCAATCAGTTACCTTCACAATCAACATTTTAACTGCATTTTCTTCCTCATAAGTATTGAAACACCTCAGAAGTCCCATAATCTGGAACATGAAAGCAAAAAAGATCCATTGTCAGCCTTTCTAAAAGAAGATGTGGCTATTATTGCAACATGCTCTAATGCTAGTCGAGCTCTTAACAAATACTATCTATTGCAGACATACCATTGCAGAGGATAAAAGCTCTAATGCTTCAATTGCTCCCGTCTTTGTACATATAAGGGTTCAAGTTCTCTGTCCTCCATGTCACACAACTTTGTTCTTTGCAGATGAGGCTGTAAAAATGCAAATCGGAACCATGATGCTTTTTTGGGTATACAAAGCAATAGACGGAAGCATCAACATTAATCGGTATCATACATGACATATGTAATGCTTGGTATCATTTACATAACTACATAACAGCAATGTTAAACACTCAAAAGTGCTACCGTTGAGCATCCAATGATAATGTAAATATACTGCAAAGAAGTCATCAGAAATGCACCTGGGGCAAGCTAAAAGCAGTGCTGTTATTGCCCATAATTGCCAAAGAATCTCTGATTTGATTGACCTAAAAGCACATAGAAAACAAATTCTGTAGCAGAGTTTGGATCTTGTATCTTTGGGTAAAAAAGTGCAGACTTCATAAGTAACTGTACCTCATCAATATATTTGTCCCCTACAAAAATATATACAAAAAAGCACATCAGTTCAAGTATGCATAAGACATCTATAGATGTTCAAATATCATTAACCTAACAAATAGTCAATGAGGCTGCTTGAACTAACCACTATCATTAGGCACCTGCTGGAGGGCCTCATTGACCATTTGTTGAACAGATTTTCCTTCTGCACACAAGGTTAAAGCATTCTTAGGGGAAATTTGCATATATCAACATGAGCAAATACAGACAAATGCAAAAATAGGAAAGGGCGGAAGGAAAAGAGCTCATCGTCGTCGCTGGACATCGGCTCAAGCGCGTCGTGGAGCTTCGCCGGGCAGCCGGCTCCCTCGTCTCCATGCTGGGCGCCGGCTCATGTGCGCACCGTGGAGCTTCGCTGGTCTGCTGCCTCCCTCGTCGTCGTCGCTGCCCATGGGGTTGGCCACGCGCCACCGAGCTCCAAGGGTGCCACCGTATCCTCCCGCCGATTTGGGGATTTAGGGTTTGCCACCGTCTCCAAGCAATCGCTGATCTCGGGGTGGGGAGGGGGAGGCGTCGGCGGAGCGGGAGGCGGCGGCGGCAGCGCGGGGTGTGGAGGAGGAGGCGTCAGCGGAGCGGAGGTGCGGGAGGAGGCGGCGGAGCAGAGGAGTGGGGGAAGGAGGAGGCGGAGCGGCGGAGTGGGGGGAGGAGGAGGCGACGGGAGCGCGGGGGGGGGGGGGGGAGGGAGGGGAGGAGGCGACGGCGTGGGGTGGGGAGGAGGAAGAGGAGGCGGCGGCGCGGGGTGGGGGGAGGAGGCGGAGGGGTGGGGGGAGGAGGAGGCGGCGGCGTTGGGTGGTGTGGGGAGGAGAAGACGGCGGCGCGGGGTGGGGTGGGGAGGAGGAGGAGGCGGCGGCGCAGGGGGTGGGGGGAGTAGGAGGCGGCGGCGGAGCGGGGGAGGAGGCGGAGGAGGAGGAGCGGGGGAGGCGGCGGTTGGAGGAGGAGCGAGGGCGGAGCGGGAGAAGGGACGCGGCGCGGGGGGTGGGGGGAGCAGCGTCCGGGCGGAAATTTCGCGATTAAGACGAGCGTCTGGGACGCGGGAGGGGTACTGCAGATCCATTGAAGGATGACCGTTGGATATGGTTGGGTAAGGAGAGAGAATAGAGGAGAATTAATCTGGTGCGGACGTTTTTAGGATGGTGTAATTCTGGGTGCATATTGTGGTGTGGACGTAGTTAAGGTCATGACTGTGGAGCAGGTAATTATTGGGTGGATGTAGGATAATTTTAACTGGTGGATTAATAGTGTAGATAGAATATAATAGATTCCTGCACTATTTTTCTCATAATTCCTAACGTAAACAGCATACTCCAACACACTGCAGTTGCCTAAGAAACTAAATGGTCTAACAGCAAGGAAGTGGCCATAAGCATGCATGTATGGGTCTACTGCAACTTACCAGTCGCAACTATCGAATTTGAGTTGTTGAGGAGCTACTGGCTAATTGCAATCTTCCGTAAGCATACTTGAATTTTGGCAGAGCTCATTTCTATGACACAGTTAGCCTCAGACTACCTCCTCCCTGGGAAACATGGCACAAATGACATAATAAATTTAAGAATGCTAATTTACACTTGTTAACTTTCTGAAACTGATCTAAAAGTGGTTATATTCTTGTATATATGCCATGCATATACTATATATCAGTGGAAATATATCAGTAGAAACATATCACTTAGTCAAGCCCTAGATTCTCAAATGCAGGGTGACCACCTGCATAAAACTACTCTTCCACCTCCCAAAAGATGGATCAATGTGTCAAAAAAATTTGATGTTTCGTTGCTTCCAAATGTGCCAAGAAGCAATATTGAAGATTTCAATAAAAAAATCAGCATGAAAAGACTGTTGTGCATGCACAATCATGCTCATAGTGTCCAGTGAGGTGTTCCAATGAATGCCCAGTATTTGCCAGCAAATAACACTGGTTCAAGTAGGACAATAGATATTTTAGGTCTGATACAATATGTTTGATTCAATTATATGATGCAACAAATAGAATTATAGAAGAGGTTCAACTATTACAATATGTCCATATCTGGGTGTTCCAATGAATGCCCAGTATTTGCCAGCAAATAACACTGGTTCAATTATATGTTTGAAAAATCACTGAGTCCATATAACTAATTAGTTGAACTACAATTAGCAATAGATAGTAATTTTATATATCTATTACGAATACGAGCTGTCAGCTTTGAAGTTACATCCAGCAATGAGGTGTAAGATATATAAAATTAACATGCAGTTGTAAGATATAAAGTTACATCCACAACAGTTATAATACTGCGTTGCATGTGCACGAACCAACATTCAGCAGAACCCCAAACAAGTGTATCTCAAGCGGCCTCATGACTTATAAGCATTTTGTGCACCCCTACTACAGCCTGAGTTAAAAGATACAAGAAATGAGGGAAATGCCATTTGAGTTTGATTCATAATATATACCGTGTTCTCAGTGGCAACCCGAAACCTTCCATGTATGGAAACACCAGCACCTCCACCCATGACAATTCCAGTAAGAAGAGAAACCTATAATTTGCAGTGCGAAACAGTGAGAAGAATGATTACGTAGAGAATCAATTTCAAAGGATGCAGCTCACCTGAGGTTTGCTATAAGTTGCAATGATATAGTTTAACAAAAATTCATTTCGGAAAAAATCAGCACCATACTTCCAGCTGTCTGATTTAAGAGAAGGACATACAGTAAAGTCAATCAAATGTCAGGAACAACACTAAATATATATGCTAACTGTTAACAGTTCAATTCGTGTAGGACAAACAAAGGTGTAAGAAGTCAAAGTAAAACAGCTGAAGTAATCGTAACTTGTAAGTACCATTAGTTATAGACCGGACAACTGCAGCAACATCACCTCCAGCACAAAATGCTATTCCTTTCCCCTGAGAAAAGTGATGATTGAATCCGACGACAGACATGGGTAGTTAAAGTAGGCAAGGAAGAGATAGCAACAATAATATCAAAGTGAACGTAACTTAAGAATAGCAGGGAATGAGGAATAAAACTGAGCACAAACAAGAACAGAAACAGCAAAATAAAAGACACTCCAAGTACTAAATGTGAAATTGTTGCAAGAAGCCAGGATTCATAGATCAAGGAAAGACAAGAAAATACATAATAAGAATGGAGTAATATGCTCAAAACAGAATAACCACAGCAAACTCTCCATATCCTCAATTTTGGGAAAATTGATTGGGTAACAGATGTTCACTGTTACTTACTGCCTTGTTACTCTACTCGGCAATTTCTATTTCTACTTATGTGTTAATAGACAGCATCCAAATAATCAAAGGGTTGGCCTCGAATTACAAGACCAGAGCACAAGACATAGATAGCCTATATTTAAGAACAACATCAAATATTACATGATAATAGAAAAGCAGTGCTATCAATCAGTTACCTTCACAATCAACATTTTAACTGCATTTTCTTCCTCATAAGTATTGAAACACCTCAGAAGTCCCATAATCTGGAACATGAAAGCAAAAAAGATCCATTGTCAGCCTTTCTAAAAGAAGATGTGGCTATTATTGCAACATGCTCTAATGCTAGTCGAGCTCTTAACAAATACTATCTATTGCAGACATACCATTGCAGAGGATAAAAGCTCTAATGCTTCAATTGCTCCCGTCTTTGTACATATAAGGGTTCAAGTTCTCTGTCCTCCATGTCACACAACTTTGTTCTTTGCAGATGAGGCTGTAAAAATGCAAATCGGAACCATGATGCTTTTTTGGGTATACAAAGCAATAGACGGAAGCATCAACATTAATCGGTATCATACATGACATATGTAATGCTTGGTATCATTTACATAACTACATAACAGCAATGTTAAACACTCAAAAGTGCTACCGTTGAGCATCCAATGATAATGTAAATATACTGCAAAGAAGTCATCAGAAATGCACCTGGGGCAAGCTAAAAGCAGTGCTGTTATTGCCCATAATTGCCAAAGAATCTCTGATTTGATTGACCTAAAAGCACATAGAAAACAAATTCTGTAGCAGAGTTTGGATCTTGTATCTTTGGGTAAAAAAGTGCAGACTTCATAAGTAACTGTACCTCATCAATATATTTGTCCCCTACAAAAATATATACAAAAAAGCACATCAGTTCAAGTATGCATAAGACATCTATAGATGTTCAAATATCATTAACCTAACAAATAGTCAATGAGGCTGCTTGAACTAACCACTATCATTAGGCACCTGCTGGAGGGCCTCATTGACCATTTGTTGAACAGATTTTCCTTCTGCACACAAGGTTAAAGCATTCTTAGGGGAAATTTGCATATATCAACATGAGCAAATACAGACAAATGCAAAAATAGGAAAGGGCGGAAGGAAAAGAGCTCATCGTCGTCGCTGGACATCGGCTCAAGCGCGTCGTGGAGCTTCGCCGGGCAGCCGGCTCCCTCGTCTCCATGCTGGGCGCCGGCTCATGTGCGCACCGTGGAGCTTCGCTGGTCTGCTGCCTCCCTCGTCGTCGTCGCTGCCCATGGGGTTGGCCACGCGCCACCGAGCTCCAAGGGTGCCACCGTATCCTCCCGCCGATTTGGGGATTTAGGGTTTGCCACCGTCTCCAAGCAATCGCTGATCTCGGGGTGGGGAGGGGGAGGCGTCGGCGGAGCGGGAGGCGGCGGCGGCAGCGCGGGGTGTGGAGGAGGAGGCGTCAGCGGAGCGGAGGTGCGGGAGGAGGCGGCGGAGCAGAGGAGTGGGGGAAGGAGGAGGCGGAGCGGCGGAGTGGGGGGAGGAGGAGGCGACGGGAGCGCGGGGGGGGGGGGGGGAGGGGAGGAGGCGACGGCGTGGGGTGGGGAGGAGGAAGAGGAGGCGGCGGCGCGGGGTGGGGGGAGGAGGCGGAGGGGTGGGGGGAGGAGGAGGCGGCAGCGTTGGGTGGTGTGGGGAGGAGAAGACGGCGGCGCGGGGTGGGGTGGGGAGGTGGAGGAGGCGGCGGCGCAGGGGGTGGGGGGAGTAGGAGGCGGCGGCGGAGCGGGGGAGGACGCGGAGGAGGAGGAGCGGGGGAGGCGGCGGTTGGAGGAGGAGCGAGGGCGGAGCGGGAGAAGGGACGCGGCGCGGGGGGTGGGGGGAGCAGCGTCCGGGCGGAAATTTCGCAATTAAGACGAGCGTCTGGGACGCGGGAGGGGTACTGCAGATCCATTGAAGGATGACCGTTGGATATGGTTGGGTAAGGAGAGAGAATAGAGGAGAATTAATCTGGTGCGGACGTTTTTAGGATGGTGTAATTCTGGGTGCATATTGTGGTGTGGACGTAGTTAAGGTCATGACTGTGGAGCAGGTAATTATTGGGTGGATGTAGGATAATTTTAACTGGTGGATTAATAGTGTAGATAGATAACGGAAAATTTTTTTGGGGGGGAGGCCATATTGGGCCTTAGTGGACATATTTTCTGTAGCCATTTCTTTTAGACCACACAAGGTTACCTGAAGGCCTAGAACCAAACCGTTCACTGCTCTGGCCCGTGGATCCGCTTCATGCAATCAGTGTCAGTGGTGTATCCCAACAACGGTTCGGCCCAACCCAATCCAATCCATCAGTCGTCATGCTCAGCCGACACTGTTGTACAGAGAGAGCCCTCGTTGGCTATTGCACGCAATTTTCAAGTTGCAAATTCAGCTCGTTGGCTATTGCAAACTGAAGACACTGTGGCCAATCTGGCCCCATGGCGCTAGATTCCCAGAAATGGCTCCCCTCCATGTGAATTTCCTGTTCAAGCCCCTTGCGTGTTGCCCCACCGTGCCTTCCGCCTAGAGCGCTGGCATGTCGCGTCAGCCTTGGTAGCGCGCCTGGTCCTTGCACGTCGACGCACCGCGCTTAGCCCCCCTGATGTGCTCCCGCTCGGTGCCACCTATCCAGCCCTATGCCGCTGGCGCGGACCCCTTGGGCGACCTTCCATCGCCTCTCCACACGCCACACGACGTGCACTCCCGCCCAGCCGGTCCCCCGCTCCATGCAGGCGCGTTCCCCAGGTGGCCGCTCCCAGCGTGACTAGCTCCCTCCCCCTCCACTGGTTGCATGCTTAAAGGAGGGAGTCGTTCATTTGAGGAGACAACAGCAACCTCATTTTGCAGACGAGCGAGAAACAGAGAGAGAAAGTAAGTCCATGAGAGCATTGGATTTTTAGTGGTTTTCGATTTTGATTTCAAGTTTGCATATTTAGAAAAGTAACAGATTGGCATGGGAGCATCTGAAAGAGGTAATTTTCATCGACATGGTTTAATTTTTGTAGCAACATGATTAGCATGTATTAGAGAAATGGTAGTTTGTTACTATGAAACAGTGGAAAGTGTGTCTTTACCAGCAGGATAGCACTATATACGATCTAAGAAAAGATCTAAATCTCAAATCACTAATCTAAATATAGTAAAACTTGACACAAGCACTTTCTAAGATGTCAAGAACCTATTCTAATTATGGATCGTGAATATCAATGTTAAAGTTCTAACCTTTATCCAAAACAAGGAGAGTTACGTCAAAATCATGCAAAAGAGTGAAAACAATGATATGTTCTTACTCGTGGGTCTTTTATAATTTAGATAACATAGGTTGGGTTCTCACATATCATAGCAAGCTAGATCACAATATGAATTAAATTCAAATCACTTATAAGAGTAAATTTTCAAAATCACCTATCTCTTGAGGAAAACCGGACAAATACAAGAACTTTCCTTAGAAAGTGTCTAGATGGATGAGATTTAGTCTCTAAGAGACATCTTCACCTCTTATATATCCTTGACACCAGAAAAGATCAAGAAGAGAAAAATTCAAATAAGAAAGATAAACAAATCAAAAGCACAAGGAAAGATCCATGGAATAACTCACTTAGGCAAACTTTGGATCATCATTTCACTCTGAGAGGAATGTTTTACAACAACTCCCTCAAGATGGCAGAGCTCCAAACCTATAATATACATACAAAAGGCTCTAACACTTAGAAACCCTAACCCTAATCTCTCTCAAGTCCTATCTCTCTCCTAACACACAAGAGCGTATATAGTGAAGGCTTCCACCTCATACTAAATCCTAACACCAGCAATACTTAGTGGATCACACCACTTACACAAGGAGAAATCCGATAACCCATACACAAACGGATTTTACATTTCACACACTTCCATACTTTTCAAAGCGCGACTTACGCAAGGCTTCACAAGCCCGATAAGACACTCCATCCTCAAAGACGTGATCTAAATCACTTGGACCAACGCTACAATTTTGCAAGCCACCACTCCACCCGATATTAGACAATTTCCATAATTATCACCCACCGGTCTTCACGAAGATACGATGCCTAACGCCTCGTTGCCAAGATCGTATGCCTGCGCCGATTCCGTCACTTCTTGAAACACGTAAGTCCTATGGCATGCAATACCATAGCCTATGATGCCTAATACTTGCCGCTACGATCATATGTCTGCTCTGAGAACCATCATCACTTGAAACACAAAAATCCAATTAGCATACCACATGCATACATTGTCTCCTTACGATCCTTGTCTTTCTCTTGTGCTTTCGGCTAAGATGATGCTCCATTTGGACTTACATGACACACCACGATCGACCACCAAACATCGGTTAACCATTGGCCGCAATAATCATCAAGCACATGCACATCAAAAACAAAGCAATCAATCTGAGCACAAATGACATGCATTTGACTCTCAATTAGCAAAATATATGCATAGACCTACGTCGTGACTCACGTTTGCATGGAAAACTCATGACTAATATTTGCATAGACACACCACGACTCACAACTAAAATGATCCAAAACCAACTCAGCTTGGCACAGAGACAGGTCTGACTGCGGCACCCAAGCCAATCATACCGTCTAGACACTCATTAATCGGACTGACATACATGGCCGGTCAGACTACTACAATTCAGTCATATCGTATTCGTAGTACCAGTACTATCGCATCAGTTGTCAGCACAAAACCTCCAAAAGATATTATTTGCAAAATAGCTACGCTAATAAAGAATCAGTACTACTACTCGTAGATTAAACTGTCATGCAATGATCAGTCACATGTCAGCTTAAAACCGGCCAAACCACTAGCTTTAGAAGTAAACACGGAGCCGCCACGCTAACTGCCCTTTTGTCCGAATCCAAATGTAGACGAAGGAAGCTTGAGCTGAAACACTTCACGTACGGTTGGTGCTAGCCGTCCACGGGAGGAAGTGAGCTGAGCAGATCACCAGCAGCTGAGGAGAGACGGCCTTGTCATGCAGCCATGCATGTGTGAGGCGCGCGCCTCCGTATGGAACCTGGTATGTTGCCTCGTTCGTGCAAGCGGCTCATGGGGCATGGGCCACAGTACAAAATGCCAAATTTTAAAGGAAGGAACCAATCTGAATCAGCACCAGCATAACCCTTTTGCTTTATCGTTGCAAAAATTGTTACGTTTCATATCTCGATCTTGGCTCTTACGTGTAGAGTGCAAACAGCTGCTACTAACGATAATGTACAGTCGGTCCTTCGATCGGGAGAGGTAACCACGAGGATCGGGAAACTATCGTCAGTACGTGATTTACTTCAAAAATTCCAGCTGTGTTCATTGAATTTTTCAGAAATGCTACAACTCTCATAGCACAGTGCTTTGACTAATTGTGTGCGCAAAGTAGCTTGTTCCGTAGGCGATGGCGTGATCGATGCTGCCTCTAAAAGATTATGCACGTGTGGTTGCACTTGCACCGTAGCCAGCATCGATGCATCGGAGCCCATCACTACCATGCATCGGAGGTTTTTAATGCATGCTTGCTCCAAACGGCTGGCAGCCGGCGCTGTTGGCTTTATCTAGATAACTGCACTATAGCTTTTATGAGTTAAAAATAGAAAAAATAATAAGAAATTTAGAAAATTGAAAAACACACATAAATTTTTAGGACAATACAAAGAAATAAAAAAACAAAAAAAGCTGAATTTTAGAAACTAAGAAGCTAGAGTTGATTGAAGCGATAAGTCTGTAAATGCAGCGTGTATGTAGTGAACTGCACGGCAAACTCTCTGGCTACTTACCTACTCTTGCATGTCGTACAATCCCCTTTCAGTTTCAGGGTGGGTTGCCGCGCGCGCTGACTTCAAGGCACTTACCGTGCATCACCTTACTTTCTCTCGCGAACTGCACGCGCATGCACGTGTTGCCAGCTCGACACGAGTGACACCAGTGGTGCAGTTTAACCATCGCACGTAACATTCAAACTACTACGTGCATGCACTATATATACCTAGCACATAGAACACCACGGCACAGTTATCACACCAAGCTCGCAGCAACTTATCCTTGAGCAGCTAGCTAGCCCCATGGAGAGCGCCAGCGTACCACGAAGTGCTACACCTCTCCAAACCCTTGGCCGCAACCTTGTCCTACACCACCCCAAGAAAGGCGGGAAGCCACGGTATCTCTCATGCAAGGCCACGGGCGGCGGCCGTGTCGACCGCCGCGGCGTGCTCCTCGGCCTCGGAGGAGCCGCGGCCGCGGGCCTCGCCACGAAACGTGACGCGCTCTCGGCGCCCATCCAACCCCCGGACCTGCGCGGCTGCAACCCGCCCGACCTCCCCGAGACGGCACCGGACACCAACTGCTGCCCGACGTACCGCGCCGGCACCGGCATCACTGACTTCAAGCTGCCGCCGGCCTCCTCGCCGCTGCGCGTGCGGCCGGCAGCGCACCTGGTGGACAGGGAGTACTTGGCCAAGTACGAGAAAGCCGTGGGGCTCATGAAGAAGCTGCCGGCCGAGGACCCCCGCAGCTTCGCGCAGCAGTGGCGAGTGCACTGCGCGTACTGCGACGGTGCGTACGATCAGGTTGGGTTCCCGGACTTGGAGATCCAGATACACAACTGCTGGCTCTTCTTCCCATGGCACAGGTATATACATGATCAGCTTTGGTCATTTGGTGCATGTACAGAGCACAGTTGCATGCATGCACGTGTGGGTAGCAACCTGCACTTTCTGTATGAGCGTGCTGAACGTTGCACTGCTTGGTTGAATTGAACGCAGGTTCTACCTCTACTTCCACGAGAGGATCCTCGGCAAGCTCATCGGCGACGACACGTTCGCGCTGCCGTTCTGGAATTGGGACGCGCCGGGCGGCATGACGCTGCCGGCGATCTACGCCAATAAGTCGTCGCCGCTGTACGTCGAGAGGCGCAACCCCGCCCACCAGCCACCGTTCCCGGTCGACCTCGACTACAGTGATGCCGACCCCAGCATCCCAAAAGATCAGCAGATCGATCAAAACCTGAAGATCATGTACCGTCAGGCCAGTAATACAAGCACAACATACACTAATGCAAATCACTGAAGCTACACTCCAATTAACCTGGGCGAGTGGGCGTAACTATTGATTATTAAATAACACACCAATATGTCTGTTTCAGATGATTGCCAGTGCCAAGAAGACGCAGTTATTCCTGGGGCAGCCCTACCGCGCCGGCGACGAGCCGAACCCAGGAGCGGGCTCCATCGAGAACGTGCCGCACGGCCCAGTCCACTTATGGACCGGCGATCCGAGGCAGCCGAACCGCGAGGACATGGGCAACTTCTACTCGGCGGGGCGCGACCCGGTGTTCTTCGCGCACCACGGCAACGTCGACCGCATGTGGCACATCTGGCGCGGCCTCCGCCCCAGTAACACCGACTTCACCGACCTCGACTGGCTCGACGCAAGCTTCCTGTTCTACGATGAGGAGGCCCGCCTCGTCCGCGTCCGCGTCCGCGACAGCCTCGACACGGCCGCCCTGCGCTACACGTACCAGGACGTCGGCCTGCCGTGGCTGAACGCCAAACCGGCAAAAAGAGCTGCTAGAACGCCGGCGCCTGCCGCGGGCGCCCTCCCGGCAACCTTGGGCAAGACTGTGCGAGTGACCGTGACGAGGCCCAAGGTCTCGAGGAGTCGCAAGGAGAAGGACGACGAGGAGGAGGTGCTGATCATCGAGGGGATCGAGATCGCCAACCATTTCAAGTACATCAAGTTCGACGTGTACGTGAACGAGTCAGAAAGCGGGGACGGGACGGCAGCGGCGGTGTGCGCCGGGAGCGTCGCGCTCACGCCGCACATGATCCGGCCCAAGAAGAAGAAGGGCTCGGTCAAGACGGTGGCGAGGTTCGGCATTTGTGACTTACTAGACGATATCGGGGCGGACGGCGACAAGACGATCGTCGTCTCGCTGGTGCCGAGGTGCGGTGGCGAATTGGTCACCGTCGGCGGCGTCAGTATCGGCTACGCTAAGTGAAGTCCTTCGCGTTATGTGCGAGAAAATCTGCTTATTATGAGAGATCGGTGTGCGGTCTATCCATGTACGACAGACTTTGTGCTTGGACGTATGCCTGGTGGTTATAAATAAATTAAAGAACAACTATCAATACCCTATATATATATATATATATATATATATATATATATATATATATATATATATATATATATATATATATATAGAGAGAGAGAGAGAGAGAGAGAGAAAATTACATAAGGCACCATGGTGTCTAGGCACCAACATCCGATACACGTGTCTGAGTGATAATTTTTTGGAGTTTGGGTATGAAAATGTTTTATACCCTTGATATATTTATGGTAAGTAAGTTTTGAACTCAGTTCAAACTAGTTTGAACTACTTTTGAGTTCAATGCGACTACAGTGAGTATATACCATAAAAATAGTTCAAACTAATTAAACTGAAGTTGAATTTAATTTTTTTCGGAGTTTGACATCTCAAATATACTTTTTTATGGGTATATGAAGATACCCACATCAAACGTTGCGAATCTCAAAGCAAATCAACGGGTATTGATATGGGTGCCTAGGCACCATGGTGCATGAAACACTCGTCCTATATATATATATATACTAGCCTCATAGGCGCGGCGCCACGCCACGCCAGCCACCGTGTGTACCGAAGTAAAAGAGGCGATAATTCGTGAGGACTTTTTTTAAAAAAAATTGAGGGCACATGTGTATTTTCGAAAAAGTCAAATGTTTTTTTTGTAAAAAAGCGAGGACCTGTACGTAACTAAACGAGGACATGTACGTAATTTAGAAAACGCGGGGCGCTATCCTGCAAAGTACACAAAATTTCGGTGAAGTGGAGGGGAGTTTTCGCAAAAAAACGTTTTAAAAAAAAACCTGGCAGGGATCTTTTTGCGAGAACCAAAGACCTTTACGTAATTTTGGGAAAACGGAGGGGCTTTTTCGCAAAATGGCTCGCCAGACCGTACGAAGATTCGCTCGGCCACGCGGCGGGCGGAGCGCGCACGCGGCCGACGTGGAGCCCCTCCCCGCGCAGCGTTTCCGCGAGGCGTAATAGAAGGATTATATATATATATATATATATATATATATATATATATATATATATATATATATATATATATATATATATATATATATATATATATATATATAAAATAAATAACAAAGGCATCATGGTGTCTGGACACCAAAGACCCTATCTATTAATTAAATATTGGTTTACTATTTAAAAAATAAAAATATGAAGTTCTTTACCAGTAAACTTGCATCCACAAAAAAAATAATAATGAACCCAACTCATTGCATCTATTGAAATACTGGCAAATAGTTAAATAGTATTTCTGCATGTGGCTTACCGAGTACCTAGTGTTCCTGTGAAGATTTCTTCGGTCCAACTAAATATAAATTATGTTTTAGGTTCAGATACCCATATTGTTGTTAAAATTGACCATTAGGTTTTATTTTTAATCAAGTTAATCTCTTTAAAATATTTGTGAATAGATATAATATTCTTTCTATCCGCAACTAAACTTTTAGACTACCGTGAATTGTACAATGGCTCTGTGCCTTAAAATAGGATTGTTACAGCCCAAGCCTTGCCTTCACCAGTCTCCGCACCGCGTCCGCCTCTGCCTTCGCGCGTCTATCGGAACAGCTCGAACTGTCGATGTAGGCATGAAGATGACCTCACAAAATACACACTACCCCATCAATATCTTAGCATTAGTACCACGATATTCAATTCATGATTGATTTTGCTATTTCGTAAGTTGTCTGATTTTACTTTTGTTATCTCTTGAGTCGATTTTCCTAGTCTTGATTAGCTTTGAAAATATGTACTTGTGTGAAGTTATGTAGAATTATACAACGGAACGACTAATTAAATCCCAATCGAATAGATTTCTCACCAGAGTTTTCCACCAGTCGATCTATGTCAATATTCATGCCCTAGTGCCGATCTAATGAGATTCGACACTTGTTAGTTTTGGGGTTTCAAGGCGAGTCGAGCCTTATATCTCGTGGGGTGTCACTAGCTGCGTGGTCAGTGGCTGGCTAATGGCGGGGGGTCAAGTTAGATTTTAGTGTCAACGAGCTATGTAGCACTGTAGCTCCGATGGCAATGGCCTTGTTAGAGGTTGAGGGAGCCGTGTTGGAAGGCGAAAGCGGAGTTTGGGGTTGAGGGTTGGACGAGGTTAGGGGCTTAGGGTAAGGTAGAGGGAAGGAGAACATATGTGGAGGAGGATAGGAGAGTGTTCCATCTGGTCTTCATTTAGCCGCTGTAAATCTGATAAATTTTTTTGGAACAACCTCTTGATGAGTTATGGGAGAACGATAACTAAGGTTTAAAGTCCTAGTGTCCACCTTTATGAACAAGTTAGTTTGCCTAAGAGGACTGCTCTTGTATGCACTTAATGCATACCACTGACTACCATTAAAACAGAAAAATTCATCACGGATAATTCGTAACCCTCATCAAAAACGATTTCTAAATAATCCGATTTATTACGTCAGTGATAATAGATGGTTCCATATAGTCCAGAACAGATTGGTTCCATGATATAGTCCAGAGCAGGTTGGTTCCATGACCAACCTTTCTCCATGACGCTCTTGCAGAGGGCGTGGAAACAATCGCAAGCGTCGTACCATGTGGTGATCGCTCTGAAATGAAATGACGACAGATGGAATGAATAACGTTTGTGGCATTACAGCTTGTGCTCGTCTGATGGGTTATACTTACCTGTCGAGAGCATATTCTACACCAGTGCTGTCAGCTCCTTCGAAACTGAATCCGTGCGGGTCAAGGTCTTATTCTCGAGCCCGATCTTTATCATCATCAATATAAAAAACGGTGTAGTAAAGGCTTGCACAATGCATGTCATATCTTTTACTGCCAACTAGAAATGTAATGCAATGCATTGTCATGGTGATATCAACACGTAACATACCTCCAGTTTTCCGAACAATTGGGATGGACCCATATCGCAAAGCAATAAGCTTGGTTAAACCACAAGGTTCGAAAAGGGAAGGAACAAGAATGAAGTCAACACCAACTTTCCAGTTCTAAACAACTAACTTATGGAGCTATTGGCAGAGGATGTAATACTTACCAAACGTGACAGTGGCTCGTCATAGGTTAAACAAAGCTTCACCCGACCATGATATTCAACATGCAGTTTACTAGCTAAGTTGGTGAAGTCACTTTGTACGAGAGGATCTGGAGCTGAGCCTAGCAAAAACCACATATTAAAGAAACGCGACGTGCTTTAGATTTTAAATTTTTGAACAAAGCATAAATGACAAGAAACATAGGTATAGGAAGCTCGCAGGCAAACATAGGTGTCATCTATGAGCAAGAGACAAGACCTGCCCATTGCGTTCAAGAGTTAGATAAATTGCATGTTTGATAAGGTGAATGCCCTTCTGGACCGTCAGACGACTGATGATTCCGACAACAGGGGTATCAGCTTGCTGTAATCCGAGCTTCTGCAGCAATTCCTTTTTTGCAGCACTCTTTCCCTCAACAACATTCTCAAAAGTATAATGGACCTGAAATAGAATGCAAAAAGAGGTTGAGCAAGCAAATGTCCACACAAGTACTGAAACAGAGTTGAATAATTGATCTACAACCAACATAAGCGTAAGGATGCTAGTGTTACACACAACATCAAATTCAAATTAGTTGCAATTGAATTTTTTTCACTTTGCATAGCTGGAGAAATTCCAAAACATCCAGGCAAATGAAGGAAAACGTAATTAGAACTGCACTCTTAACACAATTTACGACGTCCAAGCAGATAGTATACGCATAACCAATGAATATGGTTGAATATACTCAATGATGATCAGTGTACCGGGATAAAGTTGTCGTTATATGGATCCCAAATGTACTACGCGAGGCAGTCAATATTGAACTGGATTCCGGCAGCGGTTCTCAGGTTAGCAGTAGAATGTGTGCAATTCAGCAGTAGTTATTTGCAATCAGATTAGTTCAGTACACCTGACATTAGCATCTTGATTCCATAACTCAGGGACTGCAGCAGTATAATAATTTTGCAGCAGACTAGTTGATTTCAGTCAGATGTGCAACAACAAGTTCAGCAATCGGATTAATGGATAGAATGTATAATCTGCTCGTATAAAGAATATTTTGAATGAGAAATTCCATAGCCCTTATAAGAGTAATACCAGTTTGCAGCTTAGCATACTCTTATTGTTAGTTTGGAAGAAATGGAAGGAACCATACTGCAAGATAATTTCAGTAAAAAAATCCGGGTTGTTCTTCCATGAAGCTTCTTTAACAGTGTGCGTGCTTACCTGGTTGAGATGAGAGATCGGCAATGCAAGGTCACAGGAACATCAAGAGGTCCGAGAATTTTATAAGATCTGCAAATGAATGAAGGCGAGACGTTCTGCAGTAAGGAATTGTGATTCCATATCTAATAGCAAATTTTCCATGGCAACATATAGCAGGTTTAAAACATTCGTGAAATTCCAGATAACACTAGTCATTTAACAAGTTAACAGTATGCTCAAAGGACAATTATGCAGAATTCTATAAGCAGCCTGTGACAGCAATCAGCACAGCGAATGCATATATGACACTCAACGTTAAGTCGTGCAACAGAGCAAACACAGAATGGTCAAGTTACTATTTATGAATCAGGATGCCCAAGTATTTACAAAGTAGAGATCAGAGCAAAAGAAATGCAAGAAGGGTACTGTTGCATAGAATTACGAATCATGAATTCCGCCTGAACAATAGGCCTGAAATCATCGCATCAGTATAGTTCAAGGCATAGCCACATAGGTCGTCAACACTTATTAACATCTGTTCTAACATTGTTAGAAGCTACATGCGGACTAAAACTTGAGATTTATTGATTCTATCATGAAAATTGCAGACCTTAATTCCAAGCATAATTCTCACAACATGACTAGCGCCACTCACGATATGTAATGTAGATTACCAGCACAGAAAATTTGTTAATAACAAAAGGTGGATAGGCATAGAGCAGCTCCTACCAGGGAAATCCTTGAATTGACTGCAACACTTGCACTACAACAAAGAAGTTGTTAGCAATAATGCCGAGAATCCAAGACAGGACTCTTCATTCGTCTGCCAACAACAAGCAGCCAGCATTAAATAATTCGACAGGACAGTATGACATGAACATGATTCAGCAAGAGAAGAACTTCCTGGAGATCAACGTCAACCAGAAGATTGAGCAATGGAACAGTCAGCATGGTAATATGTAAAACCCCACTGGTCACTACCGCAATCGATTATAAACTGAACAGGATGCAAAAAAAAAAACACACACACACGCACACACACAATAAAAAGGCAAAGTAGCATCATTCCTAGTTAGCTTCTATTAGCTGTACAGTTAATGATTAATGGCCTCTATTAAGAAGATATGCAATCAATAAATTATTTGAAGAAACTATAAGCGGCTGGTCTGAAACGAAACATGTTCCAATACAACAGTGAATCATCATTAAGGATACAAGTCATAGGAGTATAGGACAATCATGCATGACATAATTCAACACAATTACTAAGAGATGCATTAAAAAAAGTCAGTCAGTCACCTTTGTCCGGAGATCAAGCATGATAACTTTGGATGCTGATTATTGCAGTTGTAGAAGATGCCAGTCACTGAGCAAATATGCCTAGACGAAACACATTAGAAAAGATTTAAAAAAAGCAATAATGTCATAGCCAAAGAAGAATTATGCAATATCCAGAAGATGTCGCCGTCCAGCAAAATAAGGAAATTAACATGCTGAGCATTTCTTAACTGCAGGCAAGCAATATTATAGCATCTTGAGGTATGCGGAAATTAACCATAAGCCACAATAGGTTGCTAGTGAACTGCTAACCACATCTAATCTGAATACAGTGAAGTTGAACTGGCATATCGAAAATTGGGGACTGATGATCTGTTAAGAGCATATAAAATGTGAAAGAAAACTAGAGCAAACTCGAAGGCTACTCTTAACTAATGAGTTTTGTTCAACATCATTCACGTAGTTACAACCAGGAAAACATACTAAGCTTAGTCAAATCAGGGGGTAGATGGCAAACATAACCAGAGTAGACAAAGAACTTGCCATTCCTTAATTAAAAATCTAGAACTAAATAGCTTAATTTCACAAATCATCCAATAGATCATAATAGGAACAACAAATCATTTTACAATCCCACCCCCTGGTGGTTTGCAAACCATAGCAGAACTATTCTTCTTTGCCTTTGTTTTCACAGCAAGATCAGTACAAACGAGGAAAAAATAAATTGTGAACACCAAACTAACGAAACAAGGAGGAACAAATCCCCTAATGTACATGGACTAATACAACACGATTTGCCCCTCTAGTGGGCGGCGACTATCATGTCCGGCGGGTTCAGCAACTCCATAACCGCCTCGACGGGCAGGTCCGGGCTCGGTGGCGGCGGCGAGAAGATCACCACCGCCTTCGCCGCCGCCAGCTTCTTTCGCTGGGGGCAGCTCAGCGCGAGGAGCCTCGAGACCGGCACGAAGTAGGGCATGACCGCGCCGCGCACGCCGTCGCCGGCCGTGGGAGGAGGAGGAGGGGCAGACGGCGAAGGCGGGGGTAGGCGGGAGGTGGGTTTCCGGCGGCGGAGTCTGGCGTCGCGGAGGCGGGCGAGGGCGGAGGAAGAGGAGGTGGTCACCCCCTGCGGCGGCCGCCGGAAATCGGGGCTTACGGGTGGCTGCCATGTGGTCCCTGGTGTCGGTGAGAGGTGGACGTGTGAGATGCGTTGCCGGAGGCGGACCGAGCGGGGCGTATTTGAAGGAGTTAGGGTTGGGCGGGACGCGCAAGCTTTGGGAGGGAAAGTTTTTTGTAAAAAAAATATTGTTCTTACCGAGCCTTTGCTGTTGGTGATGTTTTGGCCTTATGTCATGTGGGGCCAGATATATGTGGGTCCCTTACGGTGGTGGGATGTTTGGGGCGTGCCCATGATATGCTCGCTTAGCTAGGCTAGTTTGCCCATGCTAGCAAGGCAAGGATGGGCAAAGGATCTAAACATACTTGTGGTCAAATTGGACCAACTTTGCCAACAACGGTCAAGGCTGCTTATTTAGGTTTTTTTGTGGTGTATGGTTTATTTTGTACTGTAGTTGTTGGTGGTTTTTTTTGATGTAATTAAAAAATTTTAAAAAAATTAAAAATAGAAAAAACAGGTTAGCTCATCACGGACAATGCAAATGAATACGAGAAAAAAGCAAAAAAAAAACTCCCCAAAAGCCAGGAAAGACAAAATTAAGGAAGAATGAACTAGAAATTGAAGCCGAAACGAGCGAGGCAATTTGATTTTTTCTGAGCTAAGGACTAGTTCACTTCAGCTCAATTGGCCTCCCCCGCTACCCCCGCCCCCTCCTCCACCACCCACGGCCGACGGCACCCCTGTCACCTCGCTGCGCCGCCCCTACCCCACCCTGTCGTGCCGCGCCCGCCCAACTTAATAGTTAGTACCTTCCGCCACTGCAACCCTCCAGCACCACTCACCACCCTCCTACCCTGCCCATCGCCCTGCCGCCGCCCACTATAGGGCCATCACCCTCGGCCTCCCTCTATGCCTGGGGAACGGTGAATCCTAGGCGTGAGGGGTGAGATTCTCCCCTCAGGCTCACCACCGAAGAGGGAGAAGGGTTCGTCGAAGAGAAAAAAAAGAAGGAATCGCCAAAGAAGAAGGTGGAGGTGGCAACATACGAATCTTCGCGTATATCCAAATGTCAGAATTTTGGATAATTTTTGGATTGATTCCATTCGGGCGATGATTATCAAAACTCTTTGTTTAAATAAAAGCAAAAAGCATAATATAATATGAATAGACCTTATTGATAGTGATATATGCTGATAGATCTAGCTTAAAAATATCCATTTATAGGGTCTGTTCTTTTCGGCTGCGGCCTATGACTTTTGGCTGAAAATTTTGAATTTTGGCTGTTTACGGTACAGATTAAGGAGAGACAGATATTCACTTGTGATTTTGGCTGGTACAGATGCTGGACTTTTAACGTGTAAATCGTTTAACTTGTAGACCCCGTCTTAAGAAAATACTCTATTTAAAAGTTAGGTACTGTAACAAAAGTCAAAAGCCACCAACTTTTAAGGTAAAAAACAGGCTCATAGTTTACTCGCCCAAAACCTCTTCCAACGAGATAGATTGAAAATTCACCGATAGAAACAGATAAGATGGAGCAATTCGAGTTGCTTCGAATCTCCCCGATTCCCTCCACAAAATTTACAAAAAAAAAAAAAAACTCTCCCGCCAAAGAGTAGTGCGTTCAGGGTTCGGCCAAGTTTTTCACCATCAGATCTTCATCCCGTGGCTCTAACGCTCCTCTCTCCCCCTACACATCCCCTTCCTTTCCCAATCCTAGCCTCAGTCGCGCTGCCGTTGCCGGTAAGCCGCCCCCTCCTCCGGCTCGCCGGCTCCCCGCCTCCGCCGCATACTCCCGCACGGCCGCTTCGCCATTGCCATGGACTTCACCGCACCCTCCTTCTCCCTCGGAATCGACTTCGATGACCCGCCTCCCCTGGCCGCCGAAAGCGAACGGCGTGCGCACGCACGAGGCTACGCGGCGCCTGACGCGCCTTCCTTCTCGCTCGGGATCGATTTCGACGGCGACGGTGGCGGCAACGAGCCCCACCTCCCCGCTGGAAGCCGCCGGGAGGAGCATGCGCGGCGTTATGAGGCGGCTGACGCTCCCTCATTCTCCCTCGGCATCGACGACGAGGACGGCGACTTCGTCGCCGGCAGACGGCGTCACGAGCAAGCGCGACCCCAGGTGGCGCCCGGGACCCCCTCCTCGCTTTTCATTGACGATGAGGACGACGACTTCTTCCTCGCCGCTGGCCAACGACCAGAGCGAGCACGGGGCCAAACCCTAGATCCGGATCCCCTGCCGCCGCCACCGGAGGCGTCTCGATTCAAACGGCTGCGGAGGGGCCCTGCGCTGCCGCCTTTGGCTTCAACACCACGACCACCACCTCCTAGGGCACCAGCACCGGCAGCGGCGGAAGCGACTCCAGTATTGAGCGGGAAGACAGCGTTGGGGGCTGTTGGAAGCTTGGAGGATGAAATCGAGGATTTCACTGACGAGGAGCGACCGGCGCGAGGTGAGGGAAACACTCGTCTTCATTTGTGGAATTTTGAGTTCACTTCTCTTACTATGTGCTTGTTTATAGCAATTCTGCAATCAGTATTTGCACATGCCGATAGAAATCGATGAATCTTTGTTTGTATCTTTTGTAAATTTATGCAAAATTGATCCATACTGGCCTTTATTTGTGCAATTTTGCGTTAACTTTGTTGGTTTTTTTGTATCTATACTTTATTATTTGTACATGCCTGTAGAAGTCAATGAATTGTTTGTTTGTATATTTCGTAGAACTATGCGAAATTGATTCGTTACGGATCTTTTTAGACGAACTATTATCCAACTTTTTCTGAAAGCTTAAGTATACAGCATCCAGATTAAGAAGAATACAGCAACTGGCTGGAACAAACCAGCACAGCACAGAGAAGACAGCCGCTAATGAGCAACAGGCTCAAACATACAGAGATAAAGCGATTTTCAACAGACCCCCAGAAAACTATCCAGATGAAACTGAAGAGCCCACTCAAAGCTAAAACTAAAAATTCCCAGCACAAGCCTAAAATACTTTAGCTGAAGCCTCCCCCAACCCGTCTTTCACACAAAATTATTTCTTCAAATTTGTTGTACTTGGTTTTTTTTTCTATGAGAAGGAGCAAACAACTCCTTCAGCTTCATATGTAGAAACTGATAAGCTATCAATTTGTTGTAGTTACTGCTTTGAGTGCTTGAACTCCCATTGATCTTCTACCAGTCTCCCTCCTTGACCAGACCTTTCCACTGCAATAGAAAGAAATATTTTTGTATATTACCTCTGCTGGGTGAGAAACCTAAACCCCTTCAGTTGCCATCTTGTTCCTTGTCTGCCAAAGGCTCAAACAAACAGCTGCTAGCCCGTATAACATAATCTTGTTCCTTTTAGCTCCCTCTTTAGTCATCCATTCATTGGCAAAATCAGCAATAGAGTTAGGAATTTTCTAATGCATCTCTGATTCAACACCAGCCAAATTTTGCTGTGGAACGTTGTTACAAAATGTGACCAGTAGTTTCCAACTGTCTGCACAATTTACAAGATTGCTGCCCCTGGCAGTTCCTTCTTCTCATATGTTC